>KZ505801.1:35292-94071 GCA_002844005.1 Limosa lapponica baueri | reverse complement strand
GCGGGCGGGGGTGGGGATGGGGGCGGCCGGGTGCGGGGGTGCCGCCAGTGCCGCTCCCGCCGTGGCGGCGTGGGGCTGGGGGTGGCCCCGGGGAGCGGGGCCGGCTGCGTGGGGTCTGGGTGTCTCATGTGCGGCGGTCGTGCAGCCACCGGCGGTGGGGCAGGGACGGGCCGTGTGAGTGTGCGGGGGTGCCGGTTTCACCACCCCACAGCTCCCTGGTTGTCGGAGCGCGTCTGGGCCGTGTCTGGGGGGGTGCGGGCTTCGGCTTTCCCTGGTTGTCGGGGTGGGGGGGGTGCCCGGCGTTTGGTACAGAGAGCTTGCTTTGTGCGCTCTGCCGGCGGTGGGGGACTGCGTGTCGCCGGTCCCTGCGTGGGAGAGGGTGTGGGCAGTGCGGGCAGCGTGTGTTTCCCGCCCACTCGATGGGAAAGGGTGCCCAGCAGACCCAACAGGTCTGCGGGGTGCCACACCGGGGCTGTGCAGCCACACCATATCCCCGAGTGGGCTTCGGGAAGCTTGTTTGCTGAGCTGTGGTTTACAAAGGCCAGTGGAGACTCGGGATTTCCATGAAGATGGAATTTGTTGTGGCCCTTGGAAGAGAGGATGGATGAAGGGATGCGAGGCGTGAGGGCTGGGGATGCGTTCACTCTTCACTGCTGGCCCTGCATCTTCCCAGCTGCTCTCCAGAGGAGCAGGCAGGCAGCTGAGCAGGTCACCTAATAGCTCCCAGTAGCTCCAAGCAGGCTGCCTCTCTGCTCTGGGGTGCCTGGGCCCCCCAGACCCCACCGCCTGTCCCTCAGCCTGTCTGGGCTCTCGAGGCTGGCTGATGGCTGCTGCAGCATCTGCACATTCCTCTGGGGTCTTTCCCTCCCGCCTGCAGCTGGATCCTCCCAGGGCTGCCCCTCCAGACCCCAGGGGAGCCCAGAGCAGAGGAGGCAGCCCCTGGCAGAGCTGAGGGCCCTGCTGTGTCCTGAGGAAACTGGCTGGTGTTAGGAACTGCAAAGAGCTGTACTGTGACCTGCCCTGGCTTAGAGGGTGACAGCAGGGCAGGGGGACATCAGGTAGCCCAATGGGGCTGGACCCAGAGTCAGCAGGGGAAGGGAAGCGCAGTCCCGGTGTGTGCTCAGTGCTCTGCCCCAGCTGACACCCTGGGCAGCCCCAAGAGCTGGGGTGTGCTGTCCACAGCAGCGTCCCTGTCACTGCCCAGGATGGGGGCATGCAGCAAGATAGCGTGGACAGGCACCCTGCCTTTGGGGCAGTGAGCTCCCAGCCAGTGGGAGGTGGGTAGTGTTGGGAGGTGTCTCCAAGCCTGCCAAGGTGCCCAGGCTTCTGTGGTGGCCCTGGGCTGCTCCCTGGTGTTTCTGGGACCAGTTCAGCTGTGGAACCCTGCTGTCCTCCAGACTTTGGCTGTCACCCCAGAGTTTCGATCCTATGGGGACCCGGCAGGCATGGAGCTAAGTGGGGGTGTTGGGGCTCCCCCAGTTCATGCACACATACTCCTAGCACCCCAGGGCTGCCAGGAAGCAGGAATAGTGGAGCAGGCTCATCCAGGCAGCCAGGATTGCGAAAGGGCCAGCGCTGCGCTGTGCGTGCTGGGGCCCTGGGGAGAAGGGGAGAGATGGATCCGAGCATCTGAAGCCATGGGACCCACCAGACCTTCTCCTGCTCTGAGTGCTGGGGACGCGACCCTACGCTCTCAGGGATGTCCTGTTGTGGGCCTCGGCAGAGTGTGACTATGTCATCCCTTAAACTTCCCAAGGAAGGATAAACAGAGGGAGCTTCTTCCTCCTTGTGCTGGCGAGTTTCCCAGGTCTTTGGTCACTTGTGCTGCTCTTCTCTGAGTCCTTCCAGTTGTCAGTGCCTGGGCTGCTCCGTGTCCCTGTGCGTGTGTCCAAGGCCTCTGCTAAGAGAACACGTTGCTGTGGCGCCCACCATGGCCCAGCTGTTGTGGCCTGGGATGTCATCCCCGTGCCACGGGGATGCCCTGTGCTTGGCTGCCCTAACACACGCTAATCAAACACGCCGACTTGCCAGGGGCACCGGTTCATCAGGAGCTGCCCCTTCCCAAGGTCTGTTTGCCCTTCATGGGGGTTTTGCTGGGACAGACCGATAACCCTCTGGGTGCTCGGTGAGTGCTGAGTGGCGCGTCAGGTTGGAACAGTCCTTGGGAGCCAGCAGCCCCCCTGGGCTCTGGGTACCCCTTATTGGCATCACTCAGCCCCTCCAGCATGGCTGAGCCCCCCCGGGAGGTGCAGCCCCTGTGCAAGATGCAGTCAGGGGAGCGGAGCGATGGTGGGCACAGGCCCTGGGGGGGCATAGGAGCCACCATTGTCCATTGGGACAGGCAGAGCCGGTGGGGCTGGCATGGGAGCAGGTGAAGAAGTGCCATGGCTCCTGCTGCCATGCAGGGCTGCCCTCGGCACCAAAGGGTCCCTGCACCCATGCCAGCCTTGGCAGCATGGGGCCAAGGCCAGGGCAGTGCAGGGAGCCCCAGGGTTTCAGCCCCGCAGGGCTCTCGGATAGCCGGCTGCCCCGCCGTGCCGCGGGCCGGGATGTGGCTCTGGGCCCTGTGCACGCCCGGCTGGGACATTCCTGAGGTTTCCTGGGCAGTGGGGAGGCCCCGGGCTGCTCTCCGGCTCCCACGCCCAGCATTCGCTTGGGGCCAGCCCGTCCTCCCGAGCCCTTTCCACTTGCAGCGTGAGGGCTGCTGTGTGTCTGAGCCTGTTCGTGTGCCGGGGTGGGCACGTTCAGCACGGCACAGGCCAGCCGGCGGCTCTGGCAGGAGCCCCAGTCCAAGAGGAGACTGTCCCTGGCTGAAGCAGGCAGCTGGCAACAGGACGGCTGGGGCAGGTGAGGCTGGGCAGGACTGTGCCCAGCTCCTGCTAAAATGTGCAGTGGCAGCAGCCAGGGGACACACCTGGACACCCTGTCCCTGTCCCAGGCGATTCCCCTGCCCCTCCGCAGGTGCTGGCTGGCCCATGCCAAGGCTGTCTGCACCTCTGCTTTTCGCCCTCTCCAGGGGATGTGTGCGGTTCCTGCAGATTCCTGGTCCTCTGAAAGCACCAGTGCTCACGTCCTCCTGCTGTGCTGCTGGTGGCACCAGCTGTCCCGTGTGCTAACAGGGTGGGAGCTGTCGCCCTGGTGGGACCCTTGCTTTCAGCAGTAATAGCCCATGGAGGCTGGGCAAAGTGGTGCACCTTTCCCTGGCCAGAGACAGGAGGGAGACGGGAAATCTCCCTTGGAACTCTTGTGCTGCTTGGTCATCCCCTCCAGGGTGGAGGGACACCTTCCTGGCTTGCCTGTCCCAGCTGAAGAGCCCCAGCCCTGGCAAGGATCTTGTGCCCTCCTGCCCTGCCAGGACTGTGGTCCCGTAAGGCTGTGTCAGGGCTGGAGGGCAGGGGCCCCAGGCTGAACAGGGGGATGCTGTGCAGGGATCAGCCCCATCTGCTGGCCTGCACAACCCCTCCGGGTCTGGGGGTGGGCTCCCGGGGAGCAAAGCCTGCCAGCAGAGCGGGGAAGTCGGGCAGCGTCACACGGCTGGAGGAGAGCAAACGCGCTGCTTGGGTTTCAGACTGTGGAAAAAGTGATGTGGACAATGAGAGCCCTGTTAGCCTGACCTCCCTGGCACATGGACTCGGAGCTCGTTCAGAGAAGGAGATAGTACGGAAATGGGGAAACAGCTCGTGCCATGCCCTGGGGAGCTGACACTGCCAGTCCCACAGCTATCCTAGGTTATCCTGGGTGCAGGAAGTGCTGTTGCCCCGTGCAGACCTCTGCAGGGCATTTCACTGGGAAATCGCAAGATGAGTGGCAGGAGCTGAGGGCAGGCTGAGCTGCAAGGGCAGAGGAAGTGCGGTGGGAATGAGGGACGCCGGAGCCCGAGCGGAGGAAAGCCATGACCGGGAGAAGAGTGCTGAGAGTGGCAGCAAGCTGGGGTTAATGCAGAAATGGATGGCAGAAGCTTGAGCAGGTTCAGAGGCAACTGAAGGGCTGTGAGGAAGAGAAATCCACAGTGGGCTTTTAAATACAGAGGCTGAGGTAGCTGAGCTGGGGGTGCCAGAGTGGGGCTGCAGCTGGATGTCCCTGCCCTATCCCAGGGCACCTCCTGCCACTGATGTAGGGCTTGGAACCATTTGGCTCTTGCACCGTCCGCCACAGTGTCAGGACATGGAGGCCCTCCCAGCATCAGCTCTTCTGGCTGTGCCTCGTTCCCAGCCAGACATGGGGCCAGGCACTCATCTGGCAGGGCTATGAGGCTTCAGGCACATGGTGGGGCTGCCCCACATCGCTGCAGGGCTGTGTCTCACTGACGTCCATGATTTCAGTGATCCTGTTCAGTCTGAGCATATCAGATGCTGGAGGTCACACTGCTGGGGCTCGGTGGGGACTGGGGCTCCGTGGGGACTCAGTGCTTTGCCACACAAAGCCCAAGCACTTTCTCAGGTGCCATGTTCTGGTCTCTGGTCCTAAATGCTTTGTTCCTAAATGCACAGGTTTAGATTTTCCTTGTAGTGGAGGATATAGGCTACATGATGCCATTTTGCCACACTCTCCTGCTCTGTCCCCATCACAGTTCTGCACACTCCCACCCATTTCTGTCTTTGCAGACTGTACCAGGTGAGGACTTTTTTCCTCCTCCAGACATGGTTTTGCCTTGAAAAGCATGTGGTCCTCACCAGAAAGCCCACAGAATGGTGACTTCCCAGTTGTATCCACATTTTAGTTCCAGCAGGTGACCAGCTTTAATCCACTTAGTGGAAGGTGCACTGATTTTGTTGAGTGCTAATTATTCATTAAAAGGTGGTGCAAGATGAATTGAATGCCTTCCAGTCTCAGCCTGTTATATCAACACAGTTACTCCAATTAACCAAACCTGTGATCTCATAAAAGGTCATACCGGCTTTCTGACACAGGCTATTTCTGCAGAACTGGGGAGATTGGCACTAATTGTGCTGCTGTCCTTTAGCGTTGTGTTGACCCCGTCGCAAAACACCCTGGAGCCTGCCCGCAGTCCGCAGCAGCAGAGATCATCTTGCCCATTGAGTGCAAGTGCCGGTGAAGCTTTTAGTCCCTATGCGCTTCCAGCTTTCCCAGTCTCCCAAGGTGTGTTACAATTAGCACAGAATGTGTGTGTGTTGTGCAAAGTGGTATAGCTCTGGGGATTTACAATGCTTCATTTGGGCAGCGGGGATGTCCCCTCCGTCACCGTTGGGCAGAATAAGAAGTGTTTATTACTGCTGTGAGATGGTAAGCTCATCCCTTCTGTGCTTTCCAGACAGAGCAGAGATGTGGATGGGGCGTTCCTGCCCTGCTGGCCCCTTGCAAGCCCAGAGACCCTCCTCCCTGAGCTGCTGGCAGGGCTGGGGTGGCCTTTTGTGCCTGCCCTCCTCTTTCTGCTGCCATAACAGGCTGATTAAATGGTTCAGCAAAGCGTTTCCCTGCTGCCTGCCCGCAAATATGCTTCCCGCTGGGCTTTGTTTTGTTCTCGCAGTGCCAAAGCAGGCAGCTGAGGTGTGGGGAGCTCAGAGCCAGGTCCCACCAGCCCCAGGGCTCGTGGGCTGCCCTGAGCTGGGGCACATTCCTGCCAGCTGCTGTGTCTCCATCAGCACTGTGGTGTCCCCCATTCCCCCGGCTGTGACAGAGAAGAGAGCTGGACCTGGAGCTGATGTGATTGCCCCAAGGGGGTTCATGTGCTTCCCACCACGTCTTGCACTGGCCTGGACTGGTGTTGGTCCTTGTACTACCCGTCACCCTCTCTCCCCGAGCATCCCTGCAGCCACCAGGGACTCATCACAAGGGACTCGCTGCTCTTGGTGGCACCTCCAATGTGGTGCATACCTGAAGGGTCAGGCAGGCAGCAGGGCTGGGCAACATCTTCAGGGGTTTTGTTGGTGCAGTGGGCATGGAAAAGGGGCTGTCTCTGGGCACCATCCTGTTTTGTCCTTGCCTTGGGTCCAGGAGGCATTCCCAGAAGCTGGAGGGGTGACCTGACTTCCATCATCTGGAAAAGTGACCAGAGCAGGAAGAGAGCCGATTTCTGCTAGCAGAGCCTCTGTGGAAACCCTGAACCAAGCGCTGGAGGGATGGTGGGTCAATTGTGCCAGTCTCCAGCCCTGTGTTGGTGGCCAGGCTGATTGTGAGGCCCTGGAGAGGCTCTGCTGGCCTAGGGGGAACTCCATGTCCCCTTTGCTCTGTGATGACACCCTTCCCAAAGCCGCTGTGGGGACCTTGCTGTCATCCCACAGGTGCCAAGGGGCCAGGAGCAAAGGGGCAACACACGGACAGGCCTTAGTCCAGTGTCTCCTACAACGTGGCACCTAAAGAGCAGAGGGCGTCCCCGAGGATGCCCCAATACACCCTTGCAATCCCACTGAAGTGGCATGTAGGCAGTGAGCCATGAGAGGGCAGGGATGAAGGCTCGCAGGGCAGTGTGCTGGCTAAGGAAGCGCGCTGGCACCGTGGGGAGGGTCTGCGAGAAGGGTCCCTGTGGCACAGCCCCACGCTGGGAGCATCTGCAGGATTTGCAGTTGTTTTCCTTCCTCGGTAACCGTGTAGCTAAACATTGGAATCTTAAATCAGCCCTACTTGTGGGTGAGCCAGACCTTATTCTTTTTAACGTTGTCTAATGACAAACACAATCTGTGTGAGTGCAGCATCTGCTCTCAGGGTGGGGGACATAGGGCACAGAGACATATTTCTGGTGGGCCTGTCCTGGGGGGGACTCCCGGGTTTGGGGGTGTGCTTTCCCACCTGTGGAAGGGACTGGCTGGAAGGGTGACGTGAGGCTGTGGTGGCAAGAGGCAGGCAGCGAGCCCAACCTGCAGGAGGGCTGAGGCTGCCCATGCAGAAATGCTGTTCTTGGGCTGCCCATGGGATTAAAGTGGTCCCTGGCGGGATGAATGGGAATAGAGCATGGGAAGTCGGTTCACAGAGAAGTGTTTTCACCATTGTTTGCTGATGGGGCTGGTGCAGGAATACCACATCTCCCTCAGGTATTCAGGGAGCCACAAATGTTATTGGAGGGCTGGAGAAATGCCGCACAGAGAGGAATGTGAAAGGCTCCGGCCGCCTTGCTCCTCGCAGTGGGCAGGAGCGTGGGCTGGCAGCCCCTCACCACCAGTGGCCATTGCACTGCTCCTGGTGGATGAAGCTCCTGGCCGGTCCAGCTGGGCTTTCCCTGGGCTCTAGTCCCATTTCATCTCCTTCTGCTTTGGCAGCTGATCCCCTCCTTTCTGTGTCTCTCCTGGGGGGAAAACACACCCCTTTGCCTGTCTGCCCTTTGGCACAGGAGATGTGAGCTGGTGGAACAGTGGTAGTGGTTGTTGGCAGAGGGGTGTGAGGTGCTGGGGAGGCGCTGGGCAGAGACCTGGCCCTGGGGGTGCAGGGCCAGTGTGGGGGGCTGCGCATAGCGAGCACCGGGTGGGCAGCAAGAGCCAACTGGCTCCACCTGGAGACGAGACACATGGGTGTGCTGGTTCTGAGCAGAGCTGTCTGTGAGCAGGGGGTTTAACCAGCTGGATGAGGGGAGCTTGGTGTTTCGGCACGGCTCATCCATCCCACATGCCCTGACCCTTTCTGCCCTCACAGAGCTGAGCTGCCATGGGAAGCTGCGGCACGTGGGCACGGCAGGAGCTGCTGGTGCTGCTGAGCAGCGTGTGGCTGTGGGTGGGCAGCGCCCAGCCCACCCCACCAGGTCCCACGCACACCCCCGGACCCCAGCTGAAGTTTCGCCTGGCTGGCTACCCGCGCAAGCACAACGAGGGCCGCGTGGAGGTCTTCTACAACGACGAGTGGGGCACCATCTGCGATGACGACTTCACACTGGCCAACGCGCAAGTCCTGTGCCGGCACCTCGGCTTTGTGGCTGCCACTGGCTGGGCCCACAGCGCCAAGTACGGCAAAGGCGTCGGTAAGAGAGGGGCGGTGGGCACAGCCCCCCCATACTGCATGGGCCAGGGCCAGCCTGGCTGTGGCTGCACATCAGCCCCCTGCCATGGGGGGGTGTGCGTGGGCCTGGTGGCGGGACAGGGGACCAGGCAGGTCTTGGGTTTGCTGAATGCCTGGCAGTGTGTGTATGTGCATGTGTGCGTGCACGTGCGCGTGTGTGCACATGCAAAGCTGGCTGGGAAATCCTGTGTGTTTGTGTGTGAGCAGCTGTGCATGTAGCCAGGGTGGCTGCAGGCAGGCACTGCAGCGGTGGGGATGTGCATGTCCCTGGGGGCTCTAAGGGGGCTGTAGGTCTGGGCTGCTGCGGGCACATGGTGCAGGGGTGTAGTGGGTTGCGCTGCAGGTGAGATGCTGTAAAGACCCCGGGGGGGCACGTTACATGGGGGTGCTGTGTCTGGCAGAGCAGCTCCTTGGGGAGGTGGAAACTCCCTGTCTGCAGATTCCCCCACTCAGGGCTTTACTCTTGGCATTTCACCGGCCTCATTTGTGCCAAGGGAGGGCTGCCCCCAGCCCAACATCCACACTCCTGCTGTACACCTGCATGGTCCCTAGCCATGCTCCTGCATCCAGGAATTGATGTATGGGCTGCTCCCCTGCCTTACCCCTGGCCCTGGTGTCTGGCAGGGCGGATCTGGCTGGACAACGTGAATTGTGCCGGAGGAGAGAAGAGCATTGCGGACTGCAAACACCGGGGCTGGGGAAACAGTGACTGCAGCCATGAGGAAGATGCGGGTGTCATCTGCAAGGACGAGCGCATCCCAGGTTTCAAGGACTCCAATGTCATCGAGGTGAGGAAGCTGCTGGCCAGGATCCTGCAGAGCCAGCTGTCAGCAGCTCTGCCGTGGGGCAGCCCAGCCTGGCCTCAGTCCTCCCCAGATAGTCAGGAGGCAGCCTCACCACCGCACACTGGCAGGGTCCCCATGTGCAGAACCTGGGGACTCTGTCAGTGCCTTCTCTCAGCCCTAGCACACGAGCTGTCCCCGTCTCCCGTGGAAAGAGGAGCATGCTACCCCTCTGCTGTGGCTCCTGGCACCCATGGTGCCCCTGAGTTGCGTGAACACGTATTTCCCTGGGGTGGGCCCAGCCCAGCCGGGCTCTGGGGCCGTAGGGAGCAGTTGGCACTGTGCTGGGCCACCCTGCAGCAGGCACATCCCTCCCCTGCCCTGCATGGGACCCTGGCGCTGCCACGACGTCCTCTGAGCATCCCAAGCTGCTGATTCCCCCAGCAGCTTCTCTGGGCTAGGGGGTCTCTCTGTCTTACATCCCTGCAGCTTGTTTTCTTTCTCCTGCCTGCTGGGGACCCTCGTTCCCAGACCTGCTCCTCCATGCTGCACTCCTCTGGCACACTTGGCCTCTCCCTCTCACTTTCTCTCTTCCAAGCTCTCTGTTTCTCAGACCAGCTTTCATGGCTGCCCTTCTCTTCCTTGCTGGGGCTCTTGTTTCCCGCAGACATGGTGCCTGAGGAGGATGAGGTTCTGCTCAGGATGTGGCTTGGTTGTGGGGCCATGGCACAGCTCTGGGCGTGGGATGGCAGGTCTCCTGTGGAGCAGGTGGGGTTAGGGCTGTGTCTGGCAGGCTGTTCCCACTGTCCTGGCACTCCCTGCTGCTGTCCTGCTCTGGGTGGGTGCCTGGGCTTGGGGTGGTCTGGGCACCCTCCCTCGGGGTGCATGGTCCTGAGGTGACAGGATGGCAGCACTGGCCCTTCTGGCCGCATTCCCATGAGATGCACCTGGAGTGGCAGGGAGACATGGGGCACTGGCTGCGCAGGATGGGATTAGGTCCTTGGCCCCCAGGGCTGTTGGATGTGGCCTGCAGGAATGCAGGACCTGACTGTCCCTGTTCCCCACCTGGGACTTGGGATCCCATCTCCTGTGGGTGCCTGCATCCTCGGGACATCCCTGGGAAAGGTCTGGCAGGGAGCTGGGGTGGCAGGGTGGAGTGGAAGCCTGTGCTGACCTGTGCCCTGCAGACGGAGCAGAGCCACGTGGAGGAGGTCCGCCTGCGGTCAGTGGTGTCCGGTTCCCGAAGGCAGCTGCCAGTGACGGAGGGCATCGTGGAGGTGCGCTACAAGGATGGCTGGGCACAGATCTGCGACGAGGGCTGGAACAGCCAGAACAGTCGTGTTGTCTGCGGCATGATGGGCTTCCCTGCTGAGAAGAAGGTGAACAGGAACTTCTACAAGTGAGTGAGGCCAGCAGAGTGTCAGAGCAGAACTGGGAGCACAGGGCTCGGGCAGAACTGGGGACAGTGCCAGGGACATGGGGCAGTGCTGGGGGAACAATAGGTGTCCATGCTGTTAGGCATTGTGGCTCCCCACCATCCTTCCCGTGCCTGTTGCTCTCCAGTGCTAGCCACAGCTGACCATATGGCCGCTTGCTAAGCAAGCCAGGGGGCAGTGGCTCATTGCGGGGGCCATGGCTGCCTACCTGCCCCGTTCACTACTGCAGAGGCTGCTCCAAGAGGGCAGCTTTTGCTCCCTGGCAGGGGTGCACCTCCACATTTCCCTCTGGCACAGAGTGTGGTGGTCACAATGCCAAAGGGAGGTTTTCAGCTGAGTCGGTCAGGGATGCTCCAGCAGCACCATAGCTGGAGCAAAGGATCCATTGTTGTGGGCATGGGCATGATACCCATGGCATGGGGCCCAGTGTGGCGTCTGGCACTGCACCCACCCCTAACTGGGCAGCTGTGGTGTTGCTCCCACAGGCGGTTGAAGCGCACAGCCAGGATGAAGGGCCGGAGCCCGAAGCTGGGCAGCAGGTAAGGGGCCAGGGCGCTCCATCTGCTGAGCCCTTGGCAGAGATGGGCTGTCCGGCCCCGCTGGTCTCTGCCGTCGGAACGGATCCTGGCACAAATGGATCCAGATGGAGCAGACCAAGAGCCCGGGCTGTGCTGGGCAGGCAGGATAAACCCCACACCGGTGGGACCTGTCTGTGCACACCAGGGTCCCTCATTCCCCATGAGAGACGATCTTTCTCCCAGGCTGGCCATGCCCCAGGCAGAGCAGCCCCCATCCCACGCACCAGGCAGGAGTCCTGGCACAGGGGTCAGGGTCTGCAGTGCAGACCCACTGTGGGCAGGATCCCCTGGGAGACACAGAGAGGGCTGCGATGTCCTGTGCTGCAGCCCCATGGGGAACTGGAGGCCTCGGAGTGGAGCTGTCTCTCCTGGTGGATGAGGAGGAAGTGTTGTGGAAATGGGCTGCTTTCATGAGAAAGCAGCACTGGGGAAGCTGGAAAGGCTGTGCACCCCTCCATTCCCTGCAGGGTGGGCTGGTGCAGGCATGAGAGCACCCACTCAGCAGTGCTAACCGTGCTGGGCACCAGGGTGTGGGGCACGGCAGTGCTGGCAGTGCTGGGCAGCAGTGTGATGGGCACGGCGTGGCAGGTCTTGTTATGAGTGCTGCGTCTGCTCGGGATCTCTTGCACCCTCTGCCCACTCGCTCTTCCTGCCTTCCTGCCAGTCCCAGGGATAGTCTGTCCGCCCTTTCCCTCCATCCCTCAACCCTGCTGCCAGATTTGGTGGTGGGTGCAGCGAGCCAGAGCCCATCCTCTCTGGGTTATAGCATGGCACTTCTCACCTGAGTCCACTGCTGCATGGAGACCAGCACACGACCTTGTCCTGGTCCCACCACCTTCCCTGGTGCCAAAGGTGCCCCACGCTCTGGACCCATCCCAAGCTCTTCATCGTGACACTTCCCAGCTTTGTGTCCCCAACAGGCATCCTCACCAGCTCCTGCAGCCATGTCTGCACAGGTGATAGAAATCCAGACAGGGTCAGCCCGTGGGGTCTCCTCAAACCCACACCCACAGGTCCCACTCACTTCAACAAGCTGTTATTTGTCTGGTTTGGTGCTGGCTGCCCCTTTTCCAATGAGCAGGTATTTCTCCTGCAGCATGGGGTGAAATTCTTTGTGAAGTCCATGAATCTGCCGTGTGCTCCCTTCCCTCTGACTGAAGCAGGAGCTGACTCCTGAAAGCCACACGCTGGTTTGGTGGGGCTGATAAATTTAGGGCTGCATGGCTGCAGTCATATGTGGAGTCACAGGCTAATCCAGGCTGGAAGGGACCTCGGGGGGGTCCTGGTCCAACCCCCAGTGTGGAGCAGGGCCAGCTGTGGGTCAGCCCAAGGCTTGATCCAGTTGGCTGTTGAAAACCTCCGAGGATGGTGACCCCACAGCCTCATGGCCTCTGCTCCAATGCTGAACAGGCCTCAGGGGAGAAAAGTTTTCCTTACACCAATTCTGAGCCTCGCATTGCCAGTTATGCCTCTTTTCGCTCCTGCTCTTCCCTCCCACGGCTGGAAGAGCTGGGCTCTGGCTCCCTGACAGCCCCTTGCAGGTGCAGGTCCAGGTCCAGCCATCTTGGCCCCCGGCTGGAGCAGCCCTGTGCCCCCATCTCTCCTCCAACCCTGACTGTCTCGGTGGCCCTCCCCAGAGCTTGCATTGCTTAGCTGATATCTTTCTTATACTGGGGACCCACAACTGGGTGCAGGATCGAGAGGTCATTTCATGAGTGCGAAGGGGCACTCATGTCCTTCATCTGGACGTTTGAATCCCAGTTCCTGGCAGGCCTGTGCTGTATCCTGGGGCTCACCGGGCTGTGTGAGATGACACAAACCTGCCAGTGGAGTCAGTTGCCGGGCTTGGTTTTGCCTTGTCCCTGGCAGGGTAGCAGTCCCCTGACCTGATTTGAGGCACTCTCATCTTCTCACCTTGTGGTCCCTGGGGTTTTGGCCCTGCTTGGCATCTTCCTCCCTGAGTGAAGCCAAGCATTTGAGCATGTTGGGACCATACCTACATCATGTGTGTGCCAGCCCCAGGCAGCCTTATCTTCCCTGCAGCACTGACCGTGTGCCCAGGGAGCTCCCCTCACTGGCGGAGGGTCCTTGCAAGCCTGCAGCGAGTGTCACCGTGCCCTGTGACACTGGGGACAGCACTTGCCGCCTGCGCTGCTTGCTTGGTGCTGTGCTTGCTGGGCATCCCGCTCCCCTTGGAGCACAGCGTGGTGACGTTGTCTGGTGTCTGGACGAGGATATGGGCACACCACACTTGTACCCAGCAGATCAAATCGTTGCCGGTGGTGTTTGATCTTCTGCTGTGTGACGAGGCAGCACAGGATGTTGCTGCATCCGGCACAGTTTCCTGGTGGGAGGTGGGCAGGAAACTGCATCATTGCTGTGGAGGGCAGTTCTGTCACATTGCTGGCAGCAGATGATGCCATTGCACCCATGTGTGACACAAAGGGGACGTGCATGAGTCTCCCTGGGAGGCCAACGTGCCCAGTTCAGTCTGCAGTGACAAGCGGGGCAGGCTGTGTTCCCTGTGTCACTGCAGCCAGTGGAAGTGATAGCCTGAGGCCTTGGACTCCTTGATGGTTGTTTTCTGTTTTCCAGGCTGGCCTCCAAGTCTCAGCCTAAACAAAAGCGCAGGGAGGACGTAGGGTCCAAGAAGAGGTAAATGGCTCTGGGTGAGAGCCTGAATGCCAGGAGCCCCACTCAGTGCCATCGGCACTGTGCATGTCCCCATGCTGCTGGGGATGTGGGGCAGGCAGCCAGCAAGGGGTGGGTGATCTGCAGGCACAGAGCGTCTCTCCCCAGGGGACAGTGGAAGGGGCACGGACAGCGAGTGCAGCCGCAGGCAGGGTGGCCATCAACACCTCTGCTGCTGGTTGGCCATGCCAGTCCTGTCTCAGGGCTCCTATCTCCTTGCAGGCTCTTCACGGAGCGGCAGCAGCTCAACTACCGCCTGCACTCTGTGTCCTGCACGGGGACAGAGGTGCACCTCTCCATGTGCTCCTTCGAGTTCTACCGGGGCAACACCTCGGCCGCCTGTGGGGCCGGCATGCCCGCCGTCGTAAGCTGCGTGCCTGGGCCCCTCTTTGCCACTGGCAATGGCCACAAGAAGAAGCAGCGCCAACAGCAACAGGGCCAGGTGAGCCCCTTGGGGAGGGGGCCAAGTCCTGTGGTGGCTCACAGCTTGCCACTGCAGGGCTCTGACCCCTGGGCTGCACCCAAGAGTGGGTGTGCGGGTCCCTGGGTGACCAACTCATGGAGTAGAAGGTGGAGACGGTGTCCTCTCTCTGCACATCCCAGGCATCATGGCCAGCAACCTCTGTGCTGCACTGTGTTGTGCCACACCGTGCTGTGCCATGCCGTGTTGCACTGTGCCATACTGTGCTGTCCCATACCATGTTGTCCCTTACCGTACCTTGACCTTGCTCCCCTGCAGCCGCGGATCCGGCTGAAGGGTGGTGCGAAGGTCGGCGAGGGCCGCGTTGAGGTGCTCAAGAGCAGCGAGTGGGGCACCATCTGTGACGACCGCTGGAACCTGCTGTCAGCCAGCGTGGTGTGCCGAGAGCTGGGCTTCGGCAGCGCCAAGGAGGCCCTCACCGGGGCACGCATGGGCCAAGGTGAGGGTGCTGGGGTGGAGGGGCCAGGCATCACCCTCCTGCCTGCAGACAAGGCACTTGGCCGGATACAAGGCTCTGCTGGGCTGGGGGGAACCATGGCTGGGCTTGTCCTGTGGGCACCTGGGTACCAGTCACACGTGGTGCAGGGCTTGCCCCAAGCATCCCCAGGGGACCGTGGCCGCTCAGCATGCTGCCCTGGGCAGTAGCCATGGGGGCCAGGAGTGTGCCAAGCCCCCTCGGTGCACGCCGAGGAGCAAAGGCAGCCATGAGGAGTGGATGGCCATGGTGGTTCCTGTGTCACTGGGACCTGAGTCTCTCTGTCCCCCTGGCAGGGACGGGGCCCATCCACATCAACGAGGTGCAGTGCCTGGGCACTGAGAAGTCCCTTTGGAGCTGCCCCTTCAAGAACATCACTCAGGAGGACTGCAAGCACACGGAAGACGCGGCCGTCCGCTGCAACATCCCCTACATGGGCTACGAGAACCTGGTACGTACTGTGGGGGGCTGCCAGCATCTGTGGGGCCATGGTGCCTGGCAGGTCCCAGCATCGGGGCCCTCAGAGCAGGCTGCTGGGGGAGGGCCCACAGGACCAGCTGTAGGATGGCCCATCATCTCTCCTCCTCTGCACCCCATCACACCCCACACATGTTCCCCTGGTGTGAGGCAAGGGCTGCCCTGGGGGGCTTTGGGATTTTGTGGGTGGGAGTCCCAAGCTGTCCCTGTGAGGAGTAGAGGTGGAGTGGGGGGCTGAGGGTGCCCTGTGGTACCCCGCTGTATGGGATGGTGTGGGGCAACTGCTCCCTGCTGCTCTCCCTGCTGCCAGACCGTGCCAGCTCCCCAGCAGAAGCACCAGAAAAAAAAATCACTGTGGACCAACCAAGAGAGATTTTTTTTTTTTACTGATGATGAAATGAGTGAATGGAGCCCTGTGTTCCTGTTTGCCCTGCCCTGTCATTTCATCTGCTTTGGGCTTTTTAATAATTTTTAACTCTCATACCTGTCATTTCTGAAATGAGAATGCCATTTCAAAATGAACCATTTTTCCTGCTTTGGTGAGACAGTTCCCAAACTCACCATTTTTGGTGAAGTCCCTGCTGACCAAAGCTGTGCTTGGCTCCACTCAGTTCCTGGCTGCCACTTCCCTGTGTGCCCCAAAGTCCCTGGCTCAGGGTCCATCCAGGTGCGGCAGCTGAGTGCTGGGCAGGACCATCCTGCGGGATGCAGCCCCAGCAGCAGGAGCATCAGTTATGATGATGATGATGCTGCCACTGCTTCTCTCTGCAGATTCGGCTGAGCGGGGGCCGGAGCCGCTTCGAGGGGCGGGTCGAGGTGGCGGTGGGGGCTGGTGACGGGGACCAGCCCCGCTGGGGTCTGGTCTGCGGCGAAGGCTGGGGTACGCTGGAGGCGATGGTGGCCTGTCGCCAGCTGGGTCTGGGATTCGCTAACCACGGCTTACAAGTAGGTGCCAACGCCAGCTTGGCCAGGGCAGCGAGCCACCACCACCACTGCTTTGCGGGGATGGGGACAGGATGGGACATGGGACAGGGGATGGGGTGGGATGTGGCATGATGCGGAGTGCCTGCTCACGGCCCCAGGGCTTCCCTGCAGATCCGCCTAGCCGGCGGGAGGACGACATTTGAGGGCCGCGTGGAGGTGAAGCGAGGCAGTAAGTGGGGCACGGTGTGCAGCGATGGCTGGACCACCAAGGAGGCGATGGTGGCCTGTCGCCAGCTCGGCCTGGGCTACTCCCTGCACGCAGTGACGGTAGGTGCCGGCGGGGAGGCCCCTGGTGACACCCCAGCGAGCACAGGCACCGGCGCTTCCCTGACGGCTGTGGGGTTGTATGGGTGCAAAGGGATGTGATCGCTCCGTGCCGTGGGACGGGACCCTCATGGGCAGCCTGGGTACGTGGGCAGGGCTGCGCTGTGGCTGGGTGCTGGCTGCAGCCTGGGCATGCATGAGCTGGGTGACCCATGGTGGCCAGCCCTGCCGCCCAGCCTGTCTCGCCCTCCTCCCCAGGAGACGTGGTACTGGGACGCCAGCAATGTGACGGAGATGGTGCTGAGTGGGGTGAAGTGTGCTGGCCATGAGATGTCCCTGAGCCACTGCCAGCACCACGGCACCAGCCTGAACTGCAGGAACACGGGCACACGCTTCGCCGCGGGTGTCATCTGCTCCGAGAGTGAGCGGCGGTGGGGGCTGCGGGCAATGGGGTCTGTGGGTGGTGGGGTCTGTGGGCAATGGGGGTGCCGGCAATGGGTTGTGTGGGTGGTGGGAGCTGCAGGCAATGGGGACTGTGGGCAAAGGGGTCTGCGGACAACGGGGTGTATGGGTGGTGGGGGCTGCAGGCAGTGGGATCTGTGGGCCATGGGGTCTGCAGGCTGTGGGGTCTGCGGGAAATGGTGCTCCAGGGCCAGGGGCTGCAGATAAGGGGGCTATGAGCAACGGAGCTGTGGGTGATGGGGTTTGCAGATGACAGGGCTGCAGGGTCGGCCTGTGCCCAGCCCATGGGGAGGGCACGCATTCCCTTGGCTGCCTCGGCTGCCTGTGCTGGCCACTCGCCCCGTCCCTGCTGCCCGCCCAGCATCGGGGCAGCCGTCTGTCCCTGAGCAGCCGCCTGCTCCCCAGCCGCCTCCGACCTCCTGCTGCACGCCCCGCTGGTGCAGGAGACAGCCTACATCGAGGACCGGCCGCTGCACATGCTGTACTGTGCCGCCGAGGAGAACTGCCTCTCCAGCTCGGCCCGCTTGGCCAACTGGCCCTATGGCCACCGCCGCCTGCTCCGCTTCTCCTCCCAGATCCACAACAACGGCCGCGCTGACTTCCGCCCCAAGGCTGGACGGCACTCCTGGGTCTGGCACGAGTGCCACCGGTGCGTGCATGGCACGGGCAGGGACAGGCATGCAGGCAGGGGGAGAGTCTGGGCTGGGGGCGGTCAGGGGAGGGGAAAGGGTGAGGGTGATGCGGGGTGAAGGTGACACTGGTGAGGTGTCAGAAGTGATGCCAGGTGAGGCACCCTCCGCTGCCCAGCATCCAGTTTTGCCTGCTTTGGCTCAGGGCTGTCCCTGGATGAGCAGTGTTGGGGCTGGGGGCCCTGGGGGGGCAGGAATGGGGCTGCAGGCTGTGCCCTGCAAGCTGAGGCCCCTGCTTGCCTGGGCCATCTGGCTTGGGGACAGCCGTGTCCCCTCCCAGGACTGAGCTCTGCCCAACTTCGCAGCACTGCAGCCTCAGAGCAGGGGCTGTGGGGACCTTCCCTGACAGCGAGGGTCCGGGCAGGGGGCCTGCCATAGGACAGGACGAGTCTCCTCTGTGGGGCTCCTCCTCGCCCCCAGCATCCCCCAAGCTCCCTAGTGCTCGGGCATTGGTGCAGCTGGGGTGCTGCGGGCTCCCTCTTCCAGGCACTACCACAGCATGGACATCTTCACCCACTACGACATCCTGACCCCCAACGGCACCAAGGTGGCAGAGGGACACAAGGCCAGCTTCTGCCTCGAGGACACCGAGTGTGAGGAAGGTGGGCATTGAGGGGCTTTGTGGCACCATTCCTGCCCATATCCCCACTGCAGGGCTGCCCGTCCCCAGCCACTGTGCACGCTGGGGCCAGGCTGGGGCGGGGAGTGACACGGGGGCTGCAGCAGGGACGAGCCACACTCTTTTCCTGCCCACAGATGTGGCCAAGCGGTATGAGTGTGCCAACTTTGGGGAGCAGGGCATCACCGTGGGCTGCTGGGACCTGTACCGGCACGACATTGACTGCCAGTGGATCGACATCACTGACGTGAAGCCGGGCAACTACATCCTGCAGGTGCTGCTTCTGAGCTGACACCCCCCCCCGCCCCTTGCATCCCTCCCACCTGCACTCCCACCCTCTGCCCCTGCACCCCCAGATCCCCTAGCTACCTGGCCCTCTCTCCCCTGCTCTCTGAGTGGGTTTGGAGCACGGTGGGGTTGGTGGGATGCATGCAGGTGTGGGACAGTGCCTGTCCTGCCTGGAGACATGCAGGGCTTGTGTGGGAACTGCTTGGGCATGCTTCAGCCCGGGTTTTCCTGCTGCCCATGGGCACGTGGTGCACGGTGACAGGGCCACCCCAACACAGCAGCAGCCACCAGCTCCTTGGAGCCCTCCAGCAGATCCCACTGCAGCTGGGGAGACCAGTCCTGCCAGGGCTGGGGTGCTAGGGGCTGTGCCACAGGCAGCAGCTCTGCCAAGGCTGGGAAGGCCAAGCTGACACGGCACGGGGCTGCAGCACTGCCGGGTGTGGGGCAGGGGGCTGCGACTCTCACTGACAGTGCCCCACAGGTCGTGATCAACCCCAACTTTGAGGTGGCGGAGAGTGACTTCACCAACAATGCCATGAAATGCAACTGCAAGTACGACGGGCACCGTATCTGGGTGCACAGCTGCCACATCGGTAACAGCCCCGGGACGCGGCACAGGGGTGGGGACGAGGGGACACCAGGGCAAGGGGTGTTCTGGCAGGGGTGACCCAGGAGGGGGCTGCGGGCAGGCTGTGGGGCTTGGGGCAGGGTGGCTGGGCTGGTGCTGGGAGGCAGGGGCTGAGGTCTTGGGGGCAGCTCGGGTGGGAGCAGAGGCGCTGGTGGGACAGGTGACAAGCAGTGCCTGACATTTCTTGTCCTCTGCTTGCCCAGGCGATGCGCTCAGCGAGGAGGCCAACAAGCGGTTTGAGCAATACCCAGGTCAGCTCAACAACCAGATTTCGTAGGGCCCCGGCCCCTGGGGAGACAGGCATCTCCCTCCCTTGCCCCGCACTGGTGGGAGGAAGCTGCTGGGGGGCCAGCGGGGAGGCCTCATGCCCGGCACCGCCGCCACCGTGCCCTGCCGGGGACCGCCCAGGACCCTCACCGTCACCAGCTGCCCTTCCCCACCTCGGGGAGCTGGTGCTGGAGGCACTGCACACCTGCACCTCCCAGCCTGGGGCCACCACACCAACCACTGGCCAGAAGACTCTGCGCCCCTGTCCCCTGGGCTGTGGCACATGGGTACGGGCCAGGAGGTCCTGTACCCCTCACTGTGCCCACCTCTGCTCCCAGTCCGTGCCATCCCAGCTGCACTCCACCTCCTGTTCCCTCATCCTGCCCTGGTTCCTCTCACCCCCATGGCCCTCCCCAGGGCTCTGCCCTCAGCTGGCCCCAGGACCCACCACCCATGCAGGGACTCACGCCTCTGCACGGCACCAGCAGAGCCACAGGGAGTCCCTTTGTCCCCTGAGGATGGTGTGGCTGCCCCTGCCCTGGCAACACTGCCTCCAGCTGCCTGGCAGCAGATCCCACACCCATCTCTTAGTTGTAATTTTATTTTCTCTATAAAGTTGTCAGTTCTATTTCCCCAATGGCTGCTGGCTGTTCTCTGGGGTGGGACGAGGAGCCTGGCAGGACTAGGAGGCACAGGGCAGGGTTGCCTAGCACCCTCCGGCACAGAGCACGGGAGCTGCCCCCACCACCACCCCCTGCACCCACCTCCACCACCCACATGGAGCAAGGAAGCTACCCCCTGCCCACACAGCCCTGGCTGGGTGAGAACCAGCCCTGCACCAGTTTCCCCTCACCTGCCTGCGCCATCCTCAGCCAGTGCTGGGCTAGGGGAAGCTAGCTTCTGGGAGAAGCCCATGCGGGCGAGAGGAATGGGCCAGCAGGAGCCCAAGCACTGGCCTCAAGCATCCCCACAGCACGGCACTGGAGGGAACAGATGGGGCCACTCCGGACAGCAGGGATGTGGTGATGTGCTGGTTCCCCCACACCAGATGCAACGCAAATGGTATTGAGCAGAAATCCCACGACGGGGCTGTGACCCACGAGGATTGCAGTCTGGCAGCAGAGATGGGCTGCCTCGACTGGCGGGGAGGGAGCAGAGCCCAGCAGAGCCAGGGGCAGAGGTACTTGGGGCAGGGAACGAGGACATAGGCAGGGACACCCCACCTCAGCCAGACACTCTGGGCCCATCTGCAGCAGAGGGATGCAGCCACCTCCACGTCACTGGGGGACAGCCTGGGGAGGAAGAGAAGGGCAGCCGGCGGCTGGGCTGGGGCAGGCCCTGGCTCCAGGCAGTGGAAATCACTGCGGTCAGCGCTGCCGGAGCAGTTATGCGAGAAACGCCGGCGGCGTCTCAGCTATTTCCCCTGCGAGCAGCCGGCTGGGGCTTGCTGGGGGAGCAAATTCCTCTGGCGAGGCCAGGGCTGCCTGAAAGGAGGCCTGTTCTCCAGGGCGGGAAGAGCACAGGGGGGGAGCAGCAGCTCGGAGCCGCCCTTTGCCACAGCACCCCCAAGGAACTGTGCTTCTTTCATCTCCTAAAAATAACAAGCAGGGGCGAGGGCTTGGGAGCCCCGTCACAAGCGGGGCCTGGCTCAACGCGCACATTCCTCCCCGCCGGAGCAGGGCCGGACACAGCCCCTCAAGGAAGCCCTCGTCTCAGAGCCGTCTGCCTCCCAAAGCCTCTGGCAGGGGCTGGAGCAGAGCAGGAGCTCTTCCAGGAAGGCGAGGAACAGACGGAGCTGCTCCTTCTCAGAAGGCCCGGCTGGGCTCTCAGCCACCAGCTGCAGAGCACAGGGAGGGCCCCCCAGCTGTCCCCAGGGGCCGGGCTGCATGCGTGGGAGAGCAGCGCTCCGGCAGGCACGGACACCGGGCTGGGGGAGGGACAGCCACAGGCTCCCTTCAGCCTTCCCGAACATCAGAGCCAGCAAGATGCTGTTCCGGCCATCTCAGAGTCTAGCATCGACACTCCCTTCACTATGGTCCAGAAAGCTGCTTCATGGGTGCAGAAGTGGATGCAAACCTTGGAGCAGCGCTCCCCGTGGAAGCAATCTGACAAGGCAGACATCCGCCACGTCCCTCTGGCCTCTTGGGCACAGCCACAGCCGCGAGTGCTGCCAAGGACCAGCTCAGTGGGCACACCAGGGAGGCAGGGAGAGCCACCCTGGCAAAGCCTGCCCCAGAGCAGCTCCAGAGCCACTCTCGCTCGCAGAGGAGGTGGCCTCATGAGGCACGGCTTGATGTATGCCCGTGTATTACAGATGGAAGAGTCAGATCACAGCCTGTGCGGGTGCCAAGAGGGTGGCAGGACACCTCTAACTCCAAGGAGATCCCTAGAGGCACAGCCAGTGTCCTTCTCCCCAGCTGGAAGTACTCATGCAAGGACTGAGAGGGCAGGCAGTGTCTCACACAGCACAGCCTCCTCATGGCCATTGCCACTGCCGTGGGAAGGAGGCCACATAGCACTGGGCGTCCCTAAAAAAGTGCTTTATTTGAGTACAGAGAGGAGCAGTTGCACCATGAGTCCACCCAAGCACCAGGCCGGGCCCCTCTGCCTGGCCCCTTCCAGTCCCTCACAAGGTCTCAGTCTCTCCCTGACCGGCACAGTCACGGCTCAGTCCTGTGTCCTCGGCTCTTGGCCAGCACGGCCAGCCAGTGCCCGCAGCAGCCTGCACAACAGCACCGCTACTCCGTGACCTCAGGGACGACGCTCACCAGCAACGTGTCGTAGCCACGCCGCACCAGCAGGGCCAGGCTCTGCTGCGTCCGTACGGCCTCGTACACATCCTCTGCGCGGCGCGACGCCTGCCCGTTGATCTCCAGCACGACGTCACCTGCCTTCAGTCCTGCCCTGTGGGGAGAACGATGACAAGAACACACAGCAGGTGAAGCAGACACTTGGCTTTGTCTTCCCACTGCACCAGGTGTCCCTCCAGCCACACAGGCATCTTGGTCAACAGGACGCCATGCTGACCAAGTTGGTTTCTGCTGCATACTGACAGCTGCAGGGCGCAAGTCCTGCTGCTATGGAGCAAAACACTCAGAGCTAAATGCACCCCATCCTGTGTAGTTGCTCTCCCATGCCACCCCCCAAGGCACAGGGCGGCACTTACTGATGGGCCGGGGAGCCAATGATCACCTTGTGGATTAGCACTCCATAGGAGACATCAGGGAAGCTGGGGTCACGCAGCTTCAGCTCAGCCAGGATGCTGCAGAGTGAAAAAATCAACATCATGGGAAGGAGCTGGGAGGCAGAGCAGGGCTCCTACCCCACCATGGCTGCACAGGCTTGGAGACCATGGCATAGAATCTCTCCTCCTGCATCCCTACACAATGCTAAGCACAAGAGACCAGCTGCAAACCCCAGGGGCACCCAAACACTGGCATCTTACTGTCAAAAACTATAGGAGAGGGACAGCTGGAAACTACCAGAGCAGCTGCCTGCTGGATCCCACCTGCTGGTGATTCACGTTCATCCCCTGTCTGAGCAGCCCCACGTCAGACCACCCTTCCTTGTATCAGGTCTACCTGATACAGTTCTCTGGTGCAGTTCCATTTCTCTGCCTTTGCTGGGCAGGACACAGAACAAAAGCTATGACCCTTCTTTTTTGTCAGAGGTATACCCACATCTCTCCTCCAGAGTCTATTGACTGAACAATCCCAGTTCCTCTCATCTTCCTACAGATTAGGTTTTCTAAACCTAGCTCAAATTCTGCATCTCTCACTGCTCCTCTTTGGACTCTCTCCAACTGCTCCTCACCCCTCCTGAAAGTGTCCAGAACTGGACACAGTGCTCCAGCTGGATCTCACCAGAGAGGAGGGACCGTGCATCGTGTAAACAGCTTTCTTCCCTCAAACACTGTGCAGCAGCTCTGATCCACTGCAGCCCCAGAAATTCCCACAGTCGCCACACCCAGCTCCCTGCTCCTCAGGTACCTGTTGAGCCAGTTACGGCTCCCCACTTCACACTGGTCGTTGCTGAACTCTACTCTGCTTTTTTTACAGACTTTTGCAAACTGCCATCCCTTGACTTCCCAGGATCACAGCATAGTTGAGGTCAGAAGGGACCTCTTGAGATCATCTAGCCCAGCCTCCCTGCTCAAGCAGGCTTGCTCAGGGCAGGCTGCCCAAGGACTGTGTCCAGTCAGGTTTTGAATATCTCCAAGGCTGGAGAGTATCCGACCCCTCCAGGCAATCTATGCCAGTCTTTGACCACCCTCCTCACAGTAAAAAAGTGATTTCTTGCATTCAGATGGAACCTCACGTGTTTCAGCTTTTGCCCGTTGCCTCTAGTCCTGTCTCTGGGCACTACTGACAGAACTACCAATCTGATGTGGTCTGCATGCTTACGAAGTCAAGTCTGCTTCTTCACCTCAGTCACTAAAGCCAAACAATACATGCCCTTAAGCAGGTGTCTACAAACACAGTAAATGAGTGCTTTTGTGATTTTAGGCTACACAGCACTAAGAGTGGCTGCACCCGGTGGTAGTGGGTTATTGGCCCCAGCTGGCAAGTAAGTCCCCACTCAGTTGCTTGGTCACTCCCCCAGCACAACAGAGGAGAGAACTGGAAGAGCAAAAGCAAGAAAGCTTGTGGGTCTAGATAAAAGATATTTTATCAGGCGAAGAAAGAAATAAAAGGAAAGGGAAAAAAAAAGGAAAAAAAAAAAAAGGCAAGTGATGCAAAGGCACTCACTGACCACCTCCCACCAGCAGACTGATGCCCAGCCAATCCCCGAGCAATGGCTACCTTGGAAAAACTCCAACCCCCCAGTTTTATTGCTCAGAATGATGTCATGCAGCATGGTCAATTGAGGCCAGCTGTCCTGGCTGTGTCTTTTGCTCAGTCCCTACTTACTCCATGCTGTAAGATGACTGCAGCGGGCTGTGCTAGCCAGGGCCCTGTCTCTTCCCTTGGCTTTTTGTGGCCAAGGCGAGGGTACCTAGAAGCTCCATCACAGCTGAGCTCAAAGTCACTGGCACACCTCCATTCCCTTAGGGCAGCAAAGGCCTGGTGTCTCAGGAAGCTCCTGCCTGCCGGGCAATCTGTGCAGCAGGACCAGGACGCTGAGAAGCTTGTACCCAACATGGAGCCTCTCCTTCTTCCTGTGCTAGGGCAAGTTTCTGGCCTTTCAAATGAGCGTATTCAGACAGTGTAATCACCCAATTCCAAGGCGAACAATCCCTTGTTGGGAGATCTTCCCAGCAACTGGGCACAAACAAGACTTGCAGTCAGATGGTTTCCAAGGACCAGCTGCCAGGCTGTTTGCTGGCTGTGCTGAAGCTGGACCCACTTCCTAGGAGCCAGGTCCGAAGTATTTCACGCTTTTTCCCTGACGGCCTTCCTGCATGGCTGTCCGGTGAAGCGGGAGGAGGTTGGGCTCCCACCTCCCACAGGTTTTGCCGAGTACCAGCACCATCTACTGGGCATCTGGGCAGCTACCGGCCACGCCAGCAATGCTGACAGTGTTCTCCCACCCATCCCACTGCCCCAAATCTCAGGAGGCACAGAGCATCTGCTCCTCCATTTGTGTCCCAGGCAGGAACCCTACAGACTGCTCTTGGTGTCCAGAGGTGCAGACAGCCTGCAAACCCACCGACAGCCACGAGAGCTTTAGCAAGGGCAGAGCACAGCCCTGAAAGTGTTTTTGTCAAGCACACTACAACGAACCTCACCAGTATGCTGAGCCCCAAGAGTCAGTCAAAAGTCTCTTTAAAGAGGGCTGTAAGAGCCAATGAAGCAGAGCAGACACTCTGTCCCTGAAAAGGAGCGCTGCTCTCAGAGGTGAGAGTGCAGGTCCAGCACACTCCTAAGACATGCACTTGCTGCCTCCAGGAGGCAATTGGTAGGTATAACTCCTGCAGCAATTCACCAATCTCTGCTCTGGGCTGCAAGTCCCATATTCTAGAACTGTTTCTGCACCACAGCAATTCACCTGGCAGATCCTCTCTCCCAGACAGTGCAACTTGCCCAACCGTTTCACCACAACTTTCCTTTGGTACATTGCCTTTCTATTGATTACACAATGTTTCTGGTGGCTCTTCATTCATGCTGTGCTGCAAGGAATCTTTATCAAATTCTCCTCAGTGACAATTATAGACTGATCTGGCACTCTGGGGGGCAGGTTCAGGGACTTTTTAGCTGCTTGCAGATTCTGCCACAAGTGTAGAAACTTCTGATTTACCTCTGACACAGCCCAGAGTCTAAACACAACACAAGCACAGAGAGACTTGAGAATGAATGCTTAAGCTCTGAAGACAATCCTCCCAAAACCAGGCACTTGCAGTTAGTTTGGAAGACCCTGTCACACAGCCACCATGCTCCAAGACCAGTCTGTTGGCCCCCAACCTTAAAACACGTACCTTGGTGTGAGAGTCAGCATCATCACCCCTATGTAACGGCGCTTTGTCTCTGTATTGCCAAACCAGGAGCCTGTCAAAGGAAAGGACATCAAATGACAAGGCTGAAAACAGACACGCACTCAAAATATGGCTGGGCTGAGCCAGCCGAGTCACAAAGCCCACACACCTCAAGGCAGAGAGCATGCAAAGGGAGTCATTCTGATTCCCTACTGACAGCTTAAGTTCCATTGACCAGTTAGAGCTTTATAGGTATTGCATACTTCACTTTCCTGGATTAAGTTGCCATTTTTTTGACTGAGAGTACCACTCCACAGTGTCAACATGAGAAGCAGATAGCAAAAGTCTGTATTAAATAAATTACCACACACAAAGGAACAAAACCAGGTAGTGTTCTACAAGACTAAATTAACTACCTGTCCTTTACGATACAGCTGCATCCTGCACCTGCATTTCCATTAGTACACACAAGGCTAAGTGGCCCTCAATTTCCACATCACCCTTTCCCTTTGAACCCAACAAACGGTCCACTGATTTTCCTGATTTTGATGTTGAGATCTAATGAAAAGTAACAATGGACAGAAAAAAAAAAAATAATATCCTCACCTATCCCTGGGGACTTAAGTGAAAGCTACTTGTGACTCTGTAAGTCTTTATCCGCAGAAGATGCAGGCCAGCATCTTCCTTGCAGTTTGTTAGACCCCTGTGGGCAGGGAAGTAGCAGCACAGCTTTCCCATGGCTGTGGGAAGCTTCATGCCAGATACGAGAATCTTCTTACCCCCAAAGACTCCGTCTCCTGCTCTGCTTGCCCTTCTCTCAGAAGGGCCCAGAGCCCGGCTGTGCAAGAGCTTCCCTCTTTCGTCCTCCTCCCTCTGGCCTCCTTCCCCCAACACTCGAGCAGAGAGGCACCCAACTCACTTTTGCGCTGCTCCTCCTTTTGCAGGAACTTCCGCAGCCGGTCTGAGGGGATGGCAAAAGAGATGCCTGATGTCACCTTCATAGTGTTCACCCCAATCACTTCACCATCCTGCAGGGGAAAGGGCACTGTGCTATCCAGCCTGCAGCGTTGTGGAAGGGAGGGGAATGACTGTGCAAGCCTGTGCCCCCATCCCTGCCCAGCCTGCTGTTTCTGTAGCCTGCCCAACCCTGCTGAGGTTGGCCAGGGACCATCCCCATGGGCTGCAGCCCACACAGGCCCTCTCTCTGCCCTGCCAGCATCAGCCATGATGGCCTCACCAGGCACACCAGTGTCCTGTCGGCTCAGGCTCCCCGAAACAGACGCTGCACAGGGCTCCCACACTGGGCTGATCCCCTGCTCCTTCTCAGAAGGAGTCTGGAGCATGCACAGTCCCTCCCTCCTGGCAGCACCCAAACTGTTCCCACTGAGGGGCACCAAGCCCCAGGGGGCACAGACCAAAGGGCACATAGCACATCTCTGCCCTGGCCAGCAAGGGTGCAAGCAGGAGAACTTACCAAGTTGACGAGGGGGCCCCCGGAGTTCCCAAACTGCAGCAGAGGAGAAAGCAGTAATCAGGCCATGAAAGAGACATCCTCACACAGCGGGACCCACGGCAGGGAGGCAGAGTCCAGGGAACAGGGACAGGCCGAGAAACGCAGCCAGCACCCAGGTGATGGGCCAGAATCCCTTCCTCTCCCTGTACTCTGTGTCTAGGCTCCTCTGACCTCACAGCACCCACAGTCCTTCCCCAGCTCCCCCCTCCCCAAACAGGGCAGCCAGGATGAGGTGCCAACCCGCTGTTGTGCCACAAGCTCCCCTTACATCGATAGCAGCATCAGTCTGGATGTACTCCATGTCAGAGGCGGTCAGACCCAGCTCCCGGCTGCCCCGCTGGGCTGAGCTGACGATGCCAGAGGTGATGGTGTTCTGGAGGGCGAACGGGCTGCCCATGGCCACCACGAACTCTCCCTGCCGCACCTCGGAGGAGCGTCCAAGGGGTAGGGTGGGCAGCGGGTGCTGGAAGAAAGGAGGACAGTGAGCGGATGGGAGGGAACGCAGGGAGAGTCTCCACAACCGCGATGCACACCTTAGGCTTGATCTTGATGGTAGCAATGTCCGCCACCTGGTCCACATCCTGCACCACAGCATCATACTGCTCGCCACTGGCCAGCTTCACCCGCACACGCCGCCGGTTTGCCACCACGTGTGCATTGGTCACAATGAGCCCATCCGGAGACACCAGGAAACCCGAGCCGTTAGAGATGGGCACATCACGGCCCGAAAAGGGATGCCTGCAAGGTGGGCACAGGTCAGGGAAGGGTGGCAGGGACTCTGAGAGGACTTGGAGGGCAGGCGGGCGGAGGGTAGGCAGGGACCAGGCAGACTGGGTGGCCCAGACTGTCAGGCCTGCAAAGAAGCAGGGGGTAGTGAGGATGTCTGCACAACCACACCATGGGGGAGACTCCTTCATTTCCCCACGAAAGGTCCCCATCTTGAGAGCCCACACAAACATGCAACAGGGGAACAAGCAGGAAGAATCAGGAATCTGCACACAACTTGCAAAGGTACGATGAACACTGCATGCACTCAGCAAGCCCACAGGTGACACCACAGTGGAGGGAGCGGTCAACAAGCTGAAGGGCAGAGCTACTATTCAGAGGTGCCTTGACAGCCTGGAGACAAAGGATGGCCAGAGCATTATGGAGTTCAAAGGTAAATGCAAAGTCATGCTCCTGGAAGAGACTAACGCTGTGCCGCAGGCAGCCTGGGGCCATGCTCTGCCAAAACAGTCCCGGAGGACAAGGTGGTGGTGCGGCAGTAGCCTGTCCTGGTGTCAAAGACCAACCCCGTGCCAGCTGCGTGCACGGACAGCAGGGTGAGGGGATGGATCCGTCCATCCCGCAGCACTAGTGGGATCCCATCCGGGTGCCGTGCCCGGGTGCCTGGGACACGAGATGGCCAGAGCAGGGAGGCTGGCAGAGGGAAGGCCGTGTGGCCGGGGAAGGTGTGGGAGGGGGGGTGCAGGGAGGACGGGGCCAGACCCTTCTCGGAAGTGCAGGACGAGAGAGGACCGGGACAGAGGCAAGAGGGAATCTGCCCCGTCGGGTGGGGAAGCCCGGCTCCGCGGGGCGGGGGGAGGGAGGGGGCTGCGGGCCGCCTGGTACCGGTACCTGCCCACGATCTCCACGTAGACCAGGGCGGGCGCCGTCTTCTCCACCACGTCGGCGATGAAGTTGAAGGCGGCACGCGGGGAGGCGGGCGGCGGGGACGCGGGCGGCGGCGGAGCGGGCACGGCGGCGCGCAGGGTGGGCAAAGCGGGCCGCCGTCCCTCGCCCTCCCGGGCCCACAGCAGTACCAGCGCCGCCGTCCCGGCTCCCAGCGCCGCCGCCAACACGTGGGCCCCCGTGGAGGGGGGAGGCGGCGGCGGTGGGGGCGGAGGGGCCTCGGAAGCCCCACTTAGAGCCCGGCACCAACGCGCGGCGCCCGGCCGCAGCTGGAGCCGCGCCCACCGCGCCAGCGCCGCCATACTGCTCCGGTGCCCGCCCGCGGGGCACACTGGGAGCGCGAGTCCCGCCGCGGGGAACGCTGGGAGCCGTAGTCTTGCGGCAGACTACTACCGGAAGCTGTAGTCCCGCCGCGGGGCGCGCTGGGAGACGTAGTCCCTCCGGCGAGCTGCGCGGGTAGCCGTAGCGCGGCTGCCGGTGAGGGAGGGCCGGCAGGGTTTGCGGCCAGAGCACCGTCTCTGCCAGCTGCTGTCCCCGCCTCGCCGACCGACCGGGGCCCGCGGGGAGGTGGCGCGGTGCACGCCGGGAAGTCGCCGCATCTCCCAGGTGAGAGTCGTGGTGGCCTGAGGGGCCGCGGGGAAGCCCGGGGGCTCCGGGGGGGGGGGGGGAGCGGGCCGGGTTGTCCCGTGAGAGGCCCGCGCGGGAAGCTGGGGGGTCCCTGGCGGAAAGCCCTAGGGGTCCACTGGGCAAAGAGGTATCCCATGGGAGCCCCGTGGGGAAGGTCTGGTGTCTCGTGGTGGGGAGGACAGGGAAGGGCTGGGTATCTCGTTGGGGAGGCGCCGGAGGTCATACAGAGCAGGGGCAGCGGTGGGTCTGACCGTCCCCCGTGTGTCCCAGCCGTGCTCAGGCTGTCCGTGCTGTCCTTTGGTCCTACAGGTTTCCGACTGATGGGTTCCTGCTTCTGGCCCTGCTGCTGTATGCGCCCGTGGGGCTCTGTCTGCTCATCCTGCGCCTCTTCATTGGTGTACACGTCTTTCTGGTCAGCTGTGCCCTGCCTGACAGTGTGCTGCGACGGTGCGTGAGCTCCAGCTCTCCCCAAGGCTCAGAGCTCCTGCTCTTGCCCGGGGTGGGGATGTGGTGTACAGACACTGCTGTGGGGCAACGTGGGGCGGGAGGGCTGCCCTCACCTGTTTGGGGTCCTTAGCCATGAAGGCTAGCTTTATGCAGAGGTTTACGGGGAGCTGTGCTTTCAGGGCTCTTTGTCCCCAGGACCCACGAAGGTACCTTCCCTGCCAAGACCAAAGCTGGCAGTTGTCTCTTGAGTGCTCAAGGACTGATCTGAAACACTTTGATAGCCTGGGTGGCCTGCTAAGAAATTCTGTGTGGCTTGCTGCCCCATATTTCATGCTGCAGCTACAGCTCTGCAGGCAGCCTTTAGCCCTAACTTCAGCTCCCCACAAATTCCTGTCCCTCGTATCTGTCATATCGTTTCCGTTTTGTACCACTGTCTTTGTAAGTCACATGAATTCCCAAGTCTCTGTTCTGTTTGCTGGATGTGTAAGCCAGCGACGGGTCAGACTGCAGGACTTGAGGAAAGGACTTTTCCACCCCCAGGTTTATCGTTCGTGTGATGTGCTCAGTGCTGGGCTTATTTGTGCGGCAAAGTGATCCCCGGCTTCGTGATGTCAATGTGAGGGTGTATATTGCCAACCACGTGACACAGTTCGATCACAATGTCATCAACCTTCTGACCTCATGTAATACGGTGAGTAACAGGGAGCTGGATCATGGCAGGTGTGGAAGCACCTCTCTCCAAGAGAAGAGCACAGATAGGTCATTCAGAATTTAGGTGTAGCCCTGAGCCTCTTCAGTTCTTATTTATTAGCCCAGGATTGCACACACCTTGAGTTTTTTTCTGTGGTTCAGTGTCACTCTGTAGGCACTGCATGAAAAATGGAAACAGGGTGAGGAGGAGCAGGAAATGTTACAGTGGGTATTGATTTTATAGAAAGAGAGCAGGTGAATCCTAGCATATGTATCCTTTTCTGGCCTTTCAAATAGGTGGTGTCAGAAGCAGGGTGGGTGTCACTTCTGTGGGTGCGGACAGGCGGCTGTGCTGCAGAGGAGTGCTGAGGGCAGCTGCATGGCAGGGCAGTGGTGCTCGGGTTATTGTGCTGGGCTGGTGGTTGTGTAATTTTCCCTGTACTCTTGTGAAATTCCTTATGTGTGGAGTTCCTGAATCAACAGGCTCCAAGTGTGCCTGAGAGTGAATTAGTTGGTTGGTGCTGTATCCTGAAAATAGCAGTAAATTTGCTCTTTCTTTGAGAAAAGTTACTCCTGGAAGTAGTGTATCTTTTGCCAAGCGTGTCAGGAACTAGTAGAGAGAACATGGGGAAACACAGTTGTCACCCAGAGCAGGGGGGGAATTCGTTTCTCGGGCAGACAGAGTACAGTCTGAACTGAAAATCAGGAATCCAATTCCTAGGGAATTGGGGCCAGAGAAGTTTTTGAAGCCCGGCAGTAACATGTTCCCTGGTACTAGTGCTTTTAGCATGTAGGTTGCTCCCTCTGCCCTCAGGGGCGTTTTTGCTAATAAGCAGGAACTTTGTCTCCCACTGTCATCTGGGAAAGTAGGCCTTGAGGGGAGGGCATTTCTTCCTTACTCTTGTTTTCCCTTGCAGCCTGCACTGAACGGTGCCCCTGGCTTCATCTGCTGGTCACGAGGATTCATGGAGCTGGGAGTAACAGGAAGCCGAGCAGAACTGGTAGATTCCCTGAAGGTGTATTCGTCCCACAGAGGGAACCCACCACTGCTGCTGTTCCCGGAGGAGGCTGCCACCAACGGCCGGGCCGGCTTGCTCCGCTTCAGGTACTGGGAATGGGCATTCCTGCGGCGGGGCTGTCATCACTTTGGTTTAGCTTTGGGGTCATTCACTGCTGAATTCTTCCTTTTCAGCTCTTGGCCGTTCTCAATCTTGGATGTGGTACAACCAGTTGCCCTACAAGTTCAGAGGCCTTTGATCACTGTGGTGAGTCAGGGACGTAGGGCAAGGAGGAGTTGTGGAGGCGAGCTCTGTGTGAGGGTCTTGGTGGTGCCATTAATTCTGCTTCCACTTTGAAGCCTGTGGGTAGTGCAGCCTGTCCTTGTGTCCGTCACCCCAAGGACTCGCTTCTCAGCGCTAATGCTTCTGTTTTTTACGTGCCTTTCCCAGGGAACTTCCACTAAGTCAATACTCTCTTAGTTCCACTGGCAATTTTGATACTCATTTTAGTAGCTCAGCTGTCTAACAATGTGCTGTCTGGCTTCCATAACTGTAGCATCGCTGTGTCGCATTTCCTCTTTGTTGGCCCACTTCTTTTAAAGTGCTTTGGAAGAATAGCTCCGATCACCCTGGAGAGTGGCTGAGGTGCCAAAGGTTGTGCAAGGTTCTTTGGATTAGGTTCTTGAGCTCGTGTCTCTCAAATGCAGATCTGTAACGTGATGCAACATTAGTTTCAGAAAAGTGGCAAAGTTCATCATGATAATACTAGCGCAGCTAAATAGATTGCAATAAAACTGTTCTTGGCTTATTTACAGAGTGAGATTTTGTTGAATTTCCTGTTTCTTGATATGATTTATGGATCTGCATTTTATATTTGTCAGGCATTTTAGTTGATTCTCTATTGTCTGTCTTTTTCAGATAATAGAACACAGTTGATAGATAGAAAACCACTTACCAGCAGGTCACAAAATATCACTGCCCATGCTATACCATGCCCATCAGCATGCAGGTATTTTTTCTGTTTGGGATTAGTTCTTTGCTCAGTGCTTTTTAGCACTTTTATTGGTGCTACAGATGACAATATTGAGATCCCTGCTGGTGAAGTTTGGGTTAGTGGATAATGAAGAAGCCAGATTATTGATTGTGATCCAGTGAACTACTGAGAGCTGCCAGTGAAGGGCTGTTACTTGTAAGTTTAACATGGTCTGTGGGTTCATAGCAAGAGGAATATCTGGTAGGGTGAGGAAATGGCATTAGCTGCACATGTGCAGTGGTGAAAACTGCTGCTAAAATATTATGCGAAGCTCTGGTAACCCCGCTGCCAAGAAAGTGGGGCAGTAGTAGAGAGTTCAAGGACGCCATAAGCATGATGCAGAATCCAGAGGGAAAACTTAAAGGTAGCCAGCTTAATCAGCTTATCACAGAAAAGGCAGAGAGATTGTTGTGGGTATCTGCTTGCTTGTTGGAGAAGAGGCTTGAAAGTGGAGAATTATTTTTTTTTTCTGACAAAGCACACAGCAGCCATCTTTTCAGGTGCTGAGACTAAATGCTGGTACTGCACAAGTTCACTTTTGGATTAAGACACAGTTTTCTAACAGTGAGGATACTTTACTTTTTTAAATGGCTACTCCAGAGAAGTGGGAGAGCTGTCCCACTCTGGAGTGTTCATAATGAATATCTTATCTTTTCATGGGTTTGGCTCCTCTGAGAAATTCTATGAGATGTGCCAAGTTGTATATTCATGCATCCCTTCCTTCATGAGTGTTAGGGAGAACAGCATGCACATAACTGCAGATCTGCTTGAAATTACTGGTTATAGTCACTTACTGGCTCAGATTTTTACCTTTAGAGGTCAAGCGGAATTTTTTGCCCTTCATGCACGTTGGCTAAGTAAATCCTGGTGGATTTCTTATGTAATTTCAAGTCATCAGAAACTTCTGAGGACTGTGATACTTTGAATGGCGCGATCAGTGCTTTACAGAAAGCTCTTACAGACACTTGCGTGCTATATATCAGACACTGGGCTGAGCAAACTGCCAAATTTGGTTTTAAGAAATAATTTCCTTCAGCTTCAATTGGCTGGAACCTTGAAGGAGGGTGGTGTTCTGTGGCATGAGGCAGCGTAACTGAAGTCTGGCTCTTGACATCACTATAAGGCGTTTGCTTTTAAGTTTCTTAGATCTGTTTATCCAGGAGATGAGGCTTCTTTATGTGACTGCTGGTGGCTGTGGTTTCTAGGCTATTCTCATTTATAGCACCTCTTCCCAGGCCATGGAATAAACCAGGCACAAGGTCTATCTTGGAGCCACGCTGCTTTTGGTTGAGGACACAGCCATGTGTAAAAGATGTAGCCGAGGCAGCTGCATTGCAAGCTGAAGGTCTTGAGGTGGTGTTCTCACCAGCTTGTGGAAAGTTTGGGCACTGCAGGATAAAGGTAATCCTAGGAACCGTGTCCATTCAACAGTAAAATGTAGGGGGCAGTCTCTGGAAGTCTTTACTTCAGCTTTCTGCTCTCAGTCAGACTTGCTTCTGAGTATGGTCCAGCTCCTGGAAGCTGCATCCCATTGAGAAGGCCACCGCTTCGGAGCGCCTGTTCCAGTGCTCTCTGCTGGCAGGCATCACAGTACTTCCTTTTTCCAAAAATTACTAAATAACCTTTTCCCTAAGAAGAAAGTAATAAATTACAGCTCACCTTTAATGATTTATCTTCAAAGAGAAGAGTTGTTAAGACTTCTTCACACTGCAGCCTGTTTGGAAATGAAGAGATAAAGCTTACAGGAGTTGAGACATTACCTGGGCTGTTCCTGCCAGAATAAGGGGGGATTGTTCATTATTCTAAGGAAGCATTAGTAGATCTTAAGGCATTTTTGGTCCTTTCTAAAGGCACAGTCTAGTAGAGAAGGTGGTGATCTTGAGGAAAAATCTTGCTGTCCTAGTGGGAGTTTTTCTCGGAGCAGTGAAAACTTTGACTCTTTTGCTCTGCCTGGTGAAGACTAACAAAGGCGAATCTGCCCTGGGGCTTGCCCTCACTGTATGCTGGGTTTGCCATTCCCTCTTTCCCAGTCCTCCACACCTCTCTGCCTGTGGATCTGTTACTCCTGCCGTGGCTTAGCTGTGTTCTGCCCGCCTGCTTCCCTGATGGAGACCTGACTAGTTTGTGTTTTGTGCGCTGCGATCTCACTGGGCTCTCTTCCCCAGAGTGTGGCTGACTCCTCCTGGATTACAGAGCTGCTCTGGACCTTCTTTGTTCCCTTCACAGTTTATCAAGTAAGGTACTATCTCTCTCTCTCTCTTCCATTGGGGGGAGGGTTTAGGGTGGGCAGAGAGCTTGACGTTTTTACTGTTGTAGTAAGAGATCTTTTGGTATGTGCTAATGCGCACCCTCATTGTGATATCTCAGCATGGCTTTGTTCAGTGTTACTTGGTCCATGCCAGGTCCAGCTTCTGGACCAGCTTCAAACAGCTTCTGAAGCAGAAAGGGTGCTTGGTTCCTGCATTCAGCTGGTGAAGGAGAGGAGTCTCTCAGGGCTTTTATGTTAGTTTGCCGGCTATATTTTTGAAGCCAGCTGCTCTGCTGTAATTCACCCCAGGGTTGCTCAGGTCCCATGGGTGATTCCCTGTAGACAGCTCAGTCCTCTAGTGTCTGTCTCTTCCCTGCAATCCCTTGTGAATTGCAGAGGTGGTTCAGACACCTGTCTAGGGCCCAGGTGACCCCAGACTGGCTGAGTAGCGTTGGTGTAATAAGGGTCCACAGGCAGCAGAATGGACTTGGAGTCAAATTTAGGGGCTGGGGTATTTCAGTAAGGAAAAGTCTTGTGCTATAGCTTTCCCCAGCTGTATCTGGCTTGAGTCTTGCTGATCTGTTTTCTTCTTTCATGTAAATGGCAGCGTCTTCTCATTTGGGGCCTTTTGGGGAACTTCATTAGGAGATACTTCGCATGTTACGCTTGAATGCTAATAAAGATTTAATGAGCCAGTTTTGTCTTCTGAGCTGTGCCTTAATTTTGCAAGCTAGTGTTGAGGTTTGACGCTTGTCTTTTGGGGAGAGATTTGGGGTGAGCAGGGCGAGCTGAGGTGGGAAGAGTACTATTGCGCTATTGATCCCAGATGGGGCTGGCTCCTCCAGCAGCCCTTGAAGCAGTCAGCCCAGTGCTGTTGTCCCCATTCAGGTGGATGCCGTCTGTCCCCAGACGAGCTGAAGAACTGAGTGAGGATTTTGCGCTCCGAGTTCAGGAGGTAGGAGGATGACTTGGGAGAGGGATGTGTAGGACTGCTGGAATTTGGGACGGTCACAGAGGAGAGTGGGGTGCAAGCAGAGTTGCAAAGGGCATTTCTGGATGGGTGTATTTGTACAATGGGAACTGGCCCATATTTATTGCCCCTTATTCAGTTTTTCCATGGCCTATTTTGCTACGCCCCATTATGCTTTCTGCCAGTTATCAAGGCTCTCCCCATCTAGTTCAAACTTTTCGCTCCCTGTTCATAATACCGTAAATCAAATAAAGCGGTTTTTTCTCCACTTTTCCCTTATGTGCTGGGTGCTTCATAGCTCCTGTACCAAAGATCTTGTATCTCCCTGTCAGCCTGTTTTGTCAGGATGATATTGTCTACTCCTGGTCCTTCATGTGCTCCATGCAACACTGAAATGCATCACTGAGGCCCTGGAGAAATCAGTTCCCAGTCCTCTTCCCCTCGACGTGGCTCCATGCAGGCCTGTACATCTGATACACTCCCCTGCAAGATGGGAATGCCTGGGTCATGCGTGTTGTGGGTCATGTACATGTGACTCTTCTCTGCATTTCTGCAGCTCTTGGCCATGGAGCTGGGTGTGGTATCCACACGGCTCACTGCAGCAGATAAAACTGAGCACATGAAAAGGCTGAGACACACGTCGCTTCTCCCTTTTGCCCCAGGTAGGTGTCCTCGGTGGTGTCCTGACTATGGAACTGCCACTTGGGCTTTGCCTTTGGGGAAGCCTCAGTCTGCTGTTGGTTACTCCTGTGTGGAGGGAGAGGAGAAGGCATGTCTGACATCCTCCTGGGGAGCAGGGGCTGCCTGCGTGCTCCAGGCAGGGGGTTGTAGCCGGCTGGCAGGGAGAGGACAGCAGCTCCTGAGCACAGACATGCTGGTGGTGTGCAGGAAGTCCAGCTTTTGTATCACACCATTTCATACTTGAGAAAGTGGAGCTGTTACAACTTGAGGGCTGTGCACCTTTAGGCCACCTTCTTGTGCCCACTGTTCTTTCTCTTGCAGCCTCAAGCCAGCCCCTGGCAGCCAGGCCCAGGATGCCTTCCAGCCTGACTGGTGTTGCTCCTGAGGATGTGCAAATCACAGCAATGGCTCAGCGGGTCAAGGAGGTGCTGCCTCATGTGCCTCTGGAGGTCATCAGGGTAGACCTGGGTGAGTGATGCCTGAAAGCAGAAACCTTGTCCCTGCTGTACTGTGGAGCATGATGGCAGCAAGGGTGTGAGTGTCCTGATGTAGCAGCTCCCTCTAACAGATCCTCTTTGTTCCTACAGCCCAAACCAACTGTGTGGATACCACCATTGCCAACTTGCTGGAGGGGAGAGTACCCTTCTTCCCTGAAAGTAAGGAGGCTGGTGCTGACCTGCCTGCCCCGTCTACCTCCCAGGCTGCAGCTGCTTCTGGCATCCAGGGCTCCGTAGCTATGCCTTCTTCCAAGGTACTTTGTGTGGTTGTGTTGTCTCCTCTGGCCTGATGGCTTGCCAGGCAGAGCATGATGACCTGTGTTCAGGACTAGCCATGATGTCAGGGGAACAGAGTATTTTATATTGGAGACCAAATTGGAAGGCTGTGTCCTTGCAGAGCCACTAAGGAGGTCTCCTGGCTTTCTTTGACTGTCTCCTGATGGCTCTTGTGCTTTCTCTTCCAGCCAGCTACAAAGCAGTTCGCAAAGTCCCCTGTGCAGCGGCATCTGTCCTTGCAGGAGCGGAAACGAGCATTGTACGACTATGCCAGGAGGTGAGAGTCCACCCACAGCTCACCCTCTCCAAGTCCCCAGACCCTGTCCCCAGCAGTACCCAGATATGCCCCAAGCAAGGGTCAGCGCTTGCTTGGCCTCATGTCCTCCCCTTCCTCTCCTCTGGGCCAAGACAGTGGGGCTGAGGCAGTGAACCAGGGCTGAAGGAGGCAGATGTTTGTCTGCTTTGCCTCTGCCAAGTGTGCAGCCCCTTATCGTTCCTGGGAAGCACTCTTGTCTCCTGAATTGCCACCAGGCTTCTGGTTTTGGGGACTAGGTTGGATGGAAGCTGTTTGCCAGAAGCACAGCTGCTGAGGAATAGGGCTTAGCAAAAGCAAAATCTCATTTGGTTCCTTGGTGTAGCAGACTTGATTGATAGAATTCATTGCGGGACTGTAAATTTCTTTGAAATTGGTGTTGACGCTATAGAACACTCATTTTAGGAAGAAGTTTGCTGTTGGCAATCAAGACAGTGCAATTAATCTTCCTTGGTGTAAGTGGCGAATAACAGAGAGCAGGGAGCGAGTTTGACCTCTGTGCGTGGTTTGGATGAGGCAAATAGTGGAACAAGCGTCCAGTTCTGGTGTCTGGGTCTTTTTATAGAACAGAGACAGAAAATTCAGAATGAGTTTGGAGGGGAAGTTAAGTCTGTTAAACTTACTGTAAATGAGGTGGGGCACTATATATAATTCTGGGTGAAGGAACCAGGTTCTGAAAGGCTGGCAGAGAAAAGCAGATTAGTAACTGATGGTGAGAAGTTGCAGGCAGGCAGGCTTTACACGGGTAACAGGGTAGTTGTTTCCAAAAAGGAAATTGATTAATCCGTGGAATAAGCTTCCAGCAGAAATGATGGCTTCTCCGTGTGTGGGTGTCTCCCACTGAGCATGGCTGACTCCTTAGAAGGTGCTGTAGAAGATGGTAGAGATAATGGAGCGTTTGGCTCAGTCCAGAGTGACCGGAGGGCTGCTTGCTGCAGGGTCACGTCTCCTCCCTCTGTAGGGTCTTGCTGGGAAGGGGAGAACCCATCCGGAGCCACACACGGACATTGCACTGGAGTGCTCCGGGAGTTGGGGGAAGATTGCGGAGGCTCAGGGATAAGTTGAACCTTTGAGATCTGGTGGCTTTTGGACACTCCATCGGCTTCTTCCTGCTACTGAAAGCCTAGAAAATCCCCAGGGTTGGAAGTTGAAGCTGGGCAAATTCTAAGTGCCCATTTTTACAGGGCTGGCCCTAGGTGACTGCGGGTAGCTCTTAGTCACCAGGAATTTAATTTGAACAGGTCTGTTTTTCCCAAAAGATCATTTCAGTTTTGAGGAATGACACCTCAGAACAGTCCTGTGCCATAGAGAGTGTCGGGCTCCCTCTTCAGAGTTGTTGTCCCTGAGACCTGTTAACCCCAGCACAGGGATGGCTGAGGGCTCTTGCTGGGTCCACCAGGCACGATATGTTCAACAGCAAAGAAAAGGAGGTGGAAACCCTTTCCTGTGGCCTGACTTTGCTGCTCTTCTGCCTCCCGGTCTTCCATCTCCCTTTCCTGAGGCTCTTCTGCTGGCTCTGGAGCAGTGATCTCTGCACTTCTCTGAGAGGATCCCAACGGGATTTGGAAAGGCAGTGGTGCCCCTGTCGCTTGGCCAGTTTGAGATGGAAAAGGCGAGACCTGGCTGTTCTCGGGGGAGGAGCTGGCGTTTTCAGCAGGGTTTGGTCCTCAGTTGCCACAGGAGGTGGCAGTAGCTGGGTGTCTGTCAGGTCAGGGTGGTGCTCCCCGGAGTCACCTCTCCCTTCTCCCAGGTGGAGTCTGTCTTGTCCCGTGCTTGGGGACAGTCACAGCTTCTCACCAGCAGCCCGCTGCCCTTCCCCTCTGCCTTTGAGCTTCTCCCGGTGGGACGCTTTGGCTGCAGGCAGGGACCGTGCCTGGACGTGTCCCGCGCCGAGTGGCTGGAAATGGAAACCATGAGGGGGACGCGGCCGTTCCGAAAGCCGGGCGGTGACACGTTCCGGGCACCGGGAGAGCAGGGGGAGCGTGAGGGTCACCCTAGCCCTGACACCCCCCCCTCCCCCAGCCCTTGGGGGTCCTCTCCTCCCTGCCCACCCCATCCCCTCTCCGGGCGAGGCTGGGTGGGAGCTTCTCGCTGGGGTTCCCGGTGCCGGGACAGCCCCCGGCCGTGCCTGAGGCCGCTTTCTCCCGCAGGAGGTTCGCCGAGAAGCACGGCGCGGCGCGGGCCGGCGGCAGCCCCTGACCGGGGCCAGCCCGACTGCGTGCGGATCCACACGCGCCGCGACCGCCGCCCGCTCACCCGCCGCACGTAGGCACCGCTTAAAGTGGCAACGCGGCGGTCCCGGCGCCAGCTGTGCCGGGCGAGGTGCGGCCGGCGGGGGGGCGGTGCCCTTTTAAGGCACTCGCTCCCGGTGCCGGTGGTTTTATTTACATGGGGGGGGTTCGCGGGCGTCACGTGACGGGCGGAGCGGCGGGGGCTGAGGGCGGCTGCACCCGCGGGGCCATGGCGTGCGCCGGCGACGACGGTCCGTGGGGCAGCGGTCAATGGGGTCCCGGGTGGGCTGAGGTGCACGGGGGCGGGGAGGGGTCCCGGACGGGCTGGCGTGACCGGAGGCGGGGGGAGGGGGTCTGGGTCAACGGGATCCCGGGAGGGCTGACGTGCACCGGCGGTGGAGGTCAATGGGGGTCCCAGGGGGGCCAGCGTGACCCAGGGGTGTCTGGGTCAGTGGGGTCCCGGGTGGGCTGACCTGCGTCTGGGAGGGTTATGGGTCAACGGGAGTCCCAGGGGGCGGGGGGCAGGTCAGTGGGGAGCCTGGGTGGGTGTCCCGGGTGGGCAGGCACGCACCGGGAGGGGCTGATTCCACGGGGGTCCCAAGTGGGCGGAGGTGGGTGGGGAAGTGCTGTATCAATGGGTATCTTGGAGAGGCAGGGTGACACGCGCCGTGGGGGGCAGGCAGAGGCAGATGGGGGGTTTCAGGGGAACTGGGGACACTGAGGAGCAGCCCTGGGCGGGTAGGGGTGGGCAGGATGTCCCAGGTTTGGGATTGCTGCCGTGGTCCCTGGGCGGTGGTGCAGGGGAGGGACCGTGGCCAGGCTTCTTGGGTGGGGTGGGATGCACTGGTGGGCCCGGGGCAGAGCGGACAGGCAGCGCGGGGGCCAGGCTGGTGCTGGGCTGACAGCCCCTCCAGGCTCCTGGGTGGAGCTGCGGTGTGGCCCAGGGTGCTCGGAGCCCGAGCCCTCGCGGTTCTCCTCCTGCCATGCTGACGTGGAGAAGATGCTGCTGGAGGCCCAGCTGGAGACGGAGAGCAGTGACAGGTGAGTCCTGAGGAGGACCTCGGGCACCTGGAGTTCTGCCTGGCCAGGGTGGGTGTTGGGTGACCAAGGACATTATGTTTGCAGTGCCCTGCTTACGCTGGGCTCCTCAGCCTGGGATAACGACGGAGCCGTCCAGATGAGCGAGCAGCCTGGGGAGAGTGAGCTGCTCCCTCCCTGCAGCCAGCCCCAGCCAGGCTGTCCCCACCCCCGGCAGGTAAGGGAGCCATCCCCCCACGCTGCACCCTGCGGCTGTGCTGGCTGTACCCCAGCCCCACCTGCCCTACACCTCCTTCTAGCGGGATGTGCCAGAGGAAGCCGAGTGGAGGGAGCGATGCCTGCCAGCATCCCTCGGCTGGACCTGTGCCCGCCGGCCTCCACATCTGTCTCCAAAGTAAGGCCCGTGTCCCTCATCAGCATGTCCTGCTTTCTCCTGCCCTTGCTGTCTGCCTCCCTGCCCCATCCTGCTGTCCCCATACCCTCCTGGGTGCTCTGCCCTCTTCCCTCGTGCCCCCTTTAACCGTGCACTTTTCCCAGGGAGTTTGCCTTTGTGTGCTCCCCCCAGCCGGTGCTGTGGAGCCTGCAGGGAGGTGCAGTGGGGAGAAAGAAGAGACTTTTCAGTTCAGAGCTGCTGCTGCTCTTCATCCCCTCGCTGCTGCTCAGCCACGTGCTGACCCTGGGACTGGGGTGAGTTTCTGATGGGCCTGAACGAGCCCGACCTGTGCTGCTGAGTGGCCTTGGCCAGAACCCACCTTTGGGTGCGGGCAGGATGAGCCCTGCACTGCCAGTGGTCTGTGTAGTCTGGGGGCCCTTGACTACCCTGACCCAGGGGGCTGTCCCCATGGGAAGTGGAGGAACACTCCTGGAGTTGGACTGCTCATCCTTGGGTGCTGTCCTGCACAGCTCTTCCCAGCAGCCACAGTCGTCTTAGTGGCTGCTGTCCTGTTGCCTCACTACTGGCTCGCTGAGGCCAAGCAGGCTGCCCCCATGCAGGTGGCTTACAGTCGCTCTCTCCAATCCAGGATCTACATTGGGAAGCGGCTGGCAGCCTCCTCGGCAAACCCGCTGTGAAGTGCTGGACTCGGCAAGAGATGGCTGCCTCTACCACCCCGCTCCTCCGTTCAGCGTGTGGAAGGAGCCCAGGCACCAGCACAGCCCATCTGGTCCCAGACTTCATGTTTGTGGCACAAGGCGCCATCTCCCCTTGTCCCCTCTTTAGCCCCAGCCTAGGGAGCTGATCCCACCCTCCCACGTAGACAAGAACCCACTGATGGCAGCTCCCTGCTGCAGGCAGCCCCCGCCCTCCCCATCCCTCGGTTACGGGTCCAGGTTTCTCCTCATTAACACGAGACTGTAAATACGACTCCTGAGCCTGCACTACCGCGTGCAAATAAACAGCCCTGTGCCAGCTTGGGAGACGGAGCAGTGTGCCGGCAGCCACCGCGTCAAACCTGGCACAGCCCAGCTGGGGGACGGCGAGGGTGCTCCCCAGCAGCATTGGGTTCCCCTGGGCTTTCCCTGCCGTGGGCCTCCAAGTGGGCAAATCCCGGCTCTTTAGGGTGCTGGGGCACAGTGCCCGTGTGGTGCCTGGCTGTGGAAAGGCCCCTGGGCAGGGATGAGTGCTGGGGCGCATACAGTGTTTTCAGCCCCACCATAGGGTGCCCAGCTCATGCGTTAGTCCTTTATTAGTCGGCTGTGGCCATGGCCTGCTGCAGCAGGGAGGCAGGGGCTGGCGCCCAGCACGGCTGAGTGAGGCAGTGGCACCAGCCTGGCACGGGCAGGGCTGCAAAGCCAGATACTGGCAGGAGAGGTGGCACGGCGTGAAGCGCGATGCTGCCCGGTCCCGCTCACAGACCTGGCTGGCTCCTGTGCAGTCCCAGTGCCTGTTTGGCCTGGTGCTGCAGGATGGGGTGGGTGGCAGAGGGACAGGAGCTGCCCCTGGGATGGAGAGTGGGAGAGGAGGGAAGAGTGCATGCTGGTGGGGAGCGGGCTTGTCGCCCTGCGTGTGGCATGGTCCGTGGGCAGGTCAGCGTGGAGGAAGGAAGGTTCTCTGGTGCAGTGTGGTCGCACCGCTGGAGGGGCTGTGTGGGTAGGAGCTCAGCACAGCTCTGTGTGGGAGAGACATTCTGGCAGAGAGTGGCACACAACGGCTTCACCTTAGCAGGAGAGTGAGCCTGGCCTGAGGGCTGATGTGGAGCACGGGAGCTGGGAAGCATCTGGGGGCAGGTGGGTCCCAGCCCAGGGGGGCATCTGGAGGGTGGCAACAGCCAGACATGGCTGGATACAGGATGGCGGTGCCCTGTGCCTCCCTGGGTGCCAGGGCACACAAGGAGTCCCGTGGCCATGTGAGATGCTTCTGTAAATACTGCAAGAGAGGCATGTGAGGGGTGGTCCAGCAGGCAAGGACCAAGCAGAGCCATTTGTCCAGCAGCCAGCTGGGAGCAGGGGCACCGCAGGCTTTTCCATCCCCATGGCAGGGGTGGCCGTGAGGGGACAGTGCAGCTGCGGGCGGGCACCGGGTCAGAGCTGTGACAGCCGCTTGGACTTGGGTGGCGGAGGCGGTGGTGACTTCAGCCCTTTATTTCCATCCACTGTCGGCGATGTGGATGCCTGCGAGCAGAGAGGGCAGTTACCGGGGGTGGGGGGCTGCCAGGGGTCAGGGGCCTGGGCTGGGGCGGTACCTTCCCTCCGGTTGAGGCGTCGCTCTGCTCCAGGAACGTCTCGTACACTGTGGGGCTGATCTTGCGGGGCAGCGGCGGAGCCTTGCTGGCACTCTTCACACGGCCACCAAAGCCAGTGGGAGACGGGGAGAGCCCTGCGCAGGCAGGGGAGGTGGGCTGGGCTGATCACCCAGCCATGGGGACAAGGGGGGGCCGAGGGGGTGTGGGGCCCGTCAGGGTGCCCTGGGCTACCAGGGCCAGTTTTCCTGCCTGCAGGAGCATGACAGCACTGGGCAGAGGGGGTGGTGTGGGGCTGGGGGTGGCATGGGGCATGAGCCCAGCCAGGAGTAGGGAGCTGGCTCCCACTCGTAGCTGATCTCAGCACCAAGACATGGTGGCACAAGGTCTGGGATCAACAACCAGCAGCTGCACGGGGAGCGTTTGGTGGGGGGCATGGAGCTGCGTGAGGTCTGCCTGTGCTTTTGGTACCCAGTGCTCCTTGCCTGCTCCCAGGTGCAGAACGTGTCTGCACCATTGCGGGGATGGGGCGAGGGGTGAGGGTGCCTGTGCTGGGGGTGCTGGTACCTGCACTGCTGGGGTTGGGGGCACAGCCCTGCTCATGGGGACAAGGGCTGGATGCTGCTTGGGGCTGTAAGGGCTGGGGAAGGTGACACCCCCCCCCCAGCCATGAGGGTCAGGGGGGATACAGGACTTGGAAGGCGCCCCAAGCCAGCAGCTGTGGTGGGGTGTACCTGCCGTGCTGGGTTGAGCACCAGTGCTGTCTCGGCTTGGTGGGAGCTGCTTCCCATCAGAGCTGCCCAGGCTGCTGTCACTCATGTTGCGGGAGAGTCTCTGCTTCTCATCCTGGGGTGCAGAGGGGAGGCTCAGCAGCTCGGAGCAGGGGGTCAGACTGCATCGCAGCACCCACAGCCCCAGGAACGCGGGACCCTCCGGCAGGGCGTGATGCTCCCCAGCACCCTGCCCACAGCCCAGAGGCAGCCCCTCCCCTGGGTCTCCAGCCTTGTGCCCCACCAATCTCCACTCCTGCCCTCCCTGCCATCAGCCAAGGCTACCACCAGCCTGGTGCTGCCATCTGGGCCAGGGGCTTCAGGTGCAGCAGGACACATAGGGGAGCATGAGCAGGGGCCCAGGGAGGAGGGGAGGCACCAGGGCCGTGCTGAGCATCACCTTGAGCTCTGGCAGCTCCGAGATGGACTGGCGCAGGTCCTGCCGCCGGTACCCGAAGAAGGTGCTGGAGCGGTTCTCCTTGCGCTCGTTCCTGCGGTCCTCGCTCTCGGAGGTGCGAGGGGCAGACTTTGGGGTCGGGGTTGCCTCTGAGCTGTGGAGCAACTGTGGCTGGTGAGGGGCAGGCAGGAGGGAGAATGGGGAGCAGGGCTACACCCCCCCAAGGAGACAGGGCCACCATGGTGGCATGGCAGGGTGGACCCCTGAGATATGGCTTGGTATCAAGGGAAGCCAGGAGGGCAGTGGGCTGGGGAGGTGGGAGAGAAGCATCTGAGGTGGAGGAGGGAGGATGGCTCAGCAGTGTGGGGACAGACCGGAAGGGTGAGGGCTGTGAGAGGGGGTGGCTCTGGGCCAGTGCTCCCCACCACAGCACTTGCCTCTCTCCAGCATGGCTCAGCCGGTCCCAGTCGGGTCCCCAGGCCATGGACCGGGGTCGTCCACTTCGCCGGTCCTCGAAGCAGATCTGAGAGAACAGGGAGCCTGAGAGCGAGCCAGGAGGGGTGAGAACACAGAGCCTCCCCTCTCCTTCCCTTGGCTCAGCCAGGGCCAGCAGTGCCCTCTCTGCCCAGTCCTGGTTTTGTGCCAGTACCAGCCACCCCACAGCAGTGCTGTCGCCCCACTGAGGGCAGGGAGGTACCCAAGGTCTTTCACGCACAGCGGCCCTCACCCTGTTGCTGCAGCCCCATCAAGCTGTTCCCTGCTGCCTCAGACCTGCGTTGGCTTGTCCAGTGTCATCCCGTGGGTGCCACGCACCACCTGTGCAGTGCCTGCACCGTGCTCACCGCCCTGGCACTCACCATCTCCCGCACTCCGTACTGGCTCTCCACCTTGGCCCGTAGCTGCATGAAGCACTGCTCCATGCGCTCGTGGAAGGGCCGCAGGTCCTCTGTCACCTTCCGCCCGTGGATCCGGATCCCTTCTGCCAGCAGTGGGGTCTGCAGAAGAACAGGGTTGGGTCTGCCTGGGCTTGTGGGGCTCCCCTGGGATGGGCACACTGGGCACTTTGCACCCCAGGGCAGCTGTCCCCTCCGGCCACCAGAGGGATGACGTAGTTTCTACCTGCCAGGCAATCAGGTCCTTCAGCTTCTCGATGTTCCCCTCGTCCTCAGGGTGCTCCCGTAGGTAGGACTCCTGGAAAAAGGCCTGCAACGACTCCCTGTCAGACCCACTGATGGGCTGGCTGGCTCCGCACAGACAGGCCATGGCATGACACGGTGCCAGTGCCTGTGGCCACCAGCCCCAAGAGTGCCCATGCCAGCCCCAGTGCAGCCCCCACGTGTCCTCACCGTCTCATACTTGGCGAAGCCACCCATGACGGCTGGGTCCACGATGCCGTTGAGCAGCATGGAGAGCGGGTTGATGGGCAGGCTGGGGTCGTTCTGGTGCCGGTTGATCTCGCTCATAATTTTCTCATTTGTTTTCATCATGGTCTCGATGGCATTTTCCAGGGGGGAGATAATGGTCTGTGCCCAGAGTGGGAGGGAAGGTCAGCAGCCGGCTGACCCAGAGACCCGTCTGTCCTGGTGTGGGCCAGCAGAGTGGTCTCTCCCCAGCCCCACAGGAGAGAGGCGCCAGGGGTGCACGTCTCACCCCGCAAAGCCCCTCAGACCCCTGGCACCGGCTGCCTGGAACTGAGCCGAGGGCTCACGGGCTCATGTACTGGCTCCGGGCACAGGCTGGTGACAGGGCTAGTCCTGCAGGCAAGAGGCCACAGGCCGGGTGACGGACCTGTGCCAGCAGCAGCTCAGTGGTGAACTTAGGGGAAACTTGGGTAAATGTGATTGTCTGGGGGTGGCAGCTGTGCAACAGCAGCGTGCACAGCCGGAGCACTGCGGCAGACACATGTGTGTGTGGCAGCACTCATGCAGCTGTGAAGTTGCCCTGTGGCACAGCTGTCCTGTAACAGCCTGGCTCGGGCACTTCACATGCCTGCCTTGCTGCCATGCTTGAAACACCCTGGACTTTGGCCAAGCTCCTCCTCCTTCTGACAGAGGCGTCAAACCCACACACGGAGCTGTTGCCAGCAGTGGTCTGCTGAAACTCCTCCAGCGCCTCTGCTGCTCCCTACACACAGTCTCCTGCCTCCCGTGGAGGAGATGTGTGTCCCAGTGGGTGAGCCACACAAACCAGTCCCTGTCACCGGGTCGATGCTACCGGCACCAGCTGATGGAGACTGTTGGTGCCCTGAGTGCAGGGGGGTTACTCATGCCCAGTACCAGCAGAGAAAACCTTCCTCATGGCCTGGGAAAGCTGGGAGTCCTGGGGTTTGGGGGTTCAAGTGCTGGGTGGGCTGGATCAGGTTTGCACTGGGAGCAGGGGCTCGGCGGGAGCACCAGGTGGGATGTGCTCCCCGCACCCCGGCTTCAGCCACTGGAGCTTGGGAAGCCTGGAAGGGGCTGGAGGCAGCAATCCCACCTGGAACTGGGGGTTGTGATGCTGCTCAGGGAAGGGATGGCCTGGGGAGGGCCCCGCTCCCCCCATGTCCCCTTCTCACCGTGGTGGTGGAGGTCACCACAAACCAGCGCAGGATGCCAGGCAGGGGGTAGGCTGTTACAAAGGTCGTCCGCTCAACCCACATGTTCTGCAGGGAAGGCAGCAGTCATCCCACCAGCAGTTATCCCACCACCCTCCTCCCCATCACCCTGGGACACCCCTGGCTGCCCCATGGGGCAGGGGGCTCCCACCTCCCCTTCCCATGGGCACAGGACCAGCACCTTCCCCATCCCAGGACTAGAGGACCCCCTGGGGGGGGGGTGTCTCTCCTGCATCCCACTTCCTCTGGACACCTGGCTCTTCGCAGCTTCCCCCAGCTCTCCCCGTTCCTCCCAGCCAGGGGTCCCAGCAGCTCCCACCAGCACTCACCGCAAATTCATTGTCTGGATCCTTTGGGCCTTTCTTGAAGGGCCGCGAATAGCTGAACTTCTGGATGTGGTTGGCTTTATAGAAGCTGCAGAGGAGGGAAGGGGCAGAGCATGGGACCAATCCCCCAGTTGCATCCCCTCCCACACGGATCAGAGCGGGTGCACCCCCTCCACACCAGGGCACTCACTTGGTGATCTGCTCTGGGATGCTCCGGTCCTTGAACCGGACCTTGGCTTCCTCCACCGGCTGCACGGTGAAACACTGGATATCTGCGGGAGTGAAGGAACCACGGGTGCACACCACGGGATGGGGGCTGCACGGGAGAGGGACCACAGGGCCCAGAGGGGGACAGCCCCAGGGGTTTATGAGGAGGGGACACACATGGGGGGCAATGGCAAAGGGAACGAGCTGCCCTCCCACCCCTGTCCCCACGGTCCAAGGATACACTGGCCTGGGGAGCCGGTGATGTCCTGGCCGGGTGGAGATGTGCTCTTCAGCTTCTCGGCGTTGGGGAAGGGGCTCAGCAGCCGCATCTCGAAGTCCTCCCGGCGCTCATACTCCTTGCCCCGGTAAATGAAGACCTTGTTCTGTGGGGGAGGAAGATGGCAGTCTGTCCCAGCGCACTGCAGAGCAGGGCTGGGGAGCCCTTGACCCTGTGCTCCGGCTGCAGCAAGCCCCAGTGCATTAGGGCTGCAGGTGCTGACGAGGCTGAGCCCCCAGCTGAGAGGAAGACACCCCCCCATCAAAAAAAAAAAAAATTTTCCAAACTCAGGAACCAGAGGAAAACGGAATTAAAGGGTAGGCTGGCTAGGACAGCCAGGGCTCTGGAGCGAAGGTCTTCAGCCAGGCACACAGCTGCGGTCGGTGGATACAGAAACCACCCAGGAGACAGCATGGAGCCCTTGAAACCCACCTTGACCTCTGTGAAAATGATGCCACCCTCGCTGTGGCTGTAACAGCAGGGTAGGAAAATATGGATGAATGCTTTGGATGGAAGAAGCCCACCAAGCATGCCTCTGAATGGATTTAAAAGCTAAGGAAGGTAATAGGAGCGAATGGGGATGAAACACTTTGCTCTTGTCCAGAGAGAGGAGCCCTGCTCTCGCGGGTGGATGCCACGAGCCTGTTCACCAGCACAGGAAAAGGGAGAGGTGCTGAGCAAACCCCTGCCTGCAGCACTGCCCCGCAGGGACGGGGAGGGGGTCGGTGGGGAGAGGGTCAGCGGGGTTCCCACTGTGACCCCGGAGGTACTCAAACCTGTTCCTAAATAGCGCTTTTGCACAGATCCATCTCTGCACCCCAGGTATGACACGGCACAGACACACGTATCTGGTCACCGCAATCATGAAACAGCACAGGTACAGCCACGCACCAGGCATGGAGCAGATCCCACCCCACCACGGGCCACGGGGACAGCCCAGCAGAGATACAACATCCCTGTGTGCTGAGGACACAGTCCAGGAGCACCTTCATTGTCTGTTACAGAGAACCACAACTTCCCATGCCTTGCTTTTCTTCCCTAAGTCTGTCTCCAACTGCCTGTAACCAGGAACCATAACCCGCGGTGTTGCTAGAGTGAAGCTGCTGGTTTAATTTGAGAGTTACCAACCCCTTCCAGCCAGCAGGGATGGAGGTGGCAGACACAGGTGACCACTGAACACACGGGGTGCCACCCCAAGATGGCCATGGCCACATGGCTTGGCCTGGGCGCTGGCCTGGGCAGGTGCAGCGTGCCAGCTGCTGGCATGGCACTGGCCACAGGGCAGCCAGTAGCCACTTACCCGGAGGAAGGTGGGGAAGCCTTGCCCATAGTAGCCCACAGCGAAGTAGTCCGGGCTGGGCCGCAGCACCTTCAGGATCTTCTCGTAGAACTTGGCTTCCCGCTGCTGCAGGGGGAGAGGGGCAGAAGTGGGGACAGGAGCCCTGCAGACCCCCCATCCCTCCCCATGGCTTGCCGTGCCCCCAGGCTGCTCTGCCGGCAGCTGACCCCCCCAGTCTGGCCAGGCACTCACCAGGATGTCACTCAGCATTTCGTAGTCGAAGACTTCGCTCTCGTACTGCTCTGCCAGCTCCTTGCAGATGTGGATGGCCTCCTCCCACATCTGCAGGAGATGGGTCCAGGGCAGCGGCCCCGTGGTGTGGAGTGAGCTGGGGTGGGGGGGCACCAGAGGCTTCCAGAGGAGATCAGTCCCCATTTGCAGGGGCACCTCCACCCCTGCTCCTCAGTGAGGAGGGCAGGCTCTCCCCATGTGGGCTGGTGGTCCAGCTGGGCTTCTCGCTGTCTCCAGCACCTGAACCCCCTGCCCAGGCAAGCCCCTCTGATGGGGTGCCCCAGATGCTGCGCCCCAGGCAGTGATGGGGCTGGGGTCTGAGGCTGGGATGGGTTGGGACAGGATGGGACAGGACAGGACAGGATGGGATGGGATGGGATGGGCTGGGATAGAGGAAGGACAGTCATGGCAGCCAGGCACTTACAGGGTTGAACCATCCGGCCCAGACTCACTGTGGGGCAGCTCCAGCCCCACCAGAGCAGTGAGGGGGGCGGATGGGCTGTGCTGAGACTTGGGGCCTCGGAGCAGGAGGCAGTGATGGCCAGGGAGCTGGTCTTCCCCTGGGACAGCTCAGCTCCTGCTGGCTGCCCGGGGCAAGGGGGCTGTCGGGGACATGCATCCATGCTCACCTTGCCCTGGTCAAAGTAGTCGATGATCTGGTTGTAGAGAGCCTCTTTCAGCTGGCGCTGGGTGTGCAGGTTGGGGCTGTGCAAGCCCTGCATGGGGGCTGTGTTCGCCTCGTCCGACCACTGTGCAGAGGTGTGCAGACAGGAGCCTGTCACGCTGAGCCCTCTGGCCCTGGCTGGGTGGCCCCTGTGGCCCCTGCAGCCCCCCATGTCCCACCTTGAGGAGCCGGGCGTGCAACAACAGAGTGTAGGCTCCCTCCGTGTAGTTCTCGTAGCTGACGTGCAGGTCTTTCAGCTTGTACAGGTATCTGGGAGCGAGGATACCATGTGTGGGGCACGATGGCCAGGGCAGCTCGGGGTCTGGCTCGTGGTCCCCCACAGGGCAGTGTCCCCAGCTGGCAGCTGGGTGGGGGGCAGAGCCCCCAGCACCCTGCCCCTCTGGTTGCTCCACCATCCCACGCGCCTGGGGACAGGGTGGCAGGGGCTGGGGCAGCTCAGGACTGTGGGACCCCTCACCCCAGGGCGATGTTGGGCTCCCCAGGGCTGCACTCACCTGATGTACATGGCCTGGCGGTCGATCTCCTTGTAGAAGTTCTGGGGAAGAGCAGACAAGGCTGTTTTGAGTGGCCCCAGGAGGCAACACATCACAGCCCCCTACGCTCCCATGCCTTGCTCTGGGTCATGGTGCTGCTGGGACTGTCCTCACACAGGGACTGGGCTGCCCTCAGCAGCAGGGAGCTGCACAGTGCCTCCCAGCAAGCACCTCTGGGGGACACCGGGTCCGGCACTGTGTGCACCCCATCTCTGCTATGCTGGGAGCACCCAGCCTGGGAGGATACGGGGCTGAGTCCTGGGGAAGCTGGGGGCATGGGGCAGGTGCTCACCAGGAGGTTGACGGTGCAGCTCATGCTGTAGGTTTTGTTCTCATCATTCATAACAGCCCGGTAGTCAAGGAGCCGTTCCAGGAGCCCAGTCACCAGCGCAACAAAGTTCTCCCCAGGCTTGGCCAGCTCAGGGTGTTTCTGGCAGCAGCTGAGCAGGCTGGGGAGGAGAGGAGGTCATGGGTCTCACTGCTTGCTTCGCTCCATAATGCTCCCACCACTGCCCCAGTTCACTCCACCAAGGTGCAGGGAGATGGGGCGCATGGGGTAGGCTCCCTGAACAAGGGACAAAAAGCAACACCTGGTCTGCAGCGAGACAGAGCAAGACCCATGCTGTCCCCCAACAGGTACATCAGGGATGGGGGAGGGACTTGATAGCTCCAGCCGCCCTGTACATGCATCTGTGATGGGCACCACAGGGCAAGAGCAAAACCTGGGCAGGGCAAGGCAGGGGCATCGCCCAGGACAGGGGCATTGTGAAGGGCAGGGGCCTTGGGCTCCTACTGGAGCAGGGCAGGGGTAATGCCTGGGGCAGGGACAATTTGGGAGCAGGCAGGGGCAGGCTGGCCAGGCAGCTGCGGTGCGCAAGGGGGACATGATGCTGCTGGGGCAGCAGTCTGGCTCTTCTGGAGTCCCGCTCCCCCGAGAGGCATGCTCTGGGTCAGAGCACAGTGTGAGGAGGAGCTGGATGGCCGGGATTCAGCCGGGGCAGGAGTACAGTGGCCAGCAAAAGGGCCGTGCCCTGGAGAGAAGGTTGCAGGGATGTCACTGAACACTCACATGCTCTCAAAAAGCTGCTTGTACTGCTCATCTCCCCGGCCGCCCTCCACCTCACTGTCCAGCTTGCGCAGGATCTCGTCCTCAAACTGCAGAGATGTGCATGAGCGTGGCCAAGGAGCTGAGGGTGTGCTGAGCTTGGCCCCAGGCTGCCGCAGCTGCAGCGCCCAGGACATGGAGCTACAGCACTGGGATAGAAGGGGCCGGGGAGGCTGGGGCCGGGGAGGCTGGAGCCAGCTCTGTCCCCCAAACAGCTCCCAGGCTGGGCTGCTGCAGCCCCTTCCCCAGGACTGCTCGGCACAGACGGGTCCCTGTCCCCCCTCCCAGGCTATACTGGCCCCTGGTGCAAATCAGTCCCCACGCTGCCTCAGCACAGACCAGGCTCCATCCTGCTCCCCGGGTCCCTGACCTGCTCCCCAGCACAGACAGGTCCCTGAATTGCTACCCAGGTCCCTGTCCTGCTCCTGTGCTGGCCTCATCGCCAGCATTCTGGGTCCAGCTGACCCCAAGGGTCTCTGGACAATGCCCTGTGCCCCTGAAACCACAGCCTTCCCTGCCTCGCGTGGCAGGGCTGTGCCTGCCTGGCGTCCCTCATCTCCCAAATAATGCTCAGCCTTTGAGTCCACGGGGTTTGTGTTCCAGCTGCAGCCAGTGGACCCAAAAGCCTGGGAGATCTCGCACGTGCAAGGTATGGGATGGGGGAGTCTGGAACAGATGTCTGATTGCTGGTACCCCTTGGTACCCCTTGCCCCCATGCTGAGTCCTTCTGGGGTCTGCACATCCCAAAACCAGGAGACCTTCTCCCTCTGGGCCAGGGACACTGCCATGGTTGTCTCCTGAGCTGCAGAGTACCTGTACCACAGCAGGATGGCTCAGCAACATCCCCTGCAAAAGCCTCAGGTCCTCTGAGCCCAGCCGTGCCCACACAGTTCCTCCAACACAGCTCTCCTGTGGCTACAGGCCCAGGTGTGAGTGAGGGTCCAGGGAAGGGGTTCCAGCAGGACCCATGTCACCCGTGGCTCCAAGAGCAGTCCCAGCCCCTCTCCTCCCACGGAACACTTCAACAGGGTAAAAGGCTTCAAGCTCAGAAGAGACATATGTCACCTAATCATAAACTGGAAAAGCCTTTTGCATGGGGAAAACTCAAATCAAGAGAAGACAAGCGGAAATGAGGAGGTTTATGCAGATCTCCCCCCTCCCACTGTGTTCTTGTTTCCAGGCAGTGCCGAGACTGGCTGAGTGGGTGACGCCTGACCTGTCCCTGCTCATCCCTGGGAGATCCTCGGCGTCACCTGGCGGCTGTCCCCACCAGCTCCCTCCGTCCCTCATCCCTCCCTCCTGCAGCCCCACAACCCAGGATGAGAGAGGGGAGGGTGAGCATCACCTCCACCCACCCTGAAAGGGATGGTCCAGCCCAGCCGAGGAGCAGGATCCAGGCACAGCCCTGGGCACTCACCCGGCTGAAGCTCTCGGTCAGCTGGTACTCGCAGAGCATCATGTCAAAGAAGATGGGGATGGTGGACTTGCGCAGCTCCAGCTCCGGCACGAGTGTCATCTCCAGGATGGGGCCCACCATGCCCGGGATGAACTCAATCTTGTGATGGCCTGGGGAGGGCATGGAATGCTGGGGGCCTGGGCTCCTGCAGCCCGCTCCCCAGGGCCAGCTCATGTGGAAATGGGCAACAACGTGTGGAAGAGGAGGGGGAGTGGTGTCAGATAGATGTCTGCATGGCCGGGGCAGGTGGCTGCAGCAGAGCCAGGCAATCCTCTAGGGCATCCATGTGGGCAGGTAATGCTGCATGGCCAGGACAGCACGGCAAACACTCGGCCATGGGACCACCAGCTGGGGCTGTGCTGGTGTCCTGGAGGCCCTGATGTATGTGAACAACCCACGCAGGAGCCTGTGCATGCCCATCACTGCTCCACTGCTGCACTGCGGGCTGCCCCCCACACACCCCACAGCTCCCTGCTCTCTGCTGGGGCATGGGGCAGAGACCAGAGATGCTGTGTCCTCCCTGCCTGCCTGGCCCTGGGATGCTGCCAGCAGCATGACCCACACTGTGCGAGGGAAACAAGGCAAGGCAGGAGCCCACAGGACCGGGGAATGGGAAGGCAGGGACGCAGGCAGATGCCAGCCTGGAGAGGGAAGGCTGCCTGCGGGGAGTGCGAGCTCACAACTGGTCACGGTGCCTGTGGGCTCACACACCCACAGCCTTGCACGCCTGCAGATGTGCACATCCAACAGGGTTACACGTCCCACAGGTTGCACATCCCATAGCATCCCACAGATTGCACATCCAACAGGCTTGCACATCCCACAGCCTTGCACACCTGCAAATTTGCACGCCTGCGGGCTCCTACGCCCTGCTCACACCCCCCGGCTCCATGCCCCACACCAGCAACATCCTGCTCCCCAGCACCCATTCTGGGGACAGTGCTGATGAGTGCCAGCCTGCAGAGACTTGCCAAGCCTCCTCATTGCTAGCCACATAGTGGCTCACCTAGGTTGTACCACATGTCCCGAATGGAAGCTCCAATCTTGGCTCTCATGTCGCCGTACCTGCCAGGAGGGATGTTGGTTAGTGCTGTTCTGCAGCCCGGAGTACAGCATCCAGGCCAGGGACCCAAGAACAGCCTGACCAGCTCATCCCAAAATCCCTGACTCCACTGCAGCCTGGGGCAGGAACCTGAAGCTGAGCTGCAGAGCTCGACCCCGAGGCGATGCCTGCAGGGCCAGCGCAGGCGAGGGTGACTCACTTGGCCAGGATGCTGTTGCGCTTGGCCTGGGAGAAGTTCTCCAGCTGCAGGGAGTCCTGGGTGAGGAAAGCCACGGCCAGGTGGAAATAGTTGTTCCAAAGCTGCAAGGAAAACACAGGGACAAATGGCAGGCTGGGTGGCACAAGGGGCTTGGAGGGCAGCCTGCAGCACCAAGGGCCAGGCTGGGTCCCCTCCCCAGCCCCCCGGCCCCCCCAGGGCACAGGCAGCCCCTCACCTGCAGCTCGAAGCTGCTGTTGCTCAGGAACATCTCCGTCAGGGTCACAGCAAACTGGTTGATGGCGCGCAGGAACTCCCTGTGGGGAGAGCAGCCGTGGGGCGCTGAGCAGAGGGCAGCCATACTGCCTGCCTGCAGGCAGGGCTGGATGGCAGCGAGGGGAGAGCCAGGCTGGTGGCTCCCAGCGATGGCAAGGTGATGAGCAATGGTGGGGGGGGCAGCACCCTGGAGCTGGGGCTCATGGCATGCTCCTGCCTGCATCCACACTCCAGCTGGTCCTTTCTGCTAACTGAAAGCTGCCCAGGTGCACCGGTCCCTGCACACCTGGCATCCTTGCTGTGCACAGACACCCAGGGTGGGAGGGATGGAGCATCTGGCATTGGCTTCCCGCCTGCAGCGAGCAGCCCTGCCACCTGGCTCCCAGATGGGGCTGGACTGTCCCAGGACAGAGCAGGGAGAGTCTGGACCTGTCCTGAGCCAACCTGCACACAGACCCAGAGCTGTTCGAGGGGGATTTGGAGGTAGCTAAGATAGCCATATGCTGCCTGGCACAGCCATGCTGCAGTGCCTGTGTGCCCTCTGCCCAGGTCCCAGCAAGGCACCCCAGGTTCTCACATCCAGCCCAAACATCCACCCACAGGCCCCTCCCAGCCCAGGTGACCTCACCGGTTCTGCACCATGTTCATCACCATCCAGTCAGAAGGGTACACCGTCTTGCCAATCAAGTCCTTGAAGAGGATGAAGGTCTCCATGAGGAAGTCCTGCCGCAAAAGAGGAGATGTCAGGAGCTGGCCTCGGCCATGACACCTTCCCAGGGTGATGCTGTGCTGAGCACCAGGGATGGGAGAGGCCATCGCCACCTGACAGCGAGAGCTTCACCTCCATGGAGCAGGCATGTGGGCTGTGCCAGTGTCCAGTGCCAGGTGCAGGCAAGGTACTGGGACTGGTGGGATGCCGCGACCGAGATGTGGGGTGGAGAGGCAGGGAAGTGCCAGTGATGGAAGTTCTGGGTCTCACTGCATGGGGCAGCACTCACCATCAGCTCGGGCCGTGAGGGGAACGCCTTGATGTAGGAGCTGTAGTGGTCCTTGTCCAGCTGGCTCAGGATGGCAGCCATGCAGGCCACGTAGTGACTCTGTGGGAGAGGGGCTGGTCAGGCACTGCTGATGCCCCCTGGCCAGCACTGTGGGGTGTGCTGGGGCCCTGAGGGGCTCATGTGCCCATCCATGTTCCTCCAGCAGGTCTGTACCCCAGAGCCCCAGTTGCCCTGAGCCCCCCACACCCTCCACCTGCACCGGTCACCTCCTCCCCAGACCTCCTCTCCTGCCCCACTCAGCCTTGGCTCCTGCAGCCCTTCTTCTCCCAGTCCCTCGCATCCCAGGACAGCTCTGACACCTGCTGTGATGCTGAGGAGCACACAGATGTCACTATATAGCATATTTGCTGTAGCATGCATCTGTAATTTTTAAGGCAATTTAGGGCAATATGTGGATGTAAGCACATTTTGAAAATGGCAAGCAGCTTCTTTCTGGAGGCCAATGTGTCTAGACTGCCTCCAGTGAAGGGGTCCAAACTGAGTGCAACATATTCTTGATGATACTTCTAACATAAAATCTGAGTCTGCACTAGACTTTAAAGTGCTTTGAGTATTGACTCGTGAAGAGGAAGCTTTGCTCTTGGGACAAAGCTACAGGAAGATCCCAGGCAGGGGAACTGATCTCAGGAGTCACCCCACAGCCAAAGTCACCTGGGGATGCACCTGGTCCAGCGCCCGCAGCGCAGCAGCGGAGTCAGCGTGTGGAAAAGCCAGCTGCTCTCAGCACCAGCCACCGTCACAAGGGTGCTGTCACCCTGCGCACCACCACCAGAGCCGCACACGCCAGGGAAATGCAAACCAACCCAAACGCCTTTGGAAGGGCCCTGGTGTGCCGGGGACGGGCAGAGCCCGGGGTCAACCAGGTCATTTAAGTGTGGTGGGAAGCCTGGCGCTGCTGGGGCTGAAAGGGGGCAAACACTTGGCCATGAGAGTGCCTGAAACTTCCTCGTATTAAAGACGCAGTTTCCAGCGGTGTCCAGTATAGCCCACATGTGACTGCTCAGCAGGGAAGCTGTCCTGGGGGTGCACTCAAGAGTGAAAACTACAGGCTATTTCTGGGGGTAGGAGCAGGAAGATGTATCATCTGGCAGGCTCAGGAGGAGCAAAGTCCCTGCCATGCCCCAGTGTCACCGACAGAGCTTTGTGGGTGGCTTCAGGTGCCAACCCTTCCCTGGAGACTGCCATGCTGTGAGGGCACCACTGGGTGCTGAGCACCACTGCCCATCCCAGGAGTGCAGGAGAAGCCCTGGCAGCTGCATGAAGGCACAGGGCATGGGGCAACACAGGCCCCTTCCAGCCTCTGGTACTGCTTCCTCCTGGCTCAATCTACTGGCTCCAGCATTCCCTCTCTGCAGCAGGGATGGAGCCCCTGCCATGGAGGATGGAGCGCCAGGGCCAGCTGCCATGGAGCAGCCAGCAGAGTGGGGGTTCAGAGGCCAAAGAGGACACTTGGCTGCTGCCTGTGACCAAGAGGCCTGGATTAGCCCCACTGGCCCGTGGACAGTCCCAGCAGTGTGGCTGGGAGATGTCCTTGGGAAGGGCTGCAGCATGCGGCAGGGATTGCTGTGGGGAAGCACTGTGCCCCATGGCCAGCCCTGCCCGACTTCCAGGGTACAGGCAGGGTTGCAGGGAATTATTATCTTTTGAGAAGCAAATGAATAAAAAACCAATAAATCCCAGTCCTTTTAGCATCAAAGTGAAGCCACAGACCTAAGGGCCCCTTGCTAATCACCAGCATGCAGCAGGGCCAGCAGCACCCGCACACCGGGAGGCCACAGCCACCCTGCAGAGACACCCAGGTCGCCAGTTGCCCGTGGCTGCCTGTACGAGTCCGAGAGAGCAGAACTTGTCCGGCAAAGCTGGAGGCAAGTCCCTCCTCACTGTGCAGCATGATCTGCTCCCAGAACTCGGCTCGGGAGCAGGGGATGCCCCACCTGCAAGGCAGCAAGCACCAAGCACTGGCAAAGCGGAGGAAGTGCCACAAATCCCCCTATGTTCCGTAAGTGTCCGTGTGTGCAATGTCACGGAGCCCTGACCCCAAGGAGGGACCCCATGGTGGGAGCTGGGGTCACCTTCCCCCACAGAGGGACCCCATGGTGGGAGCTGGGGTCACCTTCCCCCACTGACAGAGCCCGGCTGTGCAGCCACAAAGAGCAGGAGCAGCCTGAGCCTCTGCTGAGGTTCTGGGCGGGGGGCATTTCTCATGTACCAGCCAGGGGTGCACAGCACCCACCACCACCATAAGGAGAAGCACTGCGCAACCAGCACAGCCCCACAGGGAACGTGGGGCAAGGCAGGAAGGTGACAGGAGGAAACTTTTACAGCAAGCCAGTCTGTTCTGGGGATTTGATGAGATTAGTTCAGTCATCTGGAAACAGCTGTTCTGGTGGCTGCTGGAATTAGATCCAGGTGAACTCCCTGTACCTCCTGCTACACCTTCTTCAAGGGAAACTGTATTTACATTTAAATTACATTACTGGGAGCAACACAGCCAGGCACTGCTGTACATACGGATGTGGTTTGTCCCGTGGACGGCGTGTGCATGGCGAATGGGCCCAGGGCGGTCACGGCACGTGACCACCAAACCCGCTGGGAGGTCACAGAGAAGAACAGTCCCAGACAGCCCCCAGCCAGGTCACAGTCCCACCGCCCAGCACCTCCCGGAGCCACCACACCGCTGCTGCAGCCCCAGTACGACTGGGACACCTGGCACGCAGCAGGGCCACAGGCAGGACAGGCTCAAGGCTGGAGAAGATCATCCGTACTCCCCGGGGGGATGCTGCACTCCTGCCCGCTGCTCCCCACCTCGGGGACCTGTTGGGGACCCTGCCCGCTGCTGTGCTGGGGCTCCTGCTGCCCCCCGGCCCTGCCTGGTGCAA
>KZ505801.1:0-33721 GCA_002844005.1 Limosa lapponica baueri | reverse complement strand
CCCGGCCCGTGGCACCTCCGCTTGCCGAGCAGCTCCGTGCGGGAGATGCGGGGAGGGAGCTGCGCTCCGGGAGCAGCCTGCCTGGCTCAGCCTGGCTGCCTGGTGCTCTGCTCCCCCTTGTTAGGAGACGTGTCCATCAGCCAGGGCAGCGTTTGGTTGACACACGCACACACACGATCCCAGGGATGTCACTTTCTGTACTGCACGTCGCGCTGACGCCTGCCGAGGGTACGGCTGCTCGCGCTGGAGGGATTCAGCCCACGTTGCTCCCAGCGCCGTGCTCTGTGTTCAAGGCCTTTGTGTCTGCCGGTGGGGCTTCGGCAGCTGCTGAGGCAAGAGCAGAGCTGGGTCCAGCCCTAGCTGCTCCCCGTGAAATAGGAAGGCTCTCCGTGGAGCTGTTTTTCTGTTTGGAGCACGAGGTGGACACGTATGAGTAATTGCCGGGACCCGGGCTTTGCCAGTGTGTGCCCGCATGGGGACGGTGGACGTCAGCCGGGCTGCCTGTGTGCTCTCAGAGGTGCAGAGTGTGTGTGCTCTCAGAGGTGCAGAGTGCTCCTTGCCAGCTTGCAGCTCCCTGTGGTCTTGTCACCTCCTGGGTGGCATGGGAGCGAGCCCCTTGGGAAAGCTGCGGCAAGCAGGGGACGCCGGGGGCTGCCGGCTGTGTTCCCTCCCTGCTGATGCTGCCCGAGGAGAAGGGCCGGAGAGCTGCTGGGGAAGTGACTGCCAGGCAGAGCCGGGCTTAGGCTGGCAACGCCGTCCTTTCCCAGTGTGTCTCCTCTCCGCGGGAAGCATTCAGTCCTCCCAGTGTGCTCAGAGGAGTGGAGTGGATTTAAATGTGGAAGCTCCTTTGGACTGAGGTTATCTTCTTTATGAATTATAATTATTATAATTATTTAATAGTATGGTAGCATCCAGAGGCCACAAATAATTATTGGGTCTATTCCATTCTGTAGTAACAATACTATTTCAGTCTTAACTGGTGCTTTTGGACACAGTCTTTCTTGCATATTTACGAAGATGGTCTGTATCATCCTGGCTGTTTGGTGCGTGGGGAAACCGAGGCACACAGCAAAGAAAGACACTTGCTAATTCCTAAATTCCCCTGGTAGCCAGTGTTGTCTAAAGCGCATAAAGATAAAGGGGGGGGGCGGCTGCTAGATGGCATTGGAAATCCACTTAAAGGCAGGAATTTGTATTCTGAAACGACATTCTCCCTATCTGTGCTGGGAGGCTGCAGCCGCAGAGGCCTCCTGTGCTTGCTGCCAGGACCGTGCCCGGGCAAGCACCGGTGGGACAGGGGGGCTCCCTGGTGAGTGGGCACTGCCTGCACCCGTGGCCGAGCCCCCAGGATTCTGGTCTGGGGCACGCAGGGTTGACCAGGGCACTGTGGTCGCCTCTGTGAACTGCTGGGCGGCGAAGCCTTTCTATCTTTTTCCAGAAATGTGCTTTTGTGGACAGCTTGCGGCTTTCTAATAAGATTTCTGGCATGCGAAGGAGCACACGGAGTCCCAGTCTGTCAGGGCTCCCCAGCTCGGCCGGCTGCTCCGCTCGCTGGGGCGGTTTGACTCCAGATGGGTGCCTGAGTGCGTTTCTCCAAGAGGTGGGACTCTCCTCTGCAGGAAAGCAGGGAGCTGCAGGAAGTCTTGTAATGAGCTGCGTCTCCCGTGGCCGAAAGTCTCTTGGCTGTGTCCTACTTCCCTTGTCCTGTAATCACTGCAGGAATAGCCCATGTTGGAGGTGCCGGCAGAGCCTGTGTGCTTCAGTGCTGGGCACTGGCCGAGTTCTCCTGCTCTCTGGGCCAGATCTCTGCATCGGGGGTTTTCCTGCGTCCTTGCAAGGCATCTCCAGGACTCAGAGGAACATGATATGGCCCACACCACAGCTGCTGGGAAGGAAGCAGCCAAAGTGTTTGATTCCTCCTACAGTGGTCTCTTCTGTAGCCCCTAGGAAAAGTGGTGAACCGCAGTGTCCAGCAGCAGCTGCAGACTGCGCGAGGGATGCTCGCCCGCTCTTCCATGGAGGCGGCTGAGGGAAGACTTGGGACATGAAGCAAACTCCTCCTGACCTCATCCAACTCCATACAGGCTGTCTGCCACGGTCTGCCTGTGTTCCCCTGGGTAGGTCACCCTACCTCTTCATGTATCATTTTAAATGGTGATATCAGTGCTCCTCTGCCTGGCAAAGAGATGTGGGAAAGCAAGCAGGTAGCAGTAAGGACAGAGACACTACTGTCATGACAGCTATATTAGCATCCATGGGAGACAAAGGAATAATTTGGCTTCTGCAGGCTTCTGAAAGTTTTGTGCAAAGGCTTTGTACTTCACTGTGTCTCCTGACCACGTAAAGTCTCCATCTGACAGTGCCAGCATATCTGCAGTTGAAAGAGAGAGGAGCGATGCAAGTGAGAGTCGATGACCTCTGCATGCCAGGAAGAGGATGCTGTTGCTTCTTCCCTAATTGATGTGATCCCTTCCGTGGGGCATTAGCTGTGGTGAGGGTGGCTGGGAGCCTCAGGCAGCCCTGGAGAGGTGCCCGCAGGGTGCCCGGGGGTGCAGGTGCTGGCTCTGTGGAGAGGCAGGTGGCAGGGACTCCCTGCTCCAGCCGGGCAATGAGAGCCTTCTCCTGGGCCCTGTGGCTGGGAGAGTGACTAATTTTCCTGCAGAGCACTTCAGCCAGTGACCTAAATAGAGATGCGTGCAGATCCCTTGGCTTGTGCGAGCTGCTGCTTGCAGCGGGCCCCGGCTGACACAGGGGAGGACCCGTGTGTCAGCGATGCTCCCTGGAGGTCCCGGGTGATGCTCGCTGGGGTGCTGCGGAGCATGAGGCACCCAGGGCATCGCCCCAGCTGCAGGGGACTGGACCTGGCGTCCTTAGCCGGGCCAGCCTGGGTGTTTCTGGTGGAGCCCCACAGCATTCATACAGAGCCTAAGACCTTGCCTTGAATGTTGCCAGGAGGGAGGAGGTCAGACGCTTCCGGTGTGGAGGGAGGCTGTGAGGATCATTGCAGACACGGGGAGCTGGCCTTGGGGGCCACTGCCAGAGCTGGACTTGCTGAGCTCTGCAAAGCGTGGCCAGAGAAGGAACGTGTGTCCTCGCTGTGAACACATGAGGGCTGAACACTGAGAAGGGAGAAGAGCTGTTCAAGCGGAAGCACTATACTGGCATGAGCACAGTCAGATATAAACTGGCTGCGATTAAGAGCTTGCAGGAAATTAGAAGGTCTATGAGCCTCCAAGCAGCCAGGCTCTGGAAGAGCCTCCAAGAGAACCACGAGGGTAGGCCATGAGCTGGCTTCATGGTGGAGCTTCCTCAGCAAGGAACCAGATTTCAGGTTTCCTAGCTGTCCAAGGAGATGCTTTTAGGTCTTCATTCTCAGGTCCCACAGATGCTCCAATCCAAGTACAAACACGTCAAGTCCTCTCAGAGCCAAAGCGGAATTAAGCTCTACTGCTGGGTGATGTGTCGTGAACCTGGCTGCTGCCCGGTCCTCTGCTGAGAGCAAATGCCTCATCCTCTGGTGCCACCCCTCCCGGCACCAGTAGCACCTCTTTCCTTTCCAGAGATCAGGAAAAGGGAAGGTTTTGTCCCAAGAGAAGCTGTTGTATCCAGTGAGTGGAGCTGGGTAATTAGCTGTTCTCTTCTGCAGTTCCAGAGAATATGACTTCCTCTCTCATAAATCTAATCTCCCGGCTTCCTGCGTCTTGAGAAGATTTATGTGTCTGCTCTGGTTTTCCCTCTGCCACAGACATTGCCAGGAGGATGAGGTGGAGGATGGGTGGAGAAAGGGCCAAAGCTGGCCAAAGGTGGGCAGGGCTGTTCAAGGGTGTGGAGGGAAGCTGGACCCTCCATTGGTGCCTGCAGTCCTGCTGTTCAATGGCTGCAGCAGGGGTCTGCCCAGCAGCCTCTTCAGTCCCAGGCTGGTCTATCCCACAGGACACTCATGTCCATTGAGTCAGGAGGAAGAGCTGAGCTGGGCCTTGCTGCCCCAGAGGAGGAGCAGCAGCTCCAGCAGGAGAAAGGAGACTTTCCCTCTGCTCTGCAGTATTTTTGGTGGATGCAGGTAGCTTTCCGGACAGGGCAGTGTGAAACAGGGCTCTGTTCCTCTGAGGTCAACACTGCAGCCCATGAGAGACGAGTCTCAAGATACAAAAGCAGAAGATTTAATGCTTCTGTCTCACAAAATTCACCATCAATCAGTAATAGCCAAAGAGGAGTGACCCAGTCATGGGGCCATTGGCTCTCCAGGGGGAGATTCACAAGCCCTTTACAGGCTGCAGGTAGGAGCTGACAGCATACCGGCAAAGCACAGGCTGGCGGTGCAGGACCAGGTTTTGGATCTCACCATCCAAAGTGGCATGGCAGGTTCATGGATCTGAAGGGGTCCAGGCTGGAGATGGCAGCTGGGATGCTCCGGCACTGCTTACAAATCCCAGTTATTCTGAGGAGTACTTGATGTTTGCGAGAAGTGAAGACAAGCTGAGGACCAGGTGGGAGTCAGCACTTGAAGTTCAGTGGTGTCCATGGCCTGGTCATAGGAAGCGGTCCCTGATGCTTCCTCAGCTACTGGGCTTATTCAGTGGAGGAGACAACATTTGGAACTGCGCTGAGCATCCAGCTGAAACAGAGAGCCCACCGCTGAAGTTCTCGTGTCATCTATTGCATTACAGTGGCGTCGTCTGGTTTTATCTATACATCATCCAATCTGACCTGCTGTCTCACCTTATTCATGCGCTCGTAATTCCCATATGAACTAGAGGAGAAAAACACTCAGACCTTAAAAAATTGCCGAGACGGAGGATCCACCACTGTGCAAATCCTTTCCAAGCTGCTCTAGCGCTGACTGGCTTCACTGTCTAAGGAAGTCGCTCCTCTGACTGCACCAATCCTCAATTTTCAGCCGCCGGGTTTCACTGCACTTTGCCTGCTTGGCTGGAGCTGCCCAAGGCTCCCGCAGCAGAGAAGACCCCTCCTGCACAGCGTCTGCTCCGTGCTCCTCTCACGGCTCTGTGTTTGTCTTTTTCCTTCCTTGCCTTTCTCTCAGCCTTGGTATAATCCGCCCATTTTCTCCGTGCCGAGTTTTTTTCCCTGTGAGGTCAGTGACAGTGCCCATGTGGGGCCCGGCTGCCCCTCCACAGGACCTGGGCAGAAGCACGGCTAATTGGCGATGATCACTGGATGATTATGTCTTGAGACATGCTGGTTAGCCAGTTTTTAATCCCTTTAATGCGTGCCACATTGCTTTCATATTATTCTGCTTTCTCCGTCAAAATGTCAAATGCCTCACAGAAATCCAAGTCTGCTCCATCGAGGCTTTTACCTTCATCGACCAAACTTGGAACCTCATCAAAACAGACGGCAAATTGGTTTGATGAGCCGTGTTCTCCATGGCCTTGTGCTGACTGGCATGGCTGGTACATGCTACTGTCCTTCAGCTGTTACTAGTCAAGCTCTGAGCCTGTTCTCCCACTGCTGCTTCAGGCTGGTGGTCCCATGCCTGGGCCAGTGCTAGCCCACCCACCCTCTCCTGGCCCCCCTGCACTGAGGCTCTGCTGCTGTCCTGTCCCACATGCTCAGGCTCTTCTGAGGCCACTCTCCACAGACCCAGGGAGGACGTCAATGTGCCCTGTCCCACAGGCGCAGAGCCCAGCGGGGCACGCAAGAGAAGAGCACTGGGGCTCAGCCCCCCACCTCCTGCTTCGGCCTCAGGAAGTTGCACAGCCCCACTCCCCAGCTGAGCACTGGCAGGGCAGGCAGGAGCCCGCTGGCAGGGCTGCCTGCTCCTCGTCATCGTCACTAGCAGGGATCTCCTGAGAGCCGCCTGTACACAGGGCGCTTGAGGACGAGCATCAGCCACGACAAAGTAGCTAGGACAGGTCTCCTTCAGCCATCCCCTCCCCTGCCAGAGTCTGTTCCCGATCCCCGGTGCCCTCTAGGACAGAGGAGCTATTGCAGGCCTGAGCTCCTGGCAAACCAGACTCTGGAATAGGCTGCTGCGGGTTCTGGACCTCAGAGTCCTTGTTTCTCAAGTGCTGTCCTCCTGACAGCTCTCAGCGCTGCAGGACTGGCCAGACCTATAGGTACCTTGTTCTGGGGTAGGGTGGCATTAGTAGGAGAGGTCTCTACTTCTCCTCTTCCAGTCTGACCAGCCCAGGTACCCATACTGGGGTGGTCAGCAGGGAGCATGGCTGAGTGCTGGATAGACGGTGCATCCCCTGGGGTAGCCAAATACATGGCGGGTGTGTGAGCCTGTGGCCCCAGGAACGGGGAGCTGAGTGCCGTCTCCCAGTAAACGTACTTGAGGATAGCAGCTGGAAAACACTGGTGCAGCTGGGTGCCTCTGCTTCCCGCACAGCGCCTTCCTGGTGGCCCTTTCTGTGCATCCAAAATGTCCCTGGAGCCATGCTTCCAGACGGATCCATCAGTGGAGCAGTTAGTTTCCTTGGATTCAGCTACAGTACGGGGGGAGCCCATCAGATACCACAGTCGCTGGGTTCCACGGTCCTGATTCCGTCCTACAGCCGGACTCACTATCAGCACTGGAAGATGCCGGCATGCTGCAAACAGCGCCTGAACGCGGCACTAAATCTAACTGTACCATAAAGCACACGCAGATAGACGAGTGGGAGGGTCCTCGCTTTTGGTGTTTGACATCTTCTGAGCTGTTCCCAAATGGAGTTACTGCATGTATAATTTATAGACTTTTTCTTTGTCCTTGTGGTTTGTCTCTGATCTCTCCTGCGGTGCGGTGTGGTTCGGGAGGCAGAGGGTGCCTCGGCGGAGGCCCCGCTGACTGACAGCCTCGCGTTTGCTGCGTAGGCAGTGGAACGGCCTCGTCTCGCTCTGCATTCGGCCGTGGCTCAGCAAGGTCCCCGCTGCTGGCTCATGGGGGCTGCGTCTGCACTCGGACTGTGCCAGTAGCGCTCTTGCCCCGTGCTCGGCTGTTGGAGCGGCTCCTGGCACTCTCTGCCCTGTGCCCATTAGCGCTCTCATTAAGGAAACCTCTGGAGCAGGCTGGTCGCATGCAGGCTGCCCTCTGGGAGCACTCAGACCAGCCGCGCTGGTCCCAAGTTGTGCTCAGGAGCCCTGTCTCCAGCGCAGAGATGTGCCAGCCGGCCCCGCTCGCAGTGTGCCTCCCTGGCACAGACGCAGCCAGGGATGCTGAAGCAGGACCTGGGCGGAGGTGCTGAGCTCTGGGCTCTGGGGCATTGCGGTGTCCGCGAGGAGGAGTGACTCCGTGGCTGCGGCAGAGTCTTGGGCAGAGGCTTGCACTGTGGCCCCTTGCCATCCCGTCGGGCTCTGCCCTGTCCCGTGCCCTGGGTCAGGCACCCACAGTCAGGCATGAACGTGGGGCTGCTCCTCCTGGACTCGCACGCAGCCTGCAGTGAGTGCGGGGCGCAGGGGCAGGCGGCGCTGGCTCCGTCCCCGAGCCAGCTCTCTCCTCCGCCTGTTGCTGTCCATACTAACGAGGTGCCCCATCCCTCCGCTGTGTCTCCATTGCGTCCTGCCTCACAAACATCTCCCGGTGTCTGGGCACGGCTCCAAGCTCGGGAAAGGAAAGCGTCGGGCGGCTGGGCGGCGCGTGGAGCAGCATCCCGACTAACGCTGTGCGGGGGGCGCAGAGGCACTGGGGTGTGTGGTGCCAGGGCAGAGGCCGGGGGGAGCTGTGTGAGCCCCCAGCTCCGCAAGCCACCAACCTGGGGAAGCACCGGGCACCGGTACGCTCAGCACTTGGGAAGTTTGCTCGTTACCGGCTCTGGGTGACTCCAGGCCGCTGTGCTGAGTCAGCAGCTTCGTTACAGCAGGAGCAAGGCAAGACGGCGAGGGGAGCCGGGGGGGAATGGCTGGTGCCGTGTGCCTGTCCGCGATGAGGGCAGGAGGGCTGTGGAGCACGCAAAGGCTCCGTCTCGGTGTGCTGAAGAGGGTGCAGGGGCACCGGGGGAGCAGTGGGCTGTGGTCCGGAGCAGGGGACACCAGTGCCAACCATGGGGATGAAGGACATGGCGCGGTGCAAGGACATGAGTCTGTGCCACAGGGGAGCCCTCGTTGCCCTGCTCCTTGCCTGTGCCACAGGTACCTCTGGATGTTTGCAGACCTCGAATGCTGGGAGACTGAACTGCCAGGCGAAGCAGTGCCAGTGCCCATCGAGGCTGATGTTTCCATCTCTCTTGCCCTGTCCTTGGCACTGGTTCCCGAAAGGAGCCATTAGCCTCCTCTGCTTCCTGGGGGCATCCTGGACAGGGGTCCCGGTGTGCACCCCATGCTCTGCAGTGTCATATGCCCTGGCAGCTGGTGACCAGGGTCGGAGAGGCAGAGCAACGTGGACATGGGGGCTTGGTGCTGGTGTGGGTGGTGTATGGCCAGGACAGGGCTGCGGAGGGAGGTTTGCTCTGCCTGCGTTGGGAGGAGGAGCCCTGCATAGCTGTGCGCGAGTGATGGCAGGGATGGGGACATGGCTGGGTGTGATCCCCACTGTGTGAGAGCCCCTGCTCAGGGGCAGGGTCAGCCCCCCCAGGTCCTGCCCCTCTGCCACCTGGGAAGCGCTGCTGGTGTCAGGGATGTGTCCCCAGGCAGGGGCTGTGCCTGTTCTCCATCTTGGCTTGTTCCTACTCGCCCAAGGCGGCCCGCTGTCCCCAAGCCACAGTCTCACCCCGTGCCCACAGAGCTGGTTACCCCACGCCAGCAGCCCAGCTAGCCCTCCTGCACCTCTGGTGGGTGGCACGTGCAGGACGGGTCCCCTGTGCCCAGTCCAGCCATGTTCCACACAGGATGGGTCCCCCGTGCCCAGTGCAGCCCTGCCCCACACACAACAGGTCCCAACCTCACTCCAGCCATGCCCCACACAGGCTGGGCGCCCCACACCTTGTCCAGCAGAGCCAGTGCCCCACATACAGCAGATGCCCCATGTCCATCCGTCCCATGCAGGGGCCCCCCCATGCTTGCCCCGCGCCTGCCCTCCCACTGCCAGTGCCCCATGAACGCGAGGCACCAGCCCCAGTGAGGCAGAGCTATTTTTAACAGCTGCTTCCACTTGATTTGAGCTGTGAACTTGTAACGTGTTTATGCTAAAGGGGTTTCTTTTTTTCCTTGTCTTTTTGTGCTGAAGAGGCAGCGCCGGAGATCAAAGCTTGTCTCTCTGCATTTTGTGATGGTGGGGCTGGGAAGGAGCGGGCAGAGGCCAGCGGCCCCGCGGGGGACGCTCCCGACCTTGGGGGGCTGCAGCAGCGGGGACGGGGCTCACCCACCTCTCTCTGTCCCCGCAGGTCTGCGACCCCCAGGAGCCATGGGCAGGGACGGCCGGTGCCCGGCGCCCCGGGCAGCCCACGGTGAGCGGCGCTGAGCCCGGGCGGACAGCGGCGGGACCATGGGCTGCCGGCACCGTCGGGCAGGCGCGGCAGCGGGCAGGGCCGTCGGGGCGGCGTGCCGGGGGCTGTAGGGCCGGGCGGTGGGCAGCATGCCCAGCAGCCCCTCGCCCGCCTCCCACGCAGCAGCATCCCCTCTCCACGGTGGCACGGGATGAGGCCGCCCACGGCCCCGGGCAGCTCCGGGGACGGGTGCAGCCCAGGGCTCCGGCCACCGGTGCTCAGCCCCCCGTGCCCCGCCGCAGCGCCCCGCCGCAGGGCAGCGGTCCCGGGGCCCTGAGCCATGGTCAGCCGCGAGCCCCTTCCCGGCCCGGCCCCCGCCGGCGAGGGCGGCCAGGAGAAAGCCATGACGGTGCGCTCGGTGCTGCTCAACCGCGACTCCCCCGACATCGAGAGCCGCCTCAAGCGCCGGCGCAACCGCACGCAGCAGGTCCGCTTCAAGGACCTGGTGGAGGGCAGCGCGGAGCGGGCGGCCAGCCCCCCCCCGGGGCCCACGGCCGCCCACGGCCCCAACACCCCACGTGCCTCACCGCCCCCCAGGGACGCCCCTGAGCCGGCGGCTCTCTGTGCCTCCCGGCGGAGCTGGCCCCAGGCCCAGCCGGGCTCGCTGACGCTGCCCATGCCCAGGAAGGCGTGCATGAGCACCGCCATCCAGACCTCCCCCAGCCTCCAGAAGCCCTTCCAGGCCTCCCAGCCCCGCAGCAAGAGCGTCTGCGACGTGGCCGGGGACGCGGTGCTGCCTGCCGCCGCGGGGAGTGCCTGGTGCCCAGGGGGGACCGTGCCCACTGGTACCAGCCGGGCTGTGCCCCCACGAGCACCCAGCAGCCTCCCCGTGCATGATCATGCCGCGGCCCTCGCCCAGCACGCCGTGGTGTGCCGTGTGCCACCACCGCCACCACCGCCCAGGGATCCCTGTCCCCCTTATCCGGGCACAGCCGGCTGCCCTGCTGCCCGCTGCACCGCCCCGGCGCAGAGCTGCATCCCCGATCCTTGTCCGCCACCCCCTGCCTGTGCCCGGCTCCGCGGGAACCCCGGGGGCAGCCGTGAGGCTCCCCCACGCCCAGCCTCCGTGCCCTGCGGTCAGCCCCGGCCGTCCACTGAGCTGCGAGGGCTCGGCCGGAGCGACTCAGAGCGGAGCCTGCCCCATGGGCGCCCACCACCCCAGCCCTTGCCGTACCGCCAGCAGACCGTCCCCGCCACGGACACCCCCAGCCTCCGCCAGCCAGCTCAGGGCAACCCCCCATGGGACCCCCCGCCACCCCAGCACCAGCTCTGCGGCACGCTGTGGGGGGGGCCCTGCTGCACCTCGCCAGCCCCCATCCCACCAGCGCCAGGCTGGCACAGCTCTGCCGCCACCCTGCCAGAGAAGACACCAGCTGCGCTCGGCCATCCAGACCCCCACAGCATCTGCAGCCGGCTACGTGCCGCTGAGCCTGGGCATGGCCGGGCAGGACCAGAGGGGCCCAGGGACCCGCTGCCCCCAGGCCCAGATGCCCCCCAGGGCTCCGGTGTGGGGACACAGCCAGCCAGGCGGGCACCAGAGGTCCCCTGGCATGGGCAGCCCTGCCTCACCGCCGAGCAGTCGGAGACACTGCGCCACGTCCAGGACCTTCTGCAGCTGGTGGTGGCAGCCAAAGGGGACGAGGACGCCCGGACATCTCAGGGAGAGGGCCCCCGGGGGCCCAGGGAACAGGGGGACCTGCAGTCCCAGCTGCAGTCCCTGGAAGGGGTGCTGGAGACCAGCCAACAAACCATCCGGGTGCTGCTGGATGTCATCCAGGACCTGGAGAAGAAGGAGGCCCAGCGGGACGGGTGAGCAGGCGGGGATGGAGGCGGGGACCGGGGGGGACCTGGAGACAGCCTCTCTGTTTCTCACAACTGCTTTCAGCCCCATCCTTTGAGTTACCTAAGGCACAAATTTGGCGGCCAGTGCCTCAGTGACTGATGTGTCTGTGCCCCGAGGAGGTGCCCATGCACCCCTCTCCTGCACAGGACCCGCTCCATGGGGCAGGGCATCCCCTGGGCCAATTTTTCTTGGCCTCCCTGGTAGATTTGCCAAATGGAGCAAGGTGTTAGAGGTTAGTCTGTGATGGCCCAGAGCTGAGACCCTCCAAACTCATCTCGCACAAGGACCACCAACCTCCCCGGAGATGTGAGGAGCTGCTACCTGGCACCCTTCTGTAAAACCTGCTGGGGCATATTCCCCACACCCCGAGACAGCCAGCTCCCACTAGGGGAGACACAGGGACAGCCTGGGGCACTGAGACAGGAGAGCTCAGTTTGGCAGCTCGTTAGTTTGGCCTCACAGGTGGAGAAGAGCTCAGCCTGCCAGGGACATCGAGCTGGGTGTGTGCCGCGGTGGTATTGGTATGTCTGACTTGGCATGCAATTTTGGGGAGGCAGGGTGGCACACGGGAGGAGATCTGGACCTGCCAGATGGGCAGCTCCTGGTAGTCCTGGCCCTGGTGCCTGTGCATGTGTTTAATTGTTTTATCTAAATCGAATGACTGCTAAGTACCTCCTTCCAGTTAGGAGTAATAGAGGTGGCGTGGATCCCACAGAGGGTTAGTCAGAGCGTGCGAGCCCACGTTTAGGTGGGGTGTGCAGCACCATGCTCCCTCCCTGGCACAGGCTGCCCGGCCGCGGGTGCAGCCCGTGTGTGCCCATCCCGGCTGGGAGTTGCTGGCAGCCCTGGGGTGCTGGCTCCCACGGGCCCTTCCCTGTGCTCTGAGCACCCGTTCCCCCTGGTTGTGCAGGAGCTGCCTGTCCCGCTCAGCTTTGTGCGTACCCTGGCCGCTCCTGCCCCGGCACAGCACGGGTGACCACATAGGAGGAGAGCAGAGCGTGGTCTGGGGTTTGGCCCTGTTTGCCCCAAAAGAGAAGCAGCACCAGCAGCTCAGCACAGCCTGGCTCCCTGGGGAGTCCAGCACCCTGCTTGCACTCTGGCACTGAAAAAAGTGCTTCTAATGGCTGAAGCACTGGAGGTCCCACTCCATGGATGCGGACCTGAAAGCAGTGCTGGGGGCTCCGGCCAGGGCAAGGGCTGGGGTTCGCTCCCCCTGTGATCTCTGCTGCCGCTGCTGGGCATCAGCGTGCAGCCCCCTGCACAGCCCGCTTGCCCCTCGCCTGTCAGGGTTGCCCAGGGGTCTGTTGCCCCCAGGGGCTATGTGGTTGCTCAGAAGAGAAAGGCCAGGGAGTGACTCCCCCGGCCTGTGATGCTGCCCTCTGGGGTGCCCATAGACCCCCAGCTGTGCCAAGCCTCGTCCCTGCGGGCTACGACGAGGGCATGTGCAGAGCGGTGCCTGTTGAGAGGGCAAGTTTGCTCCTGCAATCAGAATTGAGTTTGTCTGCTTGGGAAGCTGATTTAGCTTCACTGCGGGCAGCTTAATTAAGATCTCGGCTCCATATACTGTTGCAGTCAAATGAGCAAACAAGGTGCCTGGAGACATAAGGAATGGGGTAGGAAATCACATAAAAAAAACTATCCTAGTGTCCTGATGCTGAGGAACAGCCTGGCCTCATTTGGCATGGGTCAGCAGACACATGGTGGCTCCGAGGCACCTGCCATGTACCAAAGCAGTGCCACCAGCCCCAATGCCGCTCACAGTGTCCTCACAGGGTTCAGAGATCTCCCACTGGCAATATACCACACCAAACACCTATCTTGGGATTAGATCTCATCCTGGTAGAGAGGCGCAGTTTATACAACGTTAGATACTCCCCCCACACACATACATATGTACCTTTTATATATATAAATAAATATGTATATATACACATGATCTAATTTATGTGCCAAGAGTATAATCCCAATTGTAATATATAATTTGGCGCATTAAAAGACCTAGTTTTCGAGGACTGAGAACAATCATGATCAAGGTCGAGTAATAGGAGGAAGATTTAAACAGGAAAATGTGACTGATATGTGGGACAGGGGATGTTTTCTCAGCTGGCCCCCAAAAGCCATAGCCTGCACTGCCTAAGAAGGGCAATGGAGACGTCAAGACAGAGTCCACAAGGGTGATCAAAAGCATTTCATAGGGTCCTTTTCTTGCAGCTCTGAGAGCAAGTGGAGTTGGGGCACCAGCAGTGAGCACCCATCATTCAGGGTGCAGGTACCTTCTGTAGAGATCGGGGAGGAGGGCTGCTTTGGGGCTGAGCTGAGCTTTGGGACTTGTTGGCTTAATTTGAGTTCCATGCACCTTCCCTGGAGGAGGATGCTTCTCTGGTGCAAAAGCATCAAAAAGCATAAATCCTGAGTTTGGCGTAGGCTGGTGATTATTCTGGAGTATCTCCCTCTGCCCATCTGTCAGGGCACTGCTGTGTGCCACGAGTGCCCCCGCACAGACCTCACGCTGCCCACAGTCTCGCTCCCCCTGTGCCACCATGTGTGGGGAGATGCGTGGTGGCCTGGGGTGGCCACGGGCATAAGATACAGCTCTGGGACAGAGATGAAAGGAGATATGAAGGATTTGGGGCTTCTGCTGTGCCTGTCTCTGGTTTGCAACCACCTGAGAAATCTGTGGAGCTGAGAGGCATCGCACTTGGCCTGGCATCAAATGGCACCTCTCGGGAGGAGAGGAGCTGGGATCCAGTGAGGAGAGGAGCTGGATCACAGGGAGGAGAGGAGCTGGGTGGCAGTTCCTGGCTGCTGGAGTACGAACTCAAGATGCAGATGAGGGGCTTGGGGGTGGCTGGGGAGGCACAGGCGGACTGAGGATGGGTCTCCAGGCTCACAGCACTTATGCTCTGTCACAGGCGACACTCGTACCGGACAGGGCAAGACATCGCCAACTGTGGGACCTGCCGGGACTGTGCCTGCATCATCTACAGGTAAGAGCCAGCTCTGGCACCCTGCACATTCTTGAGGGGCTTCTGCTCTTCTCCACCCCTCAGATTCCTAATTTGGCTACGAGGCAGAGGTATGGGGGAGTTGCAAGTCTTCGCTCCTGGTGACCGTGCTAGGGGATGGAGGGGACCTGCCCGCCTGTGCTCCGTCTCCTGTCCCCATGACAAGGTGGATGCTCAGAGCATGCCGAGCCACAAGGGCTGCAGGGTCTCACCTGCAGGAGTGAGATGGGGCTCATGGGCTGCTCCCCTCCGGCTGCATGCTCCAGCTGTGAGCTTGCAGCCTCCCGTCTCCCCTCATGTTCATGGCCTGAAAGGCAGCATCTCCCCTGACAGGTTACACCATGCTGGGGCATGGCCCCACATCTGCCTTGCCAGCCCTGGCCCCACACCTGGCCATGCCAAGCAGGATGCTGAAGCCACTCATGGGCATGGCTGGCAGCTGGCATGCCAGGACACCTGGCAGGTGCTAGCACAGCACGGGAGCTCGCTGTCCTCGGAGCAGGGCTGGGCTCACTGGGCCAGCCAAGGAGCTATTCAGGCACACTGGTGCCAGCTCTTCCCCCAGCATGCTGCCAGTGCTCCTGGCACCTCACCACTTTGCAGCCAGCTCCTACCACATGTCAAAAGGCCAGAGCAGGGTCCTGGTGTTACTTGGCCTGAATCTGGTTGCTTTGTCTCTGTGGAGAGCAGCTCCCACTCCCAGGAGTAGCTGGGGTGATTTTCATGAAGGACAGCTGACTGGCTGCAGCTGGAAGGAAAGCTGCTCCAGTTCAATGGCAGAGCATTTATCTTCTGTAAAAGCAATGTATCGGGGAAAGCCTCATTAGTGGCTGGTGGGCGGGTTTGCTCGCTCGCTCGCTCAGAGTCCAGGCGGCATCTCTTTGTCCCTGTGCCAGCTTCGCACAGAGGCTGCAGAGGGGCTGCCGGTCGTGCAGGGGGCTCCTGCCCCTTGCTGGGTCTGGGACCATGGGGTATCGGCTCTGCTTCCCTGGCGTCAGCTTTGGGTTAGGGCATGGAAGCACTTTCCTCCAATGCCCTCTCTCCTCAGAGCCCATTTGGTCTCAGGGAAAGGCATCTTGCATCCTCCCAGCGTAGGCAGTGATGTGGCTGGGGCCCTCTCCCCATCAGCCCTGTGGGAACTCGAGGAGTTGCAGTTTTGCCCAAATGTTTGCCTGCCCCTCCAAGCATCCGTGGGTGTCCGTTTGCCCCTCTGGCCATGCAGCTTGCCATCTCTCTCTGTGCATGTGCAGGTGGCTGGCCAGGCAAGTTCTCATTTTGCTTTTAATTAGGCTTACTCTGCTAACACTCGGAAGTGCGGGATGCAGCGTGCAGAGCTGACACCAAGCAGTGCTTCATAGTGCACGCACGGGGCAGTTCAGCCACTGCTGTGCTTTTGTGAGCCCCTGTGTGAGGGACAGACAAACTCCTTGGGGCACTTTCGGGCTGGGGGGCCCGGCTCTGGCCCCCATTGTACATCGGCGTCCTCGCACCCCCTGTGCCAGCTGCCCTGCGCACCCGTGCCACCACGGAAGTGCTGCATCCATCTCTCTTGTTCTTTGCTTATTTACACCACAAACTCCCCCGCTGTAGCTCGTGGGGGACTTCAGTGCTAATTGGGTCTGACGAGCCTGTCTCCACGCGGCACTGCGGCGGGGAGAGATGTCACATCTGGGGGAGGTGGCTCCCTGTAATTGCCAGGCTCCCGCTGGGGACTCCCTCTGGGCTTCACTGCCATCCGCGTGATGAGAACAGGCTCCGGTGGGAAACGGGGTGGGGGGAACGGGGGCAGCACCAAGTGTGGAGTGCACAGGGTGCCAGGACCGCCCACAGTGAGGAGCGGACCTGCCCACCTGTTCCGGGGCCAGCTGTGCACCTCCATAGCAGCCCCAAGACCTTCCTCTGTGCTGGGGAGTTGGGGTCCCTCCCCATGCTGCCCCCCCTGCTAAGGGGCTGTCTGCTACCACTCACCCTTTATCCTAGAAATAGCTGGGGCCAATCAGTGTCCTCACAGGGCGAGGTGACGGGAGGTGAGAGGAGGTGACAGAAGGTGTCAGCATGCTGTGGGAAGGCTTGTGGGGTGCTCCCTGTGTGTGGGGTGGCCGTGCCACGTGCATGGTCCCAGGCACACACCACAGCACCTTGCTGATCCGATGGGACATGTCTGGTGTGAGGAGATCAGAGCACTTTCCGTGTGAGGAGGCATCATGGCACGTGGCCGCCAGCAGCCAGCCTGTGCACTGCGGGGTGCTGCGGGGACACCGGAGGGCTCCAGCACTTGCAGGAAACCTGAGGACTGGGGGGATGTGGGGGGCACAGCTCTCCCTTACCACCCAGACCCAGGGTGCCCTAATTCCTTGTATCACTAGGGGTGTGACAGGCAGCAGCATGGCCCTTGCATGCTTGTGCCACCTCCTGAGACTGCAGCTGCCCTCAGCCCATGGGGGCTGGATACAGTGCTGGTGGTGGCAGCAGCAGGAGGACAAGGGGCCCTGACCCCAGGGATACGCAGCCCCTCTCCAGGCTAACCGGGGTCCCAGAGACCCTGGGGCTTGCCTCCCTCTCATCAGCACTAGTCCCCAGCTAGGGTGGTTTTCCAGCTCCCTGCCCCGGACAGGTCACGAGCAAGGTCTCAGCATGTGTTATTCTGAGCTAGAAGGGACCCTGCAGCCCTGGGGGGATGGAGCGGCATCACCAGAAGCTGTGTCCTGACAGGGGAGCATGTCACAGTCTGGCAGCAGGGGATGGCAGCGAGGGAAGCACGCTGCTGTGGCTGGCAACTACAGGGTGCCTGGCATGTCCGGAGCCTTCTTCTGCCCTCCCCACCATGCTGGGAGCAGGGCTGCCTTGCCGAGGATGGCCAGCGCTTGCCCCTGCAGCAGTGCCACTGGTCACTAACAGGCACTGCTGCTGATGGCCTGATCAGGGTAGAGGAGCCACTGCACTCCTGAGCTGGGGACTCTGCTGCAGGAAACCCCAGTTGCTTGGTGCCTGAGTGCCACCTAAGTGCCACCAGCACAGTGTGCCGGGAACATGTCCCTGGTACTTTGGGAGGCCTCTTGCAAGCAGATCAGCTCCCCAGGAGGGACTTGGGATGTTTATCCTCATTTAGGGCGAAGGAGCTCTGGGGAGCGGGTGAAAAAGAGGAAAAAGCACAGTCAAGCCCAAGAGAAAAGCAGAAACAGCACCAGGCTTTGAGGCTGGATAAGAAAGAAGCTGCAGGGGCAGGGGGCAGCTGAGGGTGACCCATACCATGGTACCCTCTGTCACCAGGTCAGGGGCTGTTTGTCTGTCTGCTCTCTGGAAGGAGAGGTCCCTGGGTGCTCCAGCACAGCAGGTTTAGCTGTGTGGGGCCACATGCCCAGTTGCAGACCACACTGCCACAGGCGGGGTGGATGTTTGGGACAGATCCGGCACCTACCCCCCAACTTACAGCCTCTGAGGGTGAGGGTGGTGGGCAGGAGCTGTTTGAAGGGCATGCTAGCAGGACGTCCCTGCACAGTGACCCCAGGAAGTCTGCCCACCGGGAAACGTCAGGAGCCCTGGAGAAAGCTTCCAGAGAAGCGCCCAAAGGGCCACTCTGCACCGCAGGCTCCCAGACAGCCACTGAAGCCAGGCTGGTCCCCTGCCATGCGTGCAGTCCTGGTGCAGCAGCCTCCGGAGCACAGCGGTGCTGACGTCCTGGGGTTATGCCCTGGGGACACGCCGGGGACTGAGTGTCCTGGGCAGGTGAGCAGGGCTGAGGTCCCCAGGGGCTTGTGGGGGGGTGTGGAGCCATGGCGGGCAGGGGGGTCCGCGGTGAGCGATGCCCTCTAACAGCATCCCCTTCCACGCCCGCAGCGTGGAGCATGATTTCCGGCAGCAGGAGGGACGCTTCCAGCGAGTGCTGAGCCATATTGAGGGCGACACAACGCCGAGCTCCCCCGCGGCGGTGGCGGGGGCTGTCCTGCCGCCCAGGCAAGAGCCGTCGCCGGTGACGAAGCTGCCTGCGAAGCTGGACGCGAAGAAATCCAGGCGCAAATGCTTCTGGTTCCTGTGAGCCAGCCGTGCCCAGCAGGCCAGGAGCACGGGGGCACCATCGCAGCACTGACCCCCTGCCCACGTCTCCTTCCTCCTCTCCCTCCCTCTGACGGTAGGGTTTGGGTAGCACCAGCTTTTATATTTTTAACCGTTCAGTTTAATGTATTGAAGCCCCTGTGTAAATAAGGCGAGGGGAACAACGGCTGTATTTAATGAGAATTCAATAAATTCTACGGAGACGCTATTTTTGTTACATCCTCTCCCACCTGTGCGCTTCTGTTCTGGATGAGGATAAGGAGGGGGCTGGCGGCCATTCTCCTACATGGGCTGCAGTGTTTGCCCAGCCCCAGGCACCCACAGCCCCTCACAGCAAGAGCGGTCTCAGGCCCTCCTCTGCCTTGGGGCTGCCCAAAGGCCACCTGCCCCAGCTGAAATCAGTGCCTGTCCCTGCACCCTGTAGCGTGGGCTGCTTGCCCCTCCCCCCGGCTGCTGCCTGCAGGTTAACCAGGAGCACCGAGGATTTCTCCTGCACCCCTGGTCAGAGACAGTGGAAAACAGTCAGAGTCTCTGGGAGAGAGACCTGTCCCCAAGACCTCCCAGGAGGGAGGGCAGGCTAGATGGGGGTCCTGGAGGACATGGCTCTCCTTCCAGCAAGCATCTCCAAGTGAGGCTAGGGGGCCAGGGGCTGAACCCTGCACAGCCTGCCTGTACCCGGGGATGCCACTGAAGTGGGGGCTGCTTGTGGCTGTGGGGGCTAGAAATTCCCTCTCCTGCTTTGCAGCTGGCTGGCAGGGCCTCCCTGGCTGCAGGATGCACTGGCTAATTACAGGGAGAATGAAATTAGCAGCTCAAATATTCCAGCCTCTGCAAGGCTGCCCACGAGAAGAGAAATTCAGCGTCAGTTTAATGAGGGTCCTGGATCAAAGCAGCCGCCGGCAGCAGTGGGCGACAAACATACTCCGAGCACAGTGCTTTAAGTGCTCCCTACGCTCGCCCTAGCCCGCCGGGATGCACCGTGCCCTGACCACCCTCCACCGGTGTGGAGCCATGGGGCAAGTGCTCCCTGGAGCCTGGGGCCAGGCGACACCACATGCACCCTGCACCGGGGTTCTCACCTCAGCCTCCGCCCGTGGCAGGAGCAGTCACAGCTCTCCCAGCAGGGCCACCAGCCTTGGAGAGGAGGACATTGCCCAGCCACCTCCGGGAAGCACATGGCACCCCGGGCTGCAGCAAGCGGCTGTTGCAGACACAGGCATCGGTCTGGTGAGGTGGAGCAGAGGACAGGAAGGTCTGGCCACCACCTCTCTAGTTGGAGCCCTACTCCACAGTACTCCCAAAGCAGAACACTCACACGTGCAGGAGCCATCACAATGTTAAACCCCATCCCTTGTGCCGGGGACCCGCTGAGGGGGGCCAGTGGTCCTGAGGATCCCCAGCTGCTCAGCTGTGGGAGATAACTGCAGTGCCCAGCACTGGCCCCGCTCAACAGGGCGCTGGCAAGCACATGGGTCTCTGGTCCCCCCAGACCTTCCTGGCAGCCACAGCTACTGGAGCAGCCTGGGCTGAGGGGCCTTGGACCCCACGGTGAAAGCAGGGGCTGCAGCAGCAGTATGGAAATCATGAACACACTGGGAAAGCTGCCAGACAGCACTTCTGGAGCACAGCAGGGCCAGCACGTGGGAGTGAGGTGCAGGCAAAGGATTGCTCCCCTTCTCCCACACTGTATATGGGGCCACGCTTCAGCACCCAGCGTCCCTCCTCGCCTCTGTCACAGCCTGGCGGAGCGTGCCCAACAGCTCTTTTTTGCTCTTGCTTCCTCTGGCACGGAATTACGCAGCCTGGGAACAAAGGCTAAAGCAAGATGATACCAAATGCAACCCCGTACGCATCTCCTGCCTGAGTCACATGTGAATCATACTCCAACGCTGAGATCCTGCTGTGCCCGCCCGGCACAGCCCCAGCACTGCAGCTTTCGGCAGCAGAGCCAGGGGTGCATCTGGCGCAGCGGCACTGCCTGGCTGCGAGGCCACTGTGCCCGGGGACTGCAACAGCCATCAGCTTGGCCAGTAAAGCCACCCCAGGACAGCAGAGCTGCTGTTGGGAAATGTCATCATAGGGTTACATCATCAGGGCTGCACTGGCCGAGAGGGTAAGGGAGGAGGGCAGGCTGAGCCAGGAGCCGGAGGGGAGGTCTTGCACCACCCCTGTCCCTCAGGGGTACATGAACGGGTCACTGGGCAGGAAGCAGCAATGCTGGTGCCTCAGCACATTGGCGGAAGCAATCCTAGCACCTGGGATGCTCACAGACCAGGGCAGCCTCATCCGCTGGAGAGCATGGGCAGGACCAGTGAGGATAAAGGTCCTGTCCTGCCCTCCGGCTTTATTGCCTCAGTTTAGTTCAGTCTTTATTAATGACAACAAAGAACAGGACGGCAAAACTGCAGCCTTATCCCAAGAAGGCTCAAGCAAAGGGCTGAGCTGCCACTCCAGATGCCCACACCTCCCCGGGCACGGCACAGCACGGCGCTTCCCCACAGCACGGCACTTCTCCACTGCTGCACAGCCCTGCTGCTCACTCCGGGCTCCTGGAACGCAGTCGGACCTAGCTCTTCGCCCACTCTCGTGACCCAGAGCAGCTTGCCAGGCCCATTCCTTGCTGCTGGCCAAGCACGCTGGGTCTGCCACCACGTCCACATCAGAGTGCCTGTGAACCCACACTGGCCACAGCTCTGTTTCCGCCTCCTTCATGATTAAATCATTGCACCCGGTGCAGCTGCTCTGCATGAAGCTTTGGCTGAGCAGCTCTCTGACGCGCCTACGCCTCCCACCAGAGGTGGGTGTCCCAGCACATTCCTCCCACGTGTTCTTGGAATGTAAAACTATGACAGTTCACCGGGTCCAGTCACTAATTTTCTGGAGAATACTGCCCAAGCCCCTCATCTGCTTCCAAAACTGGCTTCCTGCATCACAAACTGCAGGTGCCTGCTCCTCCCAATGCACCCTCTACTCCAGAACTGCATGGCTGCCCTGCTCTTTTCTGGGCTTTCTCGTGCATCCTGCTGCATTAAAGACCTGCTCATCCACCCCCAGCCAGCTGGGTACCAGGCTGCAGTGCTAGCTGAGGAGCAGCATTGGCCACCCAGTCCCAGGCCCCTAAATCAGCAACGCTTTTTGCATCTCCCACATCGCCCCAAGGCAGCCGCGGGAAGTGGTGTGGCCCGGATGCCCAGCACAGCGCGAAGCGGCGGTGGTGGTACTCACCCGCAGGGTGTTCTCTCGGTCCAGGACGATCACCCTCCTATTGACGGTGTGCAGCAGCTGCTCCAGGATCAGCTGGATGTGCTTCTTCACCTTCACCTGCAAGGCAAGAGGTGTCACGGCCACGCCTGAGCACCTGGCGCTGCCTGCTGTGGTGCCAAGAGGGAGGGCACATTTGACAGCACCATCACCACAGCCGACAGGCATCGACCCCTCAGCATAGGGCTGGCACACAGTCCCCAGTCCTCACAGGTACCTGGTGCTGGCAGGCTGGGCTGGGGACATGCCGCCTCCCAGACCACATGCGATCGGCCCTGTGGCACCAACGCAAATACTGGGGCTGAGCGAAAAAAGCAGGCAAGGAGGTTCCAAAGTGTTTGCAGTTATTCTTGGCAGAGGACCAGGAGCCAGGACTGAGGGCATGAGTTTCCTCAGCATCTCACAGTGCCCCATGCAGCGGGGAGGAAGCAGCTTTGCTCCAGCTGTTGGAGACCATGGCTGTTGGACGAGCCCTGTGCCCGGGATCCTCAGCCATGGGACCAGATAGTTCTGGTCCGTGGTGGTGGCCAGGCAGGAGCATGCTGCCGGGAGGGATGGTATCGTGGCAGCTTGGGAGATGGGAAATCTTGAGCTGACTCTATAAAGATTTGTGATTTATATGAAATATTGAAACAAAAGACTTGTCCACTCCAGCACAGCTACTATGGCTCATTTAATCCCTGTGCAGGGGGCTGGCAGCATCAGGGCAACCAGCTGGAGCTGGAGCTGGAACAAGGCAATGCGCTCCAGTGTAAATACGGGGCTCGGGGTCTCTGCACAGCTCGGCCTCATACACCTCCCTGGTAAAGCTGTCCACCCAGCTGGGGACGGCTGCATCTGCACTAGGCAGACAAAGGTGGGTTTCAGCTCACGCAGGGTTGGAACGAAGAGCAGTATCCTCACCCATGAACATCCTGACCATCGTCTACTTAAAGGCAATTTTAGGCTAAAAAGTTAAGGCCAAAATGAGACATTTCAACAACAATTTCCAATCTTTCCCTTCCGCTGCCTGGGCTTCCCAGTGCCAAGAGAATTAAGCAAGCCATGTTCACACAGCCCAACCAGGACATGGTGGCAAGTGTCTAATTCAGCTTCCACAGCACTGGTCACAGTGTGACATCTAGACTTCCCAAGGGGTCCCAGAAAGGGGGCCATTGGCAGTCACCAGTTGTGCTCTGTCTTTTTTATGCTGTTCCCAGTGCTTATGCAAGCCCACATTTTATCCTTCCAGCATTTGGGGAGCAGCGAGTCCAGCAGGACCCAGAGGGGCCACCGGCATGCTGGTGGGGCCGTATGACCCAGCATGGACCAGCTCTGGAGTCGTCGGGCTGCCGCGCTGCCCCCCAAGAACTACAAGACCTCGCTCACTCCTCGCCCGAGTGAGGAGCTGGAATGACACGAGCCCACCCACCGGTGGTCAACGAAGCACTGAGGTGACAGCAGGCCAGGGCAAAGGTCTGGGCATAGACACCCCCACCCCTGGGCAGGACATGGGGCACTGGGGGCTCACAGCCAGCCTAGAGCCACACAGACTCCCAGCCTCCCAGCCCTGCAGGTCACCTCCCAGGCCTGACCCCATCACTGTAGCATCCCTGCCATCATCAGCCCAGCTCCATGCGTTGATCTCAGGGTTTGTCACCATAGTGAGATGCAAATGAGCCATTCCCGAATGCACAGGGGCGCCTGGCTCCTTCCCATCATCCGCCAAGTGCTGAAGCCACCAGAGAGGCACTCACCAGCTCTGCGTTCCCACGGTCCTTGTGCCGTCCCTCGCCTGTGCCGTGCTGCGTTCGCCGCTCCTCCGCTCTCTGCAAAAAATAGCATCCCAGAAAGTGGGGCTGATGCCCAGCAAGGATGGCCCTGTCCCACCAGAGGCCATCCTGGGATGAGTCATATTTGGGGGGTCAGGCACCCACAGCATGACCGTGCCTAGCTGGACGCTCAGCCCTGAGTGCAGCTGGACCCAGTGTGTTACTGTGATCTCTTGCATTGGTACCCCACACCAGTGGGCAGGCTTCTGCAGGCAGCATGGGGGGGAGGGGGTACATGGGGATCCCCCACCACCCTGGGCACAGTCGGCTCTCTGCTGCAGGGTGCTGGGCTTATGTGGTGCATGCCATGGAGCTCTGGCTTACGTTTAGGACCATCACTGCTAATTTTGGAGTGCAATGCTGCCCAGCGGCCAGCAAGCAATCGCTGACCAGCTGCCTTCTCCCCGGCCCTCACCCTTCTTCTGGGCCTGCAGAGCAGGGACAGCAAGAGGCACAGCCAGCGATGCACCCCTTTGCCCTCAGGTTGGTGCCTGTCCCTTGGCTTGGAGGCCTCTTCCTCACCTATGGGGACTGACCCCCATAGTGGGGGTTGGAACTTGCCAGAAACCAGCTGAGGTGGAAATAAAAAGGTTTTTACCCACAGCTTGGGCAGGTTTCCACTGGGATGGTGGGCGCCCACAGCACCCTTTGACTTTGGATGGACCACAATTAGTCCCAAATGTATCATGGGCAGTAATTTGTGCTTAGCCCTACGCAAATTGATTTAATTTCCAAGGTGATTACTGGAGAGGAAAAAGGAGGCAGCAGAGAAGATGAGATTTACCTTCTGGGTCTTGTACAGCACCTCCAGGATGTTGCTGAGCAGCTCAATGCTGGCATCTTCCTCTTCCCCCTTCTCGATCAGCTCCTGCAGGATGGGCACTGCCGTCTGCAGCAGCAGCTCCCGGCACTCTGTTGGGGCAGACAGGGAGGCACAGAGTTGGTGGGCGCCAGCACCACCCCAGCACGGGAGAGGACCAGGAAGGAAAGGGACCAACAGGACAGACAGGACCAGCATGATGCCTGGTCTGTGCTGCAACCCACACGCACGGAGCTGTCAACTTCCTCCTTGGATTTTTGGACAAACATTAAATTCTGGTGGGAAGACTCCACCACAGAGAATTCATTGCACCCTGTTACACAGTTACTTATCCTCTCTGCTAAGCTAAGCTAAACTGAAATAGAAAAGCCTCCTCTCTGCTCTGTTAAAGGTGCTTACGATTTAACTAAATAGATGGAGACTTTTTAAACTGGACACCACCTAAATAAACTAGAATCTCTAGTGCTGAATACATGAAAAACCCATGCTTTTCCTATTACATATTACTCTCTTCCTCTGCCCAGGGCTGGCATTTGTGACACCACCCTGCACTGACAGTGCCATGTTGCTGCTTGGTAGTGCCACAAAAGTGGGGGCAAGGGAAAAGTGGGGAAAAACATTTCTCTGTTGTTTTCTTGGTGGCACGACCGTCTGCCATTGTTGGGTGAGGAGGAGTGGTATTGTACCATCTCCTGGAGGTGTGGGAAGGGATGCAGGGAAGGACCCAGGGTAGGATGTGGGGAGCGCTTGCAGGATCATGGTGGCTCAGAGCAGAGCTGGAGCAGGCAGCAGAAGGTGACCTGCCACCCACATTCAATGGCCAAGTTAGTCACACTCACGTTGCCTGCTCTGGAAGTCTCCATGGGCAGAGATGCAAAACGGTTTCTGCTTGCCCATGGCTGAGCTGCTCCCCTGCTGTGGCTGAAGCCCAGGACCCCTGGCCCAGCTCCCCACTGCTCCTTCTCTTCGAAGATGCTGTGTGGACATTTCACAGCTCATTGTGTCTCCCCCGTGCCCTTTCCTGCCCCAAGTCCCCCAGGCATTTCTTCCTCACCCTGTTCTTCTAAGCTCTTCTTCTCTCATTGCTTTCTTCTGGAGTTTCTCCAGTTTAGCCACAAGTTTCTTGTGCCACCCAAAACTGCACCTGGAAGTAAGCCCAGCAGAGGCCTCGCTGACACTGAGCAGGGTGTAGGGCGCTCGCATCTCCAAGAGATGCTCTCTCTGTGAGGGCTGCATCGTTGAGCCCCTCTGCTCCCTTGTCACAAACCCCTCCTACAGCATTGCCATCGCCCTGGGCTCTGTCCTCTGCTTGCTCAGTGATAGCTTTCACACTAATTTCTTAAACTTAAATATGGTCTATGTTTTCCAAAACTTTTCCTTCAACTTGTTGAGATTATCTTAAATCCTGAGTCTGTCCTCCAGGGTGCCTTCCATCGCTTCTGCCTTGCAGGGCAAAATTTACCAAGTCCACTCTTTTTTCCATCATCTAGATTACGCCTAAGAATACCAAAGAGCATCAGAGTCAGGGCAGACCTGGGGAATCCTACTCAGTACGTCCTTCCAGTCTGTCACCCCTCTCCCCATCTTAAACCATCCTTCTAGTCTGACACCCCCCTCCTGGACCATCCTCACGCTGACTGCACATTGCTTCAGTTAAGCCGTGTTTCTCTCTGCAGCCTGGCAGCATTTTAGGCAGCAGAAGAGGGTCACTCCAATAGCACCAGCTGGGCCCTGGTGAGGGGTTGGGCAATGCACGGTTCCATCACAAGTTCGAGGGAATTGCCTCCCTCTGCAGAGCCGCCCCAGGCATGGGCGCTGTCTCAGGGGCAGAGGAGGGGTCCCTGTGGCAGGGACTTGTCCCTGTGCGATGCCCTGCCTCCCCCTGGAGAGCTCAGCGTGGGCAGTGCCACCAGGAACCCCCCACACCCTTTCTCACCATAGGACTGGAAGATCTTGCTGTTGACGATGTCAGTCAGGGACTGCAGCTTCTGCCTCAGCAGGCGCTGGGGTGGCAGGTTCCCAATGAAGTCCCGCAGCAAGGCCCTGCCATCCAGGACAGAGGATTTAACGAGTGTTAAATATGGGGCTTGCAAGAACCCCGCTTGTTTTGCAGCACCTGCAGCCCCTTTCCTTCTGAGGAAGACAAATGCAGCAGCAGGAGGTTGGGTATGGATTGTTCCCGTGGTTTTGGTCAGGACAGGGCTGCTGGGCAAGGGGGAGCCACTCAAAGAGGGCAGAGCTGTGCGGGGAGGTGCAGGGCAGGATGATCCCACCGCACAAAGCCACAAGGCAGCCTGTGCCCACCGCAGATGGCTGCGTGGAGACACGCAGTGTAGAAACCCTGCCTGAATTCCTGAAATGGACCCAGCGGGGACTGACGGTTTCCAGGCTCAGCCCCTGCCTGAAGCACAGGCTACTGCTAGAATTGAGTAAAACCCTCCCCAGTTTTGAATTAGGAAGGGAATAAGGACGCAATTCCCAGGCATCAGGAAACTTAGACCACTCTGCCTGTCCTTGCCCTCAGCTCAAAGGTGTCAGCCTGCATCCCTGCTGGCAGCTCTGGGACGAGGGGTTACCCCAGGATGGGAGTCGGGGCAGAGGTGGCTGGGCAGGTACCGAGCACACCACAGAGCAGGGCTGGAGATGACGGGGGCAACAGGGACCCTACCCCAGCACAGAGGAGTCAAAGATCCCAAACACGTCCTCGAGGATGGAAGGCAGGTACTTCAGGGCTGCTCCCTGCAAAGAGATGAGAGAACTGCCTGCACCAGCTGTCCTTTGCTATGCGCCCGCAGGGCAGGATGGACAGACAGATGCCGTGTGGGCAGAGAGGTGACCCTTGGCCTCTCCTGCCTCCCCCCAGGTTGTGGGTGCTGAGCCAGCACCGTCCTTATTCAGTCCCAACTCTTGTTAAAGCAGTGCTGTGCTCAGCCTGATCCGCAGCCGCAGCCCATCGCCCTCGCCATCCCTGGGGAAGAGGCACCCAGCCAGGAGCAGCTTCCTCTTGCCAAGCCACCAGCGTCCAGCAAAGCACCCAGAACCGCTACGGTCACACACCTCTGCCATGGCCAATAAGAATAACAGTCTCCAGCTTTTACTTTGAAATCACATGAATTCCTACAACGTGACTTGGGTATATGGGCCCTGGCTTGCGTTGCTCCCTGCCCTCACTGGAAGGCTGCAAGGGTAGGGGGCACATGGCTATTTGTTTTTTGGAACAGCAAACACACCAACCACAAAGTTTTCTCCATTAAAATCTACTTCATTATGTTTATGACTAAGGAGCATAACTGACTCGCTGAGTTCTGCTTATCTCTAGCTTTGCCAGGGTAGCTGGTTCTTCAGGCTTCCTCAGGCTTCAAACTGTGCTAAAAGCAGTGCCAGGAACCCTCCAGCCTCCAGGTACAGCCGGGTGCCAGAGGTGGTCTCCACACACTTCTGCACTTCAACATCAGTTTCAGGAGGTTCGTTGCCTGCAGATCCACACAGAGCTGACTGCCACACGATTCAGCTCCAGGAATTTTTACCCAGTGGTTTCGGCACAGAGTCCATTGTCTCCCTCTGAGTTGCAGTAGGAATTTGAGATGCTGGTGCCTATTGCAAATTCACCTAGTTTTGAAAAGTGCCTGGACAAGTTCCCTTTGGAGACATCCCTTGGAGCACAGAGAACACAGAGATTACGGGCACGGGCTGGGCAAGTCCCTAGATGGGTTTGCCCTGGGAGCACCCAGCAGGACCGAAAGCTCTGTGTGGCTCTGACCCCTTGCTGGGTGGCTGCTGCCCATGTCAGGGCAGTAATGAGCAGGGCAGACCCTCAGCCCAAGCCCGGGCAGCCCTGTGAAGATCTCCAGATGCAATTAAAAACTCCATCCCAGCTGCCTTGCTGGCCCAGAGGCAGCTCCAGTGGTGGTGGTCGCCCATCCTGCTGCCTGGTGCCGTGTTCCTGGCAAGCTCGGCGAGCTCTAGTGCCCTTTGCTGGAGTGGGCTCTGCCCTTGCCTGTGACACTAAATGATGCTCCAGCAACGTCTTCTCCCTCTGGGTTTGCAAAGACTGTGATTGAGTTCTCCATTAGCCTCTTCTAGTTGACTGGAATAGTGTTAATTTCCATCAAACACGCCAGACCCTGAGTCATTTCTGCAGCTCTTGCAAGCCCTTCTCCAATACTTAGATTCCTGTTGCAACTGAGGCCAGCAAGGCTGCAGAAGCTTCCCTGTTATCCAGGACCGCTGCTGCCGCCCGTGCCCCCTGCACCGGCCACGGCAGCCTCTGGCAAATCAGCAAACGTGCAGAGATGTCTGAGCTGAGGGCCGATTCCCCTGGGACCCAAAAAGAAATGCCCATCCCAGCATGACAGTTCTCCATTTGTAATGCTTTTTTTTTAGCACTGAGATTATATATATTAAGGAGATTAAAAGTAGTTATTTTAATAAACTTACACAAAGCTAATTTTAAATCAGAATGCTGTATAAAGTCAGACACTTGTTAGTCTCGCCTATTATGTCAGTTATCTTAGTCACATTTGTAACTTCAAAAAAGTAACAGCTAAATTTGATTTTTTTTCATTAAACTTCATGCTTAGTAAAGCTGCATTGATTAACATTAATTATACTGCCATCCTTTAACTCTGAATTGATTGCATCCTCTCCATGCCTGAGCTGGGATCAATGGTCAGCCTCTTTGGTCTACAGTTAGCAAGGTCATCTGATTCACCTTTTAAAAAATGAGCTAATATAGAATTTTTCCCACTCCTCGGGAGTTTTTCCAGTGTTACAAGACTTCATAAATATCAGCATCTACACCTCAGAAAGGATTTCTTCCAGATACTAGTTCTGGCTTTTATTGCAACTGCTGGACTTGCAGAGCTGAAAACATCTTTCACCTCTGAGGATGAGTCCCCTCTTACTGGTTTTTCATGGCAAGAGTGTCAGCCTGGCCACGATGTACAAATTGTGTCCGGTTCCTCCCCAGCTGCAGAACAGCAATGTTTGTTCAAACCAGCTGCCCTGTCTGTGCCATCACGGGTGATGCTCTGGTGGAGCTGGACGATGGACCGCTGGGCCTGGTGGTCGTGGGCAGGGAGATGGCTGGCAGGGAGCCCAGAGCAGAGCTGGGATGGGTGCAGGGCCCAGCAGTTGCCAGCCTGGGGCAGGACCTCCATCTAGTGTGTGTGGCAGTGACCATCACCTTTGCATGATACTGGTGGCGGGCTATCCTGCAGAAACCCACCCACGTGCCAGCAACCACAGGGAAAGAGTCAGAGCAACCTCGGAGAACCTCCAACTGTAGACAGTCATGAGGACTCCCAGGAAAACACCGCCCCAATCTGGGCTGTGAAATTCAAATGCAAACCCAAATACTCCAAGGGGCTGCAGGTGGCTGGGACCAACTCCTCCCCACTGAGCTGCAGGTAAGCCTGGACATAAACCAAGGAAAGATGGAGGGGAGCAGGATGTCCTTGTCAAGGCATGAATAAGGGGAAACGTGCACCCCCTGCTGTCACTGTGTGCCTGTGTGGGCTGTCTCCAGGCACAAGACCCAGTTTGGGTCCCCTGAAGCAGGCTGTGCTGGCAGCAGCATGACGCTCTGCTCTGCTTTGCTCAGCACCTTGACAGCTGGCATGACCCTAAGTGTTTGCTTAAGTCTGTACCCCAGTCCCACCTAAAAACTCAACTTCTTCGGGTCCAGAGAAAACCAGGACCCCAGGAGGGAAGCAGTGGAATGAGGGAAGCTCTTTTCAAGGGCCCTCTGGCTATGGCAGGGAGTGGCTCCAGCAGAAGCCTTCATCTCCTGGCTGGAGATGTGCAAGGCAGCTGCACACAGGGAGCAGGTACCTTCCACCTCTTTCACAGCAGGGCCACCCTCCAGTCACAGTGTTTATTGGGGATGCTGGAGGTATTTGGCTGAAGAGCTGCTCCTGCTCTCCAGCTAGGACCATGCCACGGATTCAGCCCTGGACCCCAGCCTGACACCAGTAAGCAGAGCCAACAGAGTCTCGGCCTCCTCTCCACAGCTCCAAGTAGTCAAAACAGTCCCAAACCTCCCAGCTTGAAGCAGTCCAACAGAGGACCAGCTCTCTCCACAAGAGAGGTGGCCTTTGCAGGAGTGTTGCAGCTAAGGAGCTATTATCAGCTCTGCCTTGGGCTGATCAGATAATTGCAGCTTTAACAAAAAGAGTAGGCAGAACCGGATGAAGCTGCAAAGCTTACATCACCCACTAACAGATCTTTCGGGTATCACCTTCAGCTGCTAGATGGGAGCTAGTCATCAGATGGAGACGCAGGAAGTCTGCAAGTTCTGTAAAGCAGCCACAAAGCCCACTGAGAGAACAAGGGAAAAAAAAGTTCTCTCCTAGGAGTACCTGCTCAAGATGTTCAGGAGACACCATCAGGGCTGGATATAGCAAGACCCAGCAGCTGGAGTCCAGCAGGAACCAGCATAGGATGCAGCACAAGAACTGTGGCCGGGGTGACCGTGGGTCAGGACACCAGGGAAACCACAGGACCCTCCAGACTGGACCAATGGCAAGGCCGGGCAGCAGTACCAGGAGCCAGGTAGCACGAGGCCAGGCACTTGGTCTGAGGCTCAGAGGGGAAGAGGACAGGATTTTGCTGGCTCACAAGCTCACAGTGGTGCTTCCCAAGGTCAGAGCCTCTCGAGTCAGAAATGTCTTTATATTTAAATAATCTTGGGTGGATTTTAATTCCACAGACCAGTACAGCTGTTTGCAAACTTGTGCAAACTTTCAGCATCCACAGCCTGCTCCAAGGAGCAGATACAGACCATCACAAGGGGCTTAACATCTTCACCACACAGTAGATAAATGAGCACTGCTTTTTCTCATTTCACAAGATGCTCCCTCCTTCCCGAGTCAGGAGAGACCTTGAGGAACCACTTCCACCTCCTACCCTACTCTACAGATCAGAGGCAAATCTGCAGCTCCCTGCTCATCTCTTTGCCAGGATGGAGGGGTCTGGAATGGCCAGGGAGGTGATCCCACCTGAAAGCTGCCCCATACAACTGGTCACCCTTTGCTGGGGGTTTTCCAGCTCAACTGCACCCTCTGAAACATGATCATGGAGCCCATCACTGTGCATTTAAAGTTAAGGGATTTCTTGCTTTTAAGACCATTTTCTGATTTTCACTTCCATGCTGAATAATTTCACCTGGGCACTCTCTCCCCCAGTGAAACACTTTGTTGGTGACGAGGGAGAAACCCCATCACCATAACATCTGTGGAGCAGCAGAGCCAGCAGTGAGCACCGAGGAGGACAAGTGGCGGCAAGGAGGAGACCCAGCTGAAACCACACTAGGGGTGAGTCAACACCGCACACTGTGATGCAGCTGAGTGTGAAGCCATGCTCAGACGTACCAAACACAAGCTGCATCGACAAAATTGCAACTTTAAAGCTGGGAGACAATGACCAAAAATTACCTGGGGGAGGTTAATGAGAAACAACCCCGATGCTGCCCTGCTCTGATGGAACAAGCTCCCCTTTCTGCCACCCTCCAAGAAGCCACCACCACGTGATGCATGGGAAGACCTTTCCCCTCTGCCCTGGACAGTGGCTGCTCTACTCTAGATGCATCTGCAAGAATTATTTTCTGCAGCCCGAACAAGGTGCTGAGTGATGCAGAAAAGGCACAGGTGAACGTGCAGCAGTCAGTAACACTGCAGCGCGTGGGGTTACCATAGCACAGAGTCTCTAGAGCAACAGTGTTGAGATGGAAATCAGAATCATGATCAGTGTTTAGATGAGAGAGAGGATAAGGAGGGACAGCCCTCCTCCTCTCCATGAGGATAGCTGTCCTGTTAGTCTTCAAACAATTTTTTTTTTTTTTAAAAATTTGATTAGTTTATAAGGTATTATCTAAGAATGACATGAAATTACGCAACACAGGAGCAGTACCTGCCAGCTGTCCTGGGGGCACCGCACGTCCCAGCCTGCAGACAAGGTCCCTGCTTGCACTCCATGGTGCCTCTCTCCAGCTGGAAGACCATGGGTGCAGACTGTGGCCCCATCCTCCCCACTGGCACGTCACCAAAGGGAGACCAACTCAGCTCAAGCACTGGCTCCTGTCTCCTCTCACTAATTGACTTCTCAGAGCACATGTGGCTCCAACACATTCTCCATTCAGCTCCCACCCCCAGCACCATCATGCCAGCGGCTGGAGAACCTTGACACCGGCTGCTGGTAAAGGATGTAGCTGTGCCCATGGGGATCCACAGTGCAAAGGGTACTGTTTATGCTCCCCCTTAGTCCCCCCATACCAGCCTGGTCCCGGGGTGCAGGGAGTGGGGCCAGGCCAGCTCGAGGATGGGGACACGCCAGGAGCCCTCCTGAGACCCTCTTCTCCAGGAATTGGCATGTGCATGACCAAGAGAGCTCTTGCCCAAGCTGCTGATCCCAACCCACGCTGTGGCCCCTGACACCAGCATAATGCAGGATTTTGTGGTCTGAGGCTTTGCACCGGGTGCAAAAGTGGGGGTCCTGGGGGATAGCGAGGCACTGGACAGGGTGGCAGCTCACTTTGATGCCCCGTGCATGGGGAGGTCTGCATGCAGAATGGCTGGTGTCACTCCTGCACAGGCAGTCGGTGTCACCCCCACTGTGTGGCATCGTCCATGCCGCCACGTACCAGAGCTGAGCCCCCCTGCAGCACCAGCCCCCTGCCATACCTGGGAGAGCAGTGTGGGACCCTCCAGCGGGGACTTCATCAGCTGGTTCAGGGAGAGGAAGAACCGCTGCAGTGAGTGCTGGAACTCAGCCGTCTCCTTCCCCTCGTAGAGCCTGCAACGGCCAGAATCATCGTACTGTCACAGCACCACCACCGCATCGTGTGCCTTCCTGCAGGGACTATGGGTGTCACCTCCAACCCCAATTAATTACGCTCCTCGGTGACCATTTTCCATAGCTGGGTCTAGCACAGAGCCCCAACGCGGCCACTGCCCCAAGATGCCAGGGCCAGCCAGAAGCAACCTTCAGACGTGCAGAATTACCCATATCAAAGACTGCTATCTGCTTTCTTACAGTATTCATATATACACCACCTATACATACTCACACATACACTCTTTTTTTTAAAAAAATAAACTCTTTTACATGAATTTGTACACCAAAGTCCTCTCAAAGGAGGTTAGGATCTTCCCATCTGAGCAGGAAACCTCCTGAGCCCTCCAGCCTGACCACGACCTGAGTGACCAGTCGCAGAACAAACCAAACACGTGGGGAATTTTAGCCATGAGACCTGCAAAACTGCAAGTTCCAAAGCTGCTAATCAAATGCATAATTATAAGCATAAAGTCACCGTAATAACTCATTGTGGAAAACAGGTTGTGTTTGAGCTAATTCACCCCATCCCTTGACACAGCGAATGAAGCGGTGAGCCCTGCTGGGATGTGATTTGCAGGTACAGATGGGGGAAATGAGGGGTAAAACACTGATCTCCCCATCGCTGTGGAAACAGACACATCCTCCAGCCCGAGCTGAACCCCTGCATGCCGACCACCACCGCGGCAAGCTAAACGTGTTCAGTTCTTAATTGTGTTTTTGTTTCTAATTGTGCA
>KZ505800.1:789611-876819 GCA_002844005.1 Limosa lapponica baueri | reverse complement strand
TGGTTTGGGATCTCCAAGAAAACTGCTTTTTGAATGTTTATGCTTTTTGGATCTTAAATGTTGTCCAGCTTCTCTCTGGTCCCAAGACGTGGTGATTAGCTAAATGTGTCTCATCCTAAGCACCCTTTGACAGTACCTAGGCATTCCTGAGCTTTTTGTTTTCTTGAGTATATCAATCAGATCCATCTGATTTCCTTAAGATTTTACAAGGCCCCATTTTTCAAGTCCTGGGAGAACTTTCTGGTTTAACCCATCTTGTCTAGATCTTTGAGACTTCTCTAATTGAGATCAGAGTTTGAAATACCTATTATGGAAAATATGATCAAGGTTAAATGCTACAGATGAAAAAAACCACAAATCCTTAGCAAACAGTATTAATAAACGATGCACTTGCATAGCTGTCTTCCAGGTGGGGAGTATTAAACAATTTTATTTGCTACTAATGCTTAGCAGTTTAAAAGTTCAACTTGTTTGGAGATTTTTCCTTCAGGGGTACTTGTGATAGCTCCAGTGCTGCTGTCTTATTGTTATAACTGACTCAAATTACTAAAGAATGCAAAGTTTATTTCAGGAAGTTGATTCTATTGTAAGATTTTCCTTATAGTCTTCCTAGGGGTAGCTTAGAAATAATTTTGGATTTTTGGCTACTTTTGGCTATTTTCTTGCAGAATCGTTAACCTAGCTTTAGTGCTAGTTATGACAGCTGCTTTGAGCTCAGCCACAGTGTTGCAAAGATCCACTGTTAATTGCAATATCTGGCCACCCTGTGAAAGAAGCCCATGCATGTTTGAACAGCTCTAAAACCGGCAGAAATATATCCAGCTGATAAGAGGTCAGGCTCTACCAGATGGCTCACACCACTGAAAAATTCAGGGAGACATACCAACTTTTCAAGCCATGTGTACAAGAAGTAAAAAAAATGCATCTCAGGCTTTTAATCTGTGCAAAGGACTGAGCCACCAGCCACCTCTCCTCCTCTGTGTGTCCTTGCTGTGCCACAAGCACCAAGACCAGGGATTCTGTTACTCCATGAGTCACTGGCCTGTAAGTAACTCCTGTATGTCAGGAGTTATTTACATTAAAAAATGCAACTTAGGGTATTAGAAATAAGGGTTTTTTTTCATATGCATATTTGGAGACTTGTAGGCATGTTACAACTGTAATCTTAATGCAAGCTAATGGCAAATTTTCTATACACATTGTTTTTTACAGTAATATGGTTTGTAATGGAAAGGTTACTATAGTGACATTAGTTTTCAGCCAGCTGGTAAATGTAAAAGTCAACTTTATGGGTTACTACATAGCATAAGTGGTAGAATACCATTGTCAGTAAATATTTATGAAGAAAGAAAACAGGAAATGATAGGCTACTGTACACATATCACTGATGTTATACGGTGATGTCCTCAGTATGCATACATGTTAATGTACTGGGGAGGGAGTTTTATGGAACTCGAGTAAACAATTTCAGCACTTAAATCCAATATTTTAATGTAGTATATGCAGATAGGGCTTGATGCCCAGGTGAATTTAGGCACCAGAACAAAAATAAAATTTTGATTTACTGTAGAATCCAGACTTGCAGTAAAATCGTTCAGCACCCTTCATGGCATAAGGTGGGAAAATGGGTAGCAAAAAAAAAGAACTCACAAAATTTGACAGAAAATAAAGCACTTGGGGTAACTAGGTCTTCAATTATATTTTTTTTGGTGTTGTGGTGGGATGACCCTGGCTGGCAGCTCACTCCCCTGCAGTGGGATGGGGGAGAGAATTGGAAAGAAAAAAGCAAGAAAATCTCATGGGTCAAGATAAAGACAGTTTAATAAGTGAGGAAAGAAAAAAAAGAAAAAAAAGAACAAACCAAAGCAGAAAAACCCAGGTGATGCAAAGGCAGTCACTCACAACTTCCCACCAGCTGACCAATGCCCAGCTCATCTCCTCATCTCTGAGCAATGGCTACCTTGGAATAATTACACACATGCCCCCCACCCCCCCAGTTTTATTGCTGAGCATGATGTCATGTGGTGCATTATATCCCTTTGGCCAGTTTGGGTCAGCTGTTCCTGCTGTGTCTCCTCCCACCCCTAACCTACTCGCTGGTGGGGTAGAATGTGAAATGGAGAATGTTTTGACACTGTGCAAGCACTGATCAATACTAAGTAAAACACTGGTATGTTTTCAATACTGTTGTGGTCACAAATCCAAAACACAGCTCTGTACAGGCTTCTATGAAGAAAGCTAACTCCATCCCAGTCAGACCCAGTTCAGGTGTTTAGGTAATATCCCTGTGCGCTGTGCTTTCTGTGATATGTAGGCCCTAGCCCATTCCTGGAGGTCCCATATCCTCTTTCCAAATCAGACCAGAAGTAATTCCTGAAAAATGAACCTATGACAACAGGTTTTAAGGTAACAGTGAATGAGTTGGTAACCCATATTAAAGCTGAATGGAATAGTACAGTGTAATTGTGGAGAAACCAACGTGAAAACCAACCCACCACACAACCACAGACAAGAGGCAGGATGCGTAGGAGAAAGAAGATCCTTATTGAATTTGCACCTAAACCCAAAGCCTGCTCAAGCAAGTGAGAAATGACGCAAGGAAGTCATTGCTCATGTTTAATGTTATACTTAGTTTCTTGCATTACCTAAAGTGAAAGTGAATAGATTTGGAAACCTTGTGAAACCTAAAGGTCTGTTTTCTGCAATTACTGTAAGTAACTGAGTAGGTGAATCATAAAACCCAAGGTGTCCCTAACAGCAGATCTCTGGAAAGGACTTATTTAAGCTATTGATAGTTATGCCAGAAAGTTGTACTTATGTGAGGAAGTGGTAGACAGAGTCTGTTTTCGATTAAAATTGTGGGACTAGATGAATAGGAGTAGTGATGTAGAAGTAACTTTCTGAGGATAAAAACAAGGCAACTTTGGAGGGCAAAATCATGGCTTTTATTTAGCTAACATGTATTTTGAAAAAGCAGTTCAGTTTTAGCCCACAAAACTTCTCTGGGTCTCAAACAGAAGCAGTAACATTCAGCTTTGGTAGAGTTGGTGAGCGATTCTTCCAAGTCTAACCTCAGCTAAGCGAAGAGCTTGCAAGGCTGCATATGAGCCAGAGCTGTAGCTTGTCCTGCTGGAGGGAGCAGTTTCAGATAACCAAGTGATGGATCTCAAACAGCTGGCTGGAAAGGCATCGACAGTAGGTGTTAGACCAGGGCTCTGAAGGCCTTCAAATTACAGGGAAGTATATAACCTGTTATTGTGAATTGCTTTTAGCTTCATAGAAAAATCTGACCTGTGCTCAAATTTTATTTTTTCTAACTTTGTTTATGAGAAACATCTGTGTTTATAACTGAGATACAAGCTCTGCTTTGAGCTACAAACCACAAAAAGCCTTTAAGTGTGGAACTTCCAAAGTGAATTAAAGTGCATGGGCAAGAATAATAAGTTAACCCTAGATTTATGATATCTGCTATGGACTGGTATGTCTACTGTACACACTGAGGACATCTTTGTCTTGTTTTTTTGTGGTGTGTTTTTGTTTTGTTTTTAAAGTATTTGTATATCTGCATGTGGTATTTGAAGAGAAGGAATGTTTAATCTCATTTAACTTTAGCTGAAAGAAATTAAGGCACCTAACCTCCTCTGCGGTCTGCGGTGGGGGAAATGCTCCTTTGCACTGTGATTCATGTCCTTTGTGTTGGATGCAAATTCTCAAAGAGAAGAGATCTCCAACTCCCAGAGCTTGGTTTAGAGGGTAGGTAAAAAGGCTAAAATTAATTGAAGCCCACCATAAATGCACAGATGTAACTTGCATCTTCTTAATGTCTCTTCCACAGAACTAATGTCTTTTCCTGACTTACATGTATCCATCTGTGTTTATCTGAGGAAAAAGAACCAATGAAGAATTTAATTTATTACATATCGAGGATTATGAATAGTCTGGTGCTAAGACATTAAAAGAAATGAAAGAAACAAGTTCTGTTTTGATGTTCCAATACATAAATATATGCTACTGAAATCTCCCTAGACTTCTGCAAGGCAAAAAGTGGTTGTATTGTGCTGTCTTGTACTTTCCTTAGCTCTGTTGAATGATTTTGTAAATATCATCTTTATGTTGGTTTTCTTTAGAATTAAAATTCAAAGCTGGTTTACAGTAATTACAGGATAAAATTCCACTCTCATATATATGTTATCTTTATGTTTTAGAAAGATTCCCCCCTCAATCCCATCAAGATGTTTGCGTGCATAATTGCAGAGTCCTTTTCTCCCTAGTCTAGGCTGGACAACAGGTAGAAGGACTTAATTAATATACATGAGATAGTATTCTCTACAAAAAACCCACAGATAAGATGACAGCACGTATTGGCATCCTTGTGTAAATGTAATCAATGGGAAGCAGTAGTAATAACCCAGGTATCTTCAGCATGTACTAGCAATCAGGTTTTGAACTCTACAAATGCATATTCTACTCCATAGTTGGAGCTAAAACATTTACATCTTCATAGCTATTCTGAACAAGGTACATTATGCTGCTGTTCACTTAAATCACACCTTCATTTTATAGATATATTATTAATAGACAAAATGCAGAAAGACCTGTGATTTTATTCGTCTCAACTATCCATGAATATGAGTCACACTTCCAAAATCACAGGAGTCCTTTAAATAATGTCAGTTTTAAAGATAAGATATCCTGGGCTCTTTTTCCTGCCCTTTCAGTTTTTGAGCACTAGAATTTGTATTTCAAGACTCTTCTTCAGTCAGGAGAAGGAAAAATGAACTCTTATTTTTTATGAACAGTGAGATATGTAATTGGAACTGTGACTGTTTAGCAGGAGTATCAGGATATGTTTAAGATCTGATTTCAAAGAATGTTGGATTTAAAAGCCCAAGAGTTTGGTTAACATAAACAAATTGCAGCTGAATTATTAAACAACTGGACACTAATTACCTTTGAAAACTATATGCAGAGCAGCAATATAATGATGCTTGATTTTGTACATTAAATAATATGTGTTTCTAACCTGTTATCTTTTAAATTAACATTAGCTGTGCTTTGATTTAAACACATTTGTTAAGGTGTATTTTGAAACAAAATATGACCACATGAGCATGTATTGGATTGTACAGAGGTTATAAATAATTAATTGTACTGCTTTAATCAAAATTCTTTTTTCTTCAAGGAGACTGTGGCGTAAGGCTAGAATGGACATTACGGAGATAAGGAAGGAATTTAATATAAAGTGTAGTCACAGGATGTGGTAAGTAATAAGGCTGCCCCAAAATAAAGTCCACATCTGTTCAGGTAATAGTGGCAGAGGGAGAGGGAGGGAGAAAAATTCAGGAGTGCTTCCCTACTTTAATGGGAAACTGGATCTGTTTTTGTTGTTAATTCAGGAAGTGCCGATATATGAGGAGTTGTGGCAGAAATTTAAACAAGAGCAAGTGAGCTCTGATTTTTGTAGTGACATTTAAATTTTCACAGCAGTGAGCAAAAAACCTTTCAGACAGCTTGGGAGCAGGACAGAGTAGAATTTCAACAAATTAAACATTGTGTATGACAGCTATGAATGCTGTCAGTGGAGTATTTTCATATACCAAAAAAGATGATGAAGAACTAAAGAGCATATCCAATGCAAGAAATATTATTTTGTTTTGAATTTGCAAATTGTATGCTGCTATGGACTGACATTATCTCTCTAGTAGTGAAATTTTGGAATATTTTTTTTCATTAGTATTATTGATCAGCACTGACTTGAGTGTTTGCTGGAATCCAAAGTACTTTTACTATCGGTTTTAGTATTAATCCTGCTGCATCAAAAGCATGTGCTATAGAGTATTAAGCTCTCCTAAAATTCCTTGTGTGGTTTTCATTAGATTGGAAGATCCATTCCTTTAGTGCCATTAGTAAAATGTTTTCTATGAATTGTTTCTGCTATCTTCAAAATACAGATAAGAACATATAAACAGCCGTAATGAATCAGACTAAAGATGATCTAATTTTTCCTGTTTATATAAGTGATAATAACAGCTGTAAGGAAAAAGTCTATGAACAGGGAATGAATAGCAGCATACTTTTTCACCTCCATCAGGTATTTCCTGAGCTTTATAGTTAATAGCCCCGAATATGTTCTTCTTCCATGAATTTGTTTGATCTGTTTTTGAATTCATGTAAACTATTAGCATCCACAACAAACTATCTAATTATATTAATTTCACTTGTTGGTTTTGGGGCTGAATCTGATTTTAACTGCTAGCAGAACTGTATTAACTTGTTCTTATCTGCAGAAAGTTTCCCAGATGACACAGGGAATTTGGTCTCAGGAGCACATATTAAACAGAAACATATTCAACGTTAATACTGCAATAATATACCCCATCTTCCAAAGAACTTAGTGATATCATAGACATCTGTGCTCAATCAAGTCAGATGTCTGAGCTGTGAACTGTTCAAATTTGAAGATTCAAAGGCCTCGGAGTTATGACACCAATGCATGGAATTTCATGGATGACTTGTTTATATACATCTTCATTCTCTGAGTGGCAGTAAAACAAATAAAGAAGAAAGGTGCAGGTTTCCAGAACAGATTTGCCTGGAAACAGCACTGTAACCTCTTTATTAAAAAGATGAGGCAGTCTTTGGGCTGACTTAAGACCCATAGTAAAGCAAGTTGCAAAAACAGTTAAGTAAAGATCTACAATACTGCACTTGACTTTATGAGCATATAAATCTCAAAGATGGAAATGTCATTTCAGCATAGCTATTTACCAGAGATAAAATATGCTTATTCTGTGCACAGACTTTGATCTCACTTTGTGGTTCCTCAGGATTCAAATTCAAGAGATGTTGTCTTTCTGGCAATTGGCACTAAAGAGTGAAAGGTATGAAAGACTCAAGTGTTTATTACTGCTGAAAAAACAGACCAAATTTAAACCGGAGTATGTCCAAGAAAATGTAACGGTCAAAGACCTAAATAAGAATATAAGAAATAGAGGATACTCTTTTGCCTGTAGGAAGAACAAACTACAAAAATGCAACTTTTTTATTAGTATTTTTGTTGCAGATTGGGTAATTACCTGAGTGACTTTCAATCTTAAATATTGAAATATTCTACTTGAAGTATTCCATTTACAGCTGATTACAGCCTCAGATTCTGTGTTTCTGAAAGTTTGAAGTATAAACCAAAAGTCAAAATTGTGCAATTTTGTAAGGAAATTAAAATTTTGTAAGGAGATTAAATTAAAAAAACTTTGGAATATTTTTCCAGTTCTTTTCTTTTTACACCAGAAATCTAGCAAGTGTCTGACTGTTTCTTTACAGTGTCCTAGAGTCAGGGCACTGTGTGGGGCAGGCCTGTGGGATCAGAGGCAGCTTGAGGGTTTTCACAGAGGCAGGAACCCGGCTGTCTAACAAACCTGGGAGCCACGGTTTAAACTAGGAGACTTTGGGGGCAATCTCTGAAGAAATACAAGGCTGCAAAGTTTCACTGGAGAATTCGTTATCACTTCTAGCATTTTTTTCCTTGTTACCATACTTAGGTAGCATATAGATATTGGAAGGACAGTGAAAAGCACACAGCTGAAAATATATGTGTAGAAGCAGATTTTCAGGAGTATTTTGCAGCTAAACAGAGGCAAATAGTCACAGATATTCAGCAGCTCATTGAAATATTCTGATTTAAAATCAAGGTACCAAGCTTACTCAAATGCTTTTGGAACCCTCACTAGGGACAGAACCACAGCTTTAAAGACCTGAATGACTCTGACAGTGTCATCTCTGCTCCTAGGGAAGGACCAAATGGGAAATTAATAAGCTCAGGTGTGAGACTGGTATAAAGGAAAGTGCCTTGGAGTGGCCAAGTGAAGTGAAGGCAGGCCATGAAATTCATGCCAGCTATGGAGGGTCCTGAGCTTGTTCCCCATTGACATAATTTCCCTAATTGTGAGTCTGAAGCCCTGAAAGGTGCAGGGGCTGCTGTGCCCTTCAAAGACTCTTATAGACACACAAAAATGTTTCCTCCATTACGTCGTGGATCCACAGGCTTTTGCACATCTTCCCTCCTCAGTGAAGTACTAAACTATGAACTACTTACTAAACTACTGAAGGTGGTAGAGTACATTTGATCTTGTAGATTAATTCATTTATTTTCCAGACTTACACCATGAAAATCAAGATCTACTGACTTCTCCCCTCCCAAAAAAAGTCTGTCCTTTCCCTCAAATTAGTTAAATTGCTGGGGTATATGCAGACTGTAATATATATTGACACGAGAGGTAGCAGCCAGATCCAAGCATACAGACAGTTTTTTTTTTTTAAACAAATACTACAATTATCTTGTTTCCTTCAACATATATATATTTTCATTTTGAGTAGTTATTTGGAGAAAAAAGTAGTCTGTTACAGAACACCTTATTCTGAACTCATATGTAGAAACCAAGACTCCCATGCATCTCTACTGAAGGTTTCTGTTATAAATCATTACGAAAGTTTGTTTGGATTACAACTTCCAAATCAAAGTACCACTGAAATTTACACTTATTTACTATGGAATTTTGGTCAGCTTTGCAGATTTGGGAATTTAACTGTGTTTGAGAAGCTTGCCTGATGTTTAGTACCAAGACCTAGTCAACACTTGCTCTATACAAATCTTGCCTCTTCTCTTTTTTAAAAACAAACAAATCAAATCCATATATTTTATATTGAACATTTTAAAGCATTTTGTAACCTTTTGTCTGTAATCACAACTCTCCAATGAAAATCAAATAGGAAAACCTGCTGCACTGTTTAAATATGACAGTAACTACATAATGGAATTCTTTCTCAAGCAGAGAATGAAAGGTCAGACACTCTAATATTAGTAAATTCTTGTTTTATATAATTCATGTTCTTTCCAACCAGACATGTTCCCAATGATACCATTTAAGGCATATTTATAATATGAGTCACAAGACAAAGACAATTCAGGTCCCAATGATAAACTTTGAGAGAATTAAAGTTTAAAATGAAAAAGCAAATGATGAGCACATCAACAACCGTCATCCGTGCCTAAATAAAACTGCAATAAAATTACAGGTGTCAGTACTGCAGTTAGCGATATTAATGTGGCTGCTACAATTGCATTTATGGCCCCAGGAAGACTGTGAAGTCTTCAAGCACTATGGGTTTCTGGCAAGGTCTCACAGTGAGTTAAGCCACATGCTGCTGTCTTAAGTTACACGCTCAGGTGGCTTAAAGCTCGTACTTATAGAGTTGTAATTCTGCTGGCACTCAGTACAGGGATGGTTCCCTTCAGTCCTGTGAGATTTTCCTGTGAGGTGCTCTATGTTGTGCCAGATTGCAGTGAAGACAAGGAAACAAATGTGGACTGGCCCAACACAGATTTCTGTTATTAAGTGATCACATTTTTTACTATTTTAGTCTTTTCTTCTGAAATTAAATGAACTAAAGTTCAGATATATTTCCCAGTGTATGAATTAATTCAATCTGTTTTAATTCCAACTTTGAGAGACAGAAAAAAAGATTTCTTTCCTAAAATGGTGGGGGACTGCAGAACATGATTAGGAGTTTTGCCATGCATCTCTTGAGCTGCCTAATTTTTGCTTTCTAAACTCCCACAGTCTGCAATTGACAGGAGTAATAAGTCTCAAAAAGCTTGCCAAAAATTACCACGTTTCTTTATATACTTTTTAAAAAGGAATATTTGGACCAAAATATACAGTGCTGCCAGGTGAGGCAGTTGTTTCTTTAAGGTTATGGACCAGAAAGCTGTTGGGGAGTGTGTTACTCATGTCTGAGTTGGTTCTAGTTACGGGAATCCAGTGCACTGAAATTTTGGGCAAAACAGCATCTGGAACTCACAGAAGTGCTGCTGAGGTTTGGCCAACACACAAGAAAAAAGAGCAGATCTTTCCTTAATAATATATAAAAGTTTTTAAGATATCCCTGCATGAAAACCCGTGCAGCCTCATGAAGAGCTGCAACTTTTACTTGATGCTTCCTTAAAAGGCACTGGTGGTCTCATAGAACAGCAAGACCTGCCTACCTGCATGGAAGGTATGCCTTTGTTTTAGAGGTCCAGGTCCAATCACCTTTACATTATGAACAGTCCCACTGAAATTGCTGAAAGTTAACTGAAGAGTAAGACAGGATCCCACTTGAGTAGAGGTGTCAGAATACAGGCCCTAGCTTTAAGTGCAGGGTCACAATCTGCGTTTGAATTATGGAAACTGAGAATCATCCTTAAAAAAATCTCTAAGACTTTAAAAGAGAATAGATGTAGAGTAGCTCCTTATGTAACCTGCATTCCCAAATACATTTGATCAATCATTTTTCAAGTATCATAGTTATCTAAAAACATTTACTTTCTTGGTGGTGGTGTTTTTTATTTGTAGCATGTATTTTAAAAAGCTTTTCTTCCATGTTCCTGCTTGTTTAAAATACCAGATTTATAGCCTTATTTGCTACAGGTTGGGCATATCCAGGCCCAATTCTTCAGTGGTGATCTTGTCAATTTACGTTATACCTGTACAGGAGGAGAAGAGAGCAAGTGCTGCTAAACACAAGAGCAGAATTTGCTTTATCTACTGCCTATGTGTAGCTTTAGTATTAACTAGAGTATCAATTACTGCTTTTCTGTTCTTCAAGGATGACCTATACTGGAAAAAGTACTCCTCAGCTCCTTAGACCTCCTTCTCAGATCCTGATACTCTGGCCAAAATGTTGTGCTAATCCTAACACAATCCTGTGGCTCCGTTGCCTCATACTGTGGGTGGTCATTACCAGCAGACTGTTTTTTCCAATTAGGCTAATGCTTTGTAAACACATATGAATTTTATTATCTGCTGTAGTTAAATCTACAAGGCACAGAGCAATGAGCAGTCTATCATTTATTCACTAGAAATGTGATGGATTATTATCTGTATCACACATACCAGTGAGGCATCAGAGGGCAGCAGTCTCCACCCTTTGGCCAGATAAGAGCCAAACTAAATCATCATTTCTGTAGCTAAAAGTCAGAAGAAAATTGTTGTTGTTGGTTTTTTTTTTTTTCCTTCCTTACAGTGGAGGCTCTAAATGCAGGAAAGATGCTTATCCTGGTCCAAAATCAAGCCACTCAAATTTGGAGATCACTATTCCAGTTCGGTGAAGCTGGAAACATCAAACATTGCTCATCATATGCTTTACACACATGGACAATCCAGTGGTGTTACAATTACACACAAAATCAAATGTATGTCTATAAATCAGCAGATGCGTGGACTCATGATGGTCTTCTATTGCTGCGCAGAGTGTTATGGAAGTTGTGATATAGATAAAGGGCTAGCAAGATCGCAGAGTAAGACCCACTGATTATTATTGTTAATTCCAATCAGTTTTGTAATGTTTCACTTCAAGCACATTGAAAATATTAAATGAATTAAATGTTGGTGTGACTGTATTAAAAGGACTAACATCTTTACCAGGAATATTTTAAAAGGTCCTTTGTGGACACAGTCTAATTATTAGGTCTCATTACTGATGCAGCAAATAATATGACTTCCAGTGGCTTATCACGGCAGAGCTCTCTTCCAGTTATTTTAATGCAAAAGCAAGTTTGGATAAATTTTGTGCCAAATCTTTTGGTTATTCATCCAGATAAAATGACACCATAGAAGGTTCGTCATGTTCTACGGGAAAAAAATGACAAGCAGTAATTTCCATATGAAATGTCAGAGTGAATTGTTACTAAATTTTGAGATTTTTAAAAGATGAGAGTACTTTTCCGTGGGGACTAAGAACACTGTAAACAGTAAATTGAAGTTGAAAGGAGTGCTCTAGAAGATACTCATTAACATCCCTTCTATGGTGAAAAAAAAAATCAGCGATTAAGTTTTGCGTCTGCAGGCTCCATTTAAAACTGAAAACATCTGCCCAAGGACTGTTGAAATGCCACTCAGAAATAATTAATTGTATCTGGAGAGAGAAATACCTATGTAGTGGTTAGGAATGGTTTTGAAAGGATAAGCTAATATAAATTTGAAACAACTGCCCTGCAAAAGAAGAGAAATATTGGAAGTATTGGAGAAAGATTATTGCTTTTTTTTAATTCTTATGGTCATTTACTTGGCGGTGTGAATGCAACAAAATGCCAATATCTAGATTTCATCATTCGCAATTCATACTGAAATTCCTCCTTACCTGTAAGACTAATATTTTCCTATTTTGTTTGATGTGAGTTTTGAAATAATGAATCCCTTTGGATCTCTGTTTGGCATATTATATCACATGGTAAGCGATTTGGCAAACTGAGCAACACAAGCTTAATGTACATTGTCACTTTTGTATGCTGGGACACAGGTGTTTAAAAAAAAATATGTTTGGATACATGCTGGAAAAAAAGTCACTTAGAAGAACTGGAAGTATTTAAGGTTTGTGATAGTGCTTTTAGCCAGACCATCATCTAGTAACTGAAATGTGCCCATCTTTTGCAGAGTCAGATCTGAGGTGTTTCTACAGGACCTTTTTCAGTGCAAAAGTTTTTTATAGAGACAGTCCTGTTAGCAAAGCTTGCACTTGAGATTTGAACCTATCACTACTATTAATACATTATTACAAGTGTTGCACACTTGGAGAGAAATACTCATAAAGCCCAGAAAATGTTTAAAAGTTGTCAATTGTCATTAATAATGTATTACTGTTGTAAATTTTGAGCCTATACTCCACCTTTCTTGAGGATATTGTGCTTAACTAGCACCACTTGTTCAGAAGGGTTGCCTTTTTCACGGAGATTGTCTCCATTTCCTGAGTAGATGTAATTTTGCACCTCATTGTACCTTACAAGATATGATATTGCCTAGGCTGCTTTTCTTGCAAGGGTGTATTGTAGTGATTTAGCTGAAGCTAAACTTAAACAACTTAAGCAATCTATTTCAATGGTACATTTATGTCTAAGATATGGTTGATTTAGGCTTTGTGTTGGCCTTCACAGCCTAGCCTTGGAATTTGATTTGTTTCAGTGATGTCAACACAAAATCACATCTGTGGGCTGTAAAACAGTCCTTACAAAGCTTGGCTACACGGGAGTCACATCAGTCAAGTGGTGAAGCATGTAATTGTTGGCAGACTCCAGAATAATGTTTACATTTACCTGGTGTCTGCTGTGTTCACTGTAACATGCTCATTCGTGCTTCCTTTCCCTGCAACAAAAAATATCACTCATTCAGAAATTAGGAGAACTAGGTGAAATGTGACAGTCTCTCCTTTTTGTGTGTCTTCTGACTCAGGAGGCAACATAAGCACAAATAGAAATATAATTTTTTCCTGAAAAAATCTCATTAATTTCCTACAGAAAGTGCAATACCCAAAGCGTTTCTAAAGAGTAAAGTATTTTTTCTATTTAGAAATAACCTGTTAGGACAACTGGTCTGTGTTTAGAGTTTCTTATGACCTTTAGTCCTTCTGTGTGTCTGACAGCATTTCAGCTTGATGCATGGTGCTCTCATAGTTCATTGGCATCTGAGTCTGAAGGTGCTTACCGAGTCCAGGAAAATAACCTACTGAGTCCGTTGCAGTGAAAATGCTGTAAGCTCAGGTTCACAAAAACAAAGATATCAAGTATCCCTTAAAACTCGCTAAAGTGCTTGCCTTCGGTTCTTCAAATGGAAAGTTATTCAAGAACTTCACTTTCCCTCTCATTTCAAGCCTAATATGTTTATGAGCCTTTTGGTGGGCCACTGTGTACATCATGGGATGATACAGTCAAGTTGGAGCACAGAAGATAATGAAGAGGCCAAGACACAGATACAGCATTGCTAAATAAAGATGCTCTGGTGTTTTTTAGTTCTCAGTCTAAAAGCAGGAAACTTTTTGGTTTTCAAAGCATTTGATTTTTCAATAAAAGGCAACAAACTGAATGTCACTTTTTTATGATCTCATTCACCTTTTGACTCTGTTTCTTCCCAGACTCCACTGTGCCCCTTTCCTGTTCCATCCCAAGATGTCTTTCCAATCTCTAATTCACACATTTTCTGCCCCATTCCCTACAATTTTCTCACATCAAGTACTTTGGTCACACAGACTGCAGCTCTTTAATAAGAAAAGCTGTCCTTTAACTTGTCACCACTTTCTTTGCTGACACTACACCTACTTTCCCAATTCAACACCTTCCTCTTTCCGACCACTTGCAAGGTTCAGAAACCCCTCTCTCCCATAGATTATGAATCTGGTTTAACATGATTCCAGCTGCTCACGTGTCTTGGTTTCAGTTGGGATAAAGTTAACTTTTTTACTAACAGCTAATACAGTGCTACGTTTTGGGTTTGGAAAGAGAAATACTTTTGATAGCGCACTGATGTTTTCAGTTGTTGATAGGCAGTCAAGGCCTTCTCTGCTCCTCGTGCTGCCCGACAAGTGAGTAGGATGGGGGGAAACAAGAAGTTGTGAGGGGATGCAGCCAGGACAGTTGACCCCAGCTGACCAAAGGGATATTCCATACCATATGACATCATCCTCAATATATAAAGCTGGGGGAAGAAGAGAGAAGGAGTGGACACTTGGAGTGATGGTGTTCATCTTCCCAAGTAACCATTACAAGTGATGGAGCCTTAATTTCCTGGAGATGGCCAAACACCTGCCTGCTGATGGGAAGTGGTGAATGAATTCCTTGTTTTGCTTTGCTTGCATACACGCCTTTTGCTGTACCTATTAAACTGTTTATATCTCAACCCATAAGTTTTTTTTCTCGCTTTTCCTCCTCTGTTTCTCTCCCCCATCTAAACTGAGGGGAGTGAGCAAGCAACTGGGTGGATCTAACTGCTGGCTGGGGTTAAAACATGACATCGCCCCTAAATTCTTGACACTCCCAACCCCCAAGTTTTAATCCTTTTCTTACAATGATTCTTCCCATTTCAGTCTGCAGTTTGTGTGCTTTTCAGAGCTCTGGAGAAAAGAAGGCTCAGAAAGAAGGTTGTAGTGAGGTGGGGGTCGGTCTCTTTTCCCAAGTTAACAAGCAACAGAATGAGAAGAAATGGCCTCAAGTTGTGCCAGGGGAGTTTTAGATAGGATATTAGGAAAAATTTTTTCACTGAACGGGCTGTCAAGCATTGGAACAGGCTGCCCAGGGAAGTGGTTGAGTCACCATCTCTGGAGCTTTTTGGAAGATGTGTAGATGTTGTGCTGAGGGACATGGTTTAGTGGTAGACTTGGCAGTGCTAGGTTAACAGTTGGGCTTGATGATCTTAAAGGTCTTTCCCAACCTAAACAATTCTATGATTCTATATGTAACAGCCCTTGTAGCTGATGGGATTAGACCTAAACCTCTCTGTCATTCCCAGGGAGGTGCAGGGAGCACCAGTACCTTACAAGGGATCAGGTTATGGTCAGGCTAACCAGGAGAAGGAACAGGGGAGCTGTTAGCATGGTCCTTTTAGCAGTTTTTTCAATATGTGTGTTTCCATACACCCCCAAATCTGAGCTAACTTCTTGTTCCACCAAGTTCTTAAGAAAGTCACTGTGAATCATCCAGTTAGATGAAGTCATTAATGAGCATCCAAAAAGGAAGAGACAGGAGTTCTTTGTGCATTACCTCAGCTATGGCTCCCAGCCCTGGGTGGGGGAAACCACTTCTGCAAGTGAGCTGGGATTCATGTAGGGTGAGGACCCTACTGGAGGGTCCTCACCACACCTGCTTGTAGCTCATCTGTCAAGTAGCCCCTGGGATCCCCACCATATGATGCAGATATGTTCATGATATCCCCTGTCCCTTTGAGGTAGGTCAAGCAGCACATGCTTCATTTTGGCACTTTCCAGTGGATTTCACAGCCTGGATCCTTCACGGCGCCAGATAAGGCTCAGAGTTTCTGAATGCCTCGAACTGAAAAGCTCTCAGACTCTACAATGTGCTCTACGTGCTGTTGACTGATTTAGAAATAGGAACATACACACAGGAGGTGCAACAGCTTGTGTTATAAAAAGAGCTCATTATGTGCAAAATATTTGATTTATGCAATTCACTAAAATACCCTACTGTTTGGAGTTCACTCATTACTGGCATATCAGCGCAGCAGACTGGAGTCATAGGAGGAAATGATAATAAACACCTACAATTCTGTAAAATAAAGCAAAACAAAAAATCCAAGGCAAAACGTATCATATACAAAGATTTCTGGCAGCTGTTGAGAGTTGAGTGAAACAACCTGATCCAACAAAAGACTCAAATATTGGCTGCTGACCTTATATAGATTTCACACATATAGACCCAAGATTAGACTTTAAAAAAATTACACTCAATTGCTCATCCAGGCTGGAGATACCCCAACTTCATTTTTCTCCTCTTGATTTTTTTTTTTTTCATTTTGCTTTCACTTTGGGGAATTATTCGTCATCATGCCTTTTTGTGTTCCCAGAATTACCTAACTCTTACAAGTTGTGGAGATTTTCCTCTGTGTGCCATTGTGCCAATATGATTTATCTTCAGATATTCTTTCTTCATATATGCATGCCACTCATGGATAAGTATTTATTTAATAGTTAGATTGATGGGATAACATCCAGTCTGAATATTTTCCTCTGCAAATTTTTAAATTTTCTGTGCAGTTTGTTACATATCCCTTTTTTACTGAGTATTTCAATAGCTCAAATTTTTTCTCATTTATTATAGTGAGCAATGTATAGTACAAGTAGATAATTGTTTGGTCTGCAGACTTCAGTAGCCATTACATTGTACTCTTTCCACACAGGTTGTTGTTGACTTCTTTTAGTTCATCTTCTCTGGCCCTCACAGTTGCATTATTTTTCTTGTATTATGGCTGTTCATCCCCTTCTCATTTCTTTACCTTATATGTTGAACATTGAATTTATAGGGGTCTTTTCTGCCCTCATTTTCCTCCTATAAGTTTCAATTGCTTTTGACCTGCTGCATGTCTTTTCATTTCCATCTCTATAATCAAGCTTTATTTTGTGCTTTTTTGGTTTTTTTAGTTGTTGTTTTTTTTTCTGAACAAGGCAATGCAAATTTTAGCCTATTAATTTTATATTATTTAGATCAAAATAATAGAAAGAAAAATTAAAATGTGCCAGGAGAGAACTGGAGGATGTAAGGGTTTGTATTATTTCAATATCACTGTGAATACATTTAAAGATACGGATTTTGGGTTGGGCGTACATTTCCAGTAGATAGATAGGATTCATTCACACTTTCAGCTGTGGTCCTTCTTTGTTCAGGTGTTGATGTTAAATTAACATCAAACTATTTTACAGAATCTTGCACATCATTTCTTTCTTGCCATGTATGTCCTTTATTCAAAGAATATTTAATAAGCCTAGGAATGAAGTTCGGAAAACAGTAAGTTTCCTAACTTCTAAGTTAGATCTACACAGCAGTTTTTGCTTTTCAGATAATGTTCGGGTTGCAAAATTTCATTACTTCCACATCAGGATGTCAAGTAGAAGCCCATTGCAGTAGCGGAAATTGTTACATTGCCATTGGCGTGCTATGATTTTCCATCACCCGCTACATTGCAGAGAGCCAGCCAAAAAATTAGTTAAAAATACAGCAGAATTCCAATGTTTTTATTCCTGTTAACAAGTACTAATGTTTATTATTAAGCTGAAGAGCATATATTCTGATCTCACTAAAAATAACAGCACATAGAAATGCAGCGTGCTGCAGGCCTGATAGTTAACTGCTGAAGACAGTTTTGCACATACACTGAAAAACTGCGGACACATTAAGCCACTTAAATGCTTGAGACAAATGTGTGAGACAAATATTTTGGGGATTGTGCCAAATGCACAGGGACATAGCCGTTGGGCACAAAGGGCTGCCATGGCCATGGGTAGAGTGAGTTCTGGCAGGCAGATGGGAAGGTCATGAGGAAGAGGAGAGAGATGGAGGCACCACACCACAAACAGGGAGATACAGACACCAGGGCAAGGATTTGGGGTGGGAGGCAATGGACTGAGTCTCACATTCAGCATGTGGGACTTGGTGGTCTCAAACAAAAAAAATGTGTTTATCTGGGCATGCTCCCAGTACAGTGACTTTTGATGGACGTGACTTGGAACAAGAGTTCAGCTCTGCTAAAATGCATAACCAGCACCGTGTGGTGCTGTATGGAACTGGATTTCGTGTTTCACTGGATCCATTACCTCTAAAAGTCAGACCTTTGCTGAATGTACAGTATTTTCTTGACAGCTGTGGAATTCAGTTTTGGAAGACAAAAATAACAGGCAATATTAAAGCTGGACAAAATCTTTGCTATAATCTAATCTACTGCATAAAAGAAGATGTAAGCCATAAAAAAGAACTTTACTACATTACCCATAAATACTGCACGAAACCTATTGTTCAGTTTTGAGATAAGGTTTCCTTTTCATAGAGCTAACTAACCTTGGTTAAAAAATTTGGAGAGCAATAAGTTCATGGTACTTTTTACTGTATCACAGCATGAGAACTTTTGAGATAAAGTGTAACTCCTTTCATATCACTTTTGCTCAGAAGAATCACAAAATTTGAAATGTTTAAGTATTTCATAGAAAATAAAAAGCAGATATTATATCAACTCTGGGATTATTGACTTGATTATTGACCATAACTAGGTCAGAACAGTCAGGTAGAAGGTTACTGTTATTACATATTTGGTTTCTGAAAGTCAGGATTTTCTTCAAAAGAAAGATTATGATCCAAGATATGACCCTTGTACTATGAAGCCAAGCACATTAATTTATGGTATATTAATCTCTACTATTGAGACTGTAAAAACTTTGATTGTAAAAGCAGTACTGCTAAAATAATCTCCATTTCTGTTATTTTAATTTTGCTATGGCAGCATTTGTCAGAAAGCAATGCAATTTGTGGTGAAATCAAGCTGCCAGTGCATAATTGAATGCTTGTTTAAGATTTAGGTTGATGTGCAGTTTAACTGCAGTCTCCGCTGTTGCCATTTTCAGAGTTCAAGCATGGAAAATAAAGTCAGCTTCTGTTTTGCAACAAAACAAAAAATATATCTACAAAAATAACTGTTCTGTCATGATATCATAATAAAATTTAATTTCAACAAATTTAGATGTATGTTACAATTCAGAGCTCATCAAAAGTTTGGTTTTCCATCCAGCTTTTAAATATAGATTATACTAAAATAAAAGCATATAAGACATCAAACCCAAATTTCCTCTGAATGCAAGTGAAGAAAATTTGGTTTCTGAATGTTGGGTGTTTGGTTTCTGAATGTTCTGAATCCACTACTGAATGCTGGGTGTAATTTTAATAGTTGTTGAATACTGTTTTCCAGATTTCAAGTATCAGTGCTTGATAATGACAGCTTGAATGTCCCAAGGAACTCTACCTTAAATTCAAGTAAGATATTTTTATTTTTTCTGGACACATACATACACATGCTTAAAAACATATGCTCAAGAGTAATACATAAAATGAAATATACACATCCTTAATGGATACCTGGAAGCTATTATATGTAATAAATATCTAATTGCATAGCTGTTAAACATCACAGTGTCAATTGTCCTCTTGAGATACTGGTGTTTTCTTCCAAGCCTGGGTTAGGATTAAGAAAGGTTGCAGCTGGTCATACAGTGGTATTATTCAGTAACCATGGTTGATATTATTACACTCTGTGTCCTTAATATTGATCTGCCTTTCATCTTGGTAAATCTAAACAGGTGAGCTTTCCAGCAGCAGCTTTTGATGTATATATTATCCTCAGTAAATAGCTTTTACATGTATTTGTTGACAGCGATGACATTGTTGCATAACAATCCTAATAAAGGTTGCACATTCTAGACTGTAAAACTGATTAATATTCATGTATGAACAAAAAGCAGCTGTTTTCTTTGGTAATGTATGTATCTGAGTAGTTTCCATGCTGGATGGAGGAAAGCCACTGGCAAGGGATGCCATGAGAGACATCCTGCACTGAGCATACAATTTAGCTTCTCAGTGTGATTACTCAGAAAATTAAAGATTCCTACTCCACGTGATTTATATGTTGCTGTGTCTTTCAGTGAGGTACAACAGGCATGGAGAAGAAATATTGTTCAAAAAAACGGAGTTAAAGTGGGAGGTAGGCTTCTGATGAGAGCCCACCATCCTTCTCTGAAAGGTAGCCTCAAGGAAAGGCAAGGCACAAGTAGCAGAGGGAGGCTTTGACACTAATCTGACATTAGCTATGGTTTTCCTCTGGCAGAATTATTTTATTGAACTAGCAGATTTTTCCCCCTTTTTGTTTATCCTTTAAATCACATGCAGAAGTTATAACCTTCATTTTGCCAAAGAGTATGTCGTTGGAAAAAAATACAAGATTTGAAGAAATGTGATATAATTTAAACATTATTTTCCTGAGGAGAAAAGTGCTGCACAATAATTAGCAGCAGAGTGTCTTAAGAATCCTACAACTGATTTTACATTTTGTTTGTTTGCTTTTCAGAGCTGGAAAAGCTCATGGAATAATGAAGTGGTGACACACATCATTCAAAATCAATCAAAACTCGGGATGGCTGAAAACCCTCTCAAGGTAGTAAGAAAGCTCAGCCTGAGAAATGAACTGATCGCAATAACATTCGCCTAATGCCAGACAAACCTGGTAAGAAATAAAATGAGTTGTGAAATGGAAGAGATTACCACTGGAGAGTGTCACTAGATAAATAAGATTTTCCTAGCTCAGTTCTAGTCATGATACCTTGTGTAATACTTACAGAGATAAAATGATACAAAGGCATGTGAAACTGCTGTAAAAGTCTAAAGCAGTTGTTTTAGACTTTTTTTAGGGGAAGGAAATATTAAAAAGAGATTGGGCCCGTTTCCTGTTAGCATAGTTGCATAAGGTGAGACTGAATAAAAACACATGAAACTTTCTGGAAGAGGTAACTAAGATAGTTATTTCCTCTTGTATTACAACAGTAAGGAACTTCCAATGAATCTGAGAACAAATGGATTAAAAACTGTTTAAAAATATATAAACAACCCACAGAACTGTGGGCCACAACATTAACAGCGTAAAACCCTCAAGCCTTAAAATGTAAGTCAACCCTTTGGTGGCCAGAGCCAGGGGAAAGTTCTCAATGGGTTCACGCATCTCCAATTGCCTGTTGTGTTTTTTTTCAGATGCACCCGTAGCTGGTTGCTGTTAGAGACAAGATAAAGTATCACTAGTCTGATGTGGGGTGAGAAAATCACTGCTCCACTGTTTTCTTACGAGGAAGAAAGAATCCATTAACATGCAGGAATCTGTTTTTAAATCACTCTTTACCAGAATGAACTTTTAAGCCCTCCAGTAGCTGTTCCAAAGAGAGGAGTTCTCCACCTAATGTGAAACAGGTCTGTGAAAATACAGCCAGATAAAGCAAAAGAAAAGTAGAATCACTGAGATGAGCTAAACAGATAGTGGGATCCAGTTATCTTGTTGCTTTCAATAAGGAATGTTGGGATAAATTAAATGCACAATGGAAATTTGGATTTCAAAATATATGTGAGATCTAAAGCGCTTTTGGGGGGGGGCAAAATTGCTAATTTCATGGGAATTACCAAAAAGGGAGAAATTTTAAATTCTAAAACCACAATTTCATGTGCTTAATACTTCACAGTGTTTATTAGCTCAGAAGGTATGAAATTTCTTCTTGTTTTTAGTATTGCTTATTGTGAATGTTTTTGTGGGTTTTTTTTAGATTTTTCAGATTGGCAATGAGTTTATTTATAAATCAAAACTATGAACAAAACTGTTTCTCTGCAGTCCACAGCATGGAGACAAGAATAATCTTTGCCTTGCTTTTCTCTCTCCCTCTCTTTTGAATAAATAGTTTGGCTTGCAGTTCGTCTTTCCCTATTTAAAATAAACTTTTGAGATTTCTCAAGCACTGTTTTGGAGTCTGATCCCTAAACCAACAGAAGCCAAAGCAAAGAATTGCATCGACCTCAGTAAGCTTCGGATTACCCTTACAATACACTATCAATCATTTTTTTCTTTTGCACAGGCCTGCAACCACTCTGCTACCATGTGGAGGATATTGATGTGGAAATACTTTGCAAGGAAAATTAGCAGAGAATGTAGAAGGTCTTGCAGTAGTGCCCAATTAAAAAAAAAAAAAAAAGAAAAAAAAGTACTGGACAGATAATTGTAGCAGCTGCTTTCTATATTGTTACATTTAGTGACTGGACGTCTAATAGCTTAACATAAAGGAGAACAAATTTTCTTCCACATTTCTCCTCCTACATAATTACATTTTGAGTATAGGAAATTTTGAACTTGTGAGAAGATATATTTATTATGTAAATATGTCAGATGAACATCGTGTGTTATAATTGTTTAACTTCATTGTCATTTCCTTGACCTTTTTCAGGAGAGAAGATCAAGATAAAATTGAAATCTGAGGAAAAGACAGAAAGATTCAAATGTAGTACAAGCCCCCCCCTGTTTTTGGCAAGTTTTCCGGCACAGCACCCAAGGGGCTGATCCCAGCCAGAAGAACGCTTTGGCAAACAGAAGTCTTAAATAGCAAACACATCTGCTGTGAAATTTTGGCTGTTGATAAGCCAGAGAGACCTGGTTAAGGACCAAGTAATTTTAATGTCTGCTGAAAGACATATATTTCTGAGCTGGTTTGGGATTTGGGGTATTTCACTGTCAAACTGATGATCTAACAGTGAGGGTGTACAAGAGACAGAGATTTCCAGCATTACTGTAACTTACTGAACATTGTAGTATAATTATTAATAAAACAAAGCGCCGTGATGACTTGCGAAGGAATGTGGTCTCAGTTACCATAACGCCCTGGGGTCATTTAAAGAACACATTATTATTCAATATTTGTGTGGAAAAAATTCCGAAATATTACAGTTACTTATTTTGCAACAGCTACATGTGCTACATAATTTCTTTACAACGCTTATTTTGCTCTGGAGGGAAAGTCTGTGTATTATTTTATATTTCTGTAGTACCCTGCACCTTAAAAATCAAGCATTTGCCAAACATTTATGAACTACACTTCCTAGCCTCAAAATACATACTGGGAGGCAGTGTTATCGTCTCTACTTTTTATGGAAGACGAAGTGAAATATTCACGACTAACAAGAGCATTGTTGTCATGACGAACTTAGCCTCTCTGGTGCATGAGTCATCTTTTTGTTGCATGTGCTGTACCTATAATAATGTAGTTTTAACTCCTACCTGGGGGTGTTACTGGGGTATAAACAACAATAGTTGGGGAAGAAACCTGTAGCAAAACCAGAAGTATAGGCCTCAGGATTTTCAGCATCCAGCGTTTTTCTTGAATGAGACAACCTATCTTCACTTTACTGGATAGTTAGTCAGGCCTGTTTAATTTTTAAATACAGAAGTAGAGTTCTTTGGAAGGTATCTTGAGGTTAGATGGCAGCAGTTGTTGCTGGAGATGCGGATGCTCCCTTTTAAAACTACTGTTCGTGACTTTGCTGGAATTAGCTTAGTATGGTGTAGAGCTGTGAGTCAAAGGATGCTGCATTCTGACCACACTTCTGCCATTCTCTTTAATGTATGCAAAAAAACCTGGGACCTTAGGGCTTTTTTACTTAAGTGACCACTGTTGGATAGCCTTGTAAAAAGTACAGTTCTCCTGGGTTTCATTAGCAGAATGAAAAGGGAGCTTATCCAGCTCCCCTGCTAGGAAGGGCAGAGCTAGTGCACAAGGCCACCTTGCAGTTCCTGCCCATGATTTCTTGGCCACTTTTTTTTCTGTAAGCACTCATTTTTGGAGTTGTTTCATTACTCAGTAGGTTTCTTTCGCTAATGAGGGAGTCTTAATAAGGAAGAAATCTAGAAAAAGAAATAAACTGTGTCCTCCAGCATTCAGTCAGGATGAAGGGACCTTTAGTCATGAGAAAGAAGGACCTGCTTTTGCCTGATTTTGTTTGCTGTATGCTGGACCTTAGCTATTTCTAGGGGATTTTATTCCACAGGTGTTTGAAAGGAAATTACGTTTTGCATGCTTAGGAAAGTCTTGCTCTTGAGCAAGTATAGCTTTTTCAAAGTGTATTAAGAAGTAAATAACAGGGTGTAATTATGGGCTTCTGAAAACTAAGGCAGCGTTCAAGCAGCATTATCCTGTTGATAGGGGATGGGAGGGCTGAAGAGTGGTGATTAAAGGGCTTGACTGCTTTGGGCAAATCCAGTTTATTCCTGTAGGATTACACACTCCAGTATTTTGGAGAAAACTTTGTTTCCTGAAGAAATAGGTAAGTTATGAGTATTTAACCAGCTTGACATCAATGACATCTTTTTGGTTCTTGCTACATCTATGACCACTATTAAATGTTTTTCCACATTCCCAGGTACTGATGTTTTGTACTTTAGTCTCAGTTAGATATACTGTAGTCCACCCACAATAAATTTGCAGAAAATTCTGGGAGATCAGAAAATTGAATTTCTATCACCTTCACAACTAAAATGACTGTAATAGTCCCTTTGAGATTCTGTATCTGCTGTATACCTCTAGGTTTCTAACACAGTGTTTAAAAAAGAGGCTTTGAAACGTGATCCTTGTTTTGCAGAAAGCATTATAACCATGCTCTGGACAAATAAAAAACTGCACCTGGCCATTACCTTTGATCATTCCCCAAAGGGGTGCAAAAGAGAAAACTACAAGACTTCCCTCTCTCACATTTACATGAGCAACTACCTGAAGAAAAAAGATGTGTGAGCACTCCTCCCCTTGTTATTGTATAAGCTATCCTGGTGCACCATGCAGCTTTCTGCCAAATCAGAGACGACACTTCTGATGTGATATTTCTGCAGCCATCAAGGATTTCGCAGACAGCACTACATACCACGTGTTGGCTGCTCAGATCTTCTGAAACACTTGCAGGGGCAAGGAAGGGCTTCTCTGAAAGAACAGCCCCAAATATCTGATGTAAAAATTTGTTTATGCGTTTGGTAGTCAGAGATTTTCTATAGTGCCTTGCAGGCTATTCATTAAAACATAAGTATCTTTTATAGAAACAGCACTAATGGAGCAATAAAAGTAGAGTATGTGCTCGAATGCCTCATAGCTGTTTATTGACCCAGTGGTCAATGTTGTTTCCAAAGGAAGATGGCTGAAATGCTGCTGGAGCTGCTGCAGTCATCTGGTGAGTGGAGAGCTTCAGAGAAACACCACCCTTCAATGCGAAGACTAGTAGATGCGGTATTTCGGTGTAAGTAATAAAGTCGTGCCTGAGCAGTTCCTCTGGGCTGTTTCATCAACATGACAATGTTCACCTGACTGAAACAGGGCAGACGTACTTAATGAGGATCTTCATGAGGCACTGGACCTGTGCCTGTCAGGAGGATTAAGTCAAAGAAAGGAACTTGGGCAAACTGCTGACCTCTGCTTTGGCAGAGGCTCATTACAAATCTGAAGCAGGAGAGAAAGGGCCCAGAAGCCCTTCCAAGCTCTGGGAAAAAGAAGCACAAGCAGAAAACACTTGCATTTTATTTGGCCCTCGGCTGCTTGGCTGCATGGAGGAGGCCATATGATGGAATGAGCAGGAGGAGAATGAGTTCATTCCCTCTGAAGGAGCAGAAATCACGACTCTTCATAGAGGGCAAGGAGGAGCTTTTATTTTAACTTGCTGAGAATAGCCAAGGAATCTAGTAATTATTCTGGCCAGGTTTATGCTAGAAGGACATTGTCAAGTACTTTATAAAACAGATTATAAAACTCTTCAGCACTTCAGCACTTTCTCTTAAATGCATGAAAATAATTCTTCCATTACTAGTTGCAGCCTTCACCATTTGGCAGCAATCTGTTCCTCCTCTCCACTTTAATTTATATTTAAAAAATGCCATTACACATGCATTACACATTCAGTCTGTTCTTCGGTGGCTTGTAAGTTCACCTCTGCCTATCTGCTCCACAGAGAACCAAGTTTCAGCATGAAGTTATTACATCTAGACGAAGGGAGGAAAAAAAGTGGTAAAGGAAAAGGAAATGAAAATGTTGGTAACAGAATTGCATCTGTTTGAATACTCCTTTGGCCATGATCATCATTACAAAAGCTGACATGACACAGGAAAGATTTTTGCTTAAATTATATGCTTTACCCCTCTGAAGAACAGGTTGTCAGAATGACATTTAGCAAACAATAACCTCAGCCACAGGAGCTAATGGGAGTGAGAGCGTCAATGACAGGGCCACAGAATGATTAAGAAGCAACTGTAAATGGGGGACAGTTTTCTTCCATGACTGGGAGGGTGTCCTGTGCCAACCTCCATGTGTTTGCATGTGTGTGTGTGTGTAAGGGGGGTTGAAAAGGAGGGATGCAGGTCCTTTAGCTTCTTCTAGTAAATCTGTCACCACTAAGTGAATTGAAAATAAGCTCTTGGTGAAAAGGCAGCTTCAGAGAAGGGGGAGTTACCTCTCTGTTCCCAAATTCCCTCACCCTTTTTTTATTCTCACATGCTACTGTTTTGTATAAAATTTCCCAATATAAGGAGCAATTCCACGCTCCTTTTCACTGTTGTGAATTTGCCAGTTCTTTCCAACCCTGCCATAGCTCCAGGGAGCCTGCACTGGGTCCCCTCTCCGGTCTGTGGAAATGGCATCCTTTGAGACACTGGGTCTCAAGCCTTTATCTTTCCCAGAGTAGAAAAGCCTGACTCTCAGTATTTGAGTCAGTCTTGGCTTTCTGGCCCTGTGCAGAGTTTCTCTTGGGACCTGGTGGCAGCTTTCTTCAGGCAAGAAACTGAAGGAATTTAGGAATTTATTAAGAACTGCCATCTGCACAAACACAGGGTGGGGAAGGGCTGGCTAAGAAGCAGCTTTCTAACAACAGCAACAACAAAAAAGGATCTGTGCTTATTGTGGAGCACAAGCTGAATGTGAGCCAATAGTGTTGCAAAAAAGGCACTCTAGGAGGCACATTGTCTGCACAACATATTAAGTGGTCCTTCAAGTCTTCTTGAGGCTCTTGAAGCCTCAGCTGAAGGACTAAGTATTATTTGGGATACTGTAATTCAGAAAGGATGTGAACCAGTTGGACAGAGACCAGTGAAGAACACTGAAAACGATCAGATCTTGGAAATAAAAGGGCTTTGGGGAGGGTGACTTAACAGGGGTGGTTTAGCCTGGAAAACAAGAAAACTAAGAGAAACATGATAACTGTCTTCAATGTATCGATCAAATATAGAAGGGAATTAAAAAAAAACTTTTTTATGTGCTATCTATAGGAAATGACAAGTGTGTATTTCAGAAAGTGAGATTGAGACAAGAGCAAAAACTTTCTCATTGCTAACAGTCATAAGTCTGTGGAATAATTTCTCCAGTAAGTGTGCAAAGTCTTCCCCCCAAAAAGTATGTATAAATAAACATGTTAAACAGACACTGATGAGAATTACATTATCTACAGATGATAGAATAAATGACATCTCAGATTTCCTCCTATTCCTATTTCCTGCATGTCTTTGTTTTTTTCATCTTAGTTATAAGAATAAAGCCCAGTAAAACGCAGGGCTTTTCAAAAAGCCCATATATATGCGTTTCGCATTACTGTCTACCCACTCAGTGTTGGAAAGGAAGGTACACCCAAATTCTTCAGACTGCTCCAACATGTATCATTGTATACCAATCTGAAAGCTTTCTTCTTGGAAAGAGAGATACTTTTTATCTGACTCTGATCATTGGTTCTCTGAGTCCTTATATTTTTAAATGAGTTTGGTAGGCTGAGTGAAAAGTCAGCTTAAGCTATGGCTCTCCCAGGATTTTCTTGTAACATGCAAGTTTTCCCTGCTAACTGTCTTTTCCTCATCTTGTGAGGAATTGTAAGGTCTGCTAGAAAACACACAGGAAAGGAAGACAATGACCCTTCTTTCCTGTATTTTTCCTTGCTTATTTCTATATAATCTGTACAGGAAATCTCCTACTCACCAGAACAACATGCTCTACACATAAATTACAGAACGCAGCCACATCTGCCCCTCAAGATTTTTGAACTGTAAAGATTTTTGAATATTATTACAGAATCCACACCGTCTTACTTCTAATGGAAACTGCAGACTAACCTGTTAATTTCTGCCTTCTTTCCTCTCTCTTAATGTGTCCTGTTTAATTGAATAAAGACTATCCTGAAGGAAATCAAGCTATGAGGGTAATTTTTTTCCTCTCTCAAAGTAATTTCTCAATCTTGCCTTTAAAATGTGGCAATGTGAATTAATAAATATGACATTTCTTCAAATGAACTTAATCTATAGAAAATAAGTCAAGTGGATTAGAGGGTTACTGTCAGAAACAGTTCAGGCTTACTGTTCAGCTTTTGTGGAAAAACTAAATGTGACAGATGTAACCAGCCTGTTGCAAGTTGAATCATTGCGATATCTCTATTTAGTTCTGATGGTAACATGTTTCCTCTAAGCCTTAAAGCCATATTATGCAATTGAATTATGCAGTGAAAAATCACTTAGCTTCATAGCAATAGCAATTGTAATTTACATTCTATTTAATGTATAATTTTTAGAGAAAAGAAGGTCAACAGTTACAGAAAATTGTATTTCAAAATATGTTGTTAGGTTCTGCTTACCTATAAGACCAACACAGTTGAAGGTTTGTTTCAAATATGCATTGATTTTTGAATCCATTTTCTGCAAGTCATTCTGTCCAGAGGACAAATACCAGCCAGGTCCTACACAGGAGCTCCCACGTAGTCATTGGAAAGAAAAAGGTATCTCCAGGCTTGCCTGCTATGCTCTAGTGTGACAAAGTTCCTTCTAAAGGTTCTCAGTTTTCCTCCATTTTCTAAGGAAGGTAAGCTTCCAAGTTTGAGTTAGTTATCTCTCAGACGTCCTAACTCAGGTGAGAATAAATATTTTGAATTGGTACCAAGCAGTCTGATTTTTAGGAAATAATTATGAAACAGAAAATATTAAGTATCAGAAATACTTGGTTTTACTGGGAAAAGTAGAGAAGGCAGAGCTGGGCTTTTCACAGTGGTGCCCAGTAATAGGAAAAGAGGCAACGGGCACAAACTAAAACAACCAACACTTCATCAAAATCAGGTATTTAAAGGCTATTGGAAGTTCATGTTAATGCATTTGTCTGTAACAGAGGACAACTATTAAACTTGCTATGTACTGTAGACAAGTGAAATGACACAGAAGACCTCCAAAGTTTGAGATACATTTTAGACATATTCTGCAACCTTTTCAGAATTCCCAGTCAAGTATTTCATTGAGTGCTTATAGAGGTAGATAGGACAATATTTCTGATAGAAGAAACTCCAGAGAGAATATATGGCCTCTTAGAAAACTAGTAATTCACACTCTGCAAACACAAATGAAATTTACGTGGGGATTCTGATATAAATCGCTGTACACAAGCATCGAGGGTTGGCTCAAGATGATGCAAAATAGCTATCTGGAAGGAATACTTTCTTTGAGGATGTGAAATGTATGTGTGTTTGTTCAAAAGTGCATATATTTGACAATCTGACAATATGGGCCTTACACATACAAATTCTGCTCCTGCAGTGTTTATAGCATTTATCACAACCTTATTTAGTAGGACAACTCACATACGTAAAATTTGCAGAATGATAACTGGAGGGTGTTTCCTAAAAGCCTGACAAGACACTAGATTCACCCTTGGTTTCCTGACCTGTTCCCTAAGCTTAAAGAGTTCTTGCTGGTTTTGATTTATCACCTTCCGAATCTGCAGCGTGTTTCAGCCACAAAAATAATTTTGCAATGCAGACATTTATTTTAAAAAGCAATATAAGGGAAATAGATGTAATATATTATTAATGTTACTTATCTGTAACATTTAGCCATGAAGGAGCAGTCTGGTTATTTAAAGTGCCCTGTCTTGGAGTCATTAAGTTCCAAAAAAGCATACAGTATTCCTATGTGGTTCATTCTGTGATCATATCTGACAAAAACATAACTGTATGGCATTTAATTATCTAAATTATTAAAACATTTAGATGAGTTTTTTAAATAAATATAAAATTAAAAATGGCAAGAGAGGTTTCTTCTAGTCATTCTTAGTACATAGCTGCTTCAGTAATTTTTATTTCTGTCTTCTTATAAGACTGTTCATTACTACTGTTGATGAACACTAGAAGTACATGGCTTCATGAAGGGCAAATAGTGCATGACTAATCTAGTGGCCTTCTATGAAGGAGTCACTGCATCCATAGACAAGGGAAGAGCTGCAGAAGTCATCCACCTACACTTCTGTAGGGCCTTTTATACACTTTCCCACAATATTCTGGCCACTAAATTGGAGAGATATGGATCTTATAGATTGACTGTTAGGTGGTTAAGGAACTGTCTGGATGTCCAAAGAGTTATAGTCAATGGCTCGATGTCCAATTGGAAACCAGTAATGAGTGCTGTCCTTCAAGGGTCTGTACTGGGACCAATACTTTCTACTTTCTTCACCAATGACCTAGACAGTGGGATTGAGCGCACCCTCAACACCACCACCAAGCTGAGTGGTGCAATTGATATGTTAGAGGGAAATGATGCCATCCAGAGTGAGCTTGATGATCTTGAGGAGTGGGTCAGTGAGAACCTCATGAGGTTCAACAAGGCCAAATGCAAGGTCCTGCACCTGGGTCAGGGAAATCCCCAAGATCAATACAGGCCGGGAGATGAATGAATTGAGAGCAGAGCTGCAGAGGACTTGGAGGTACTGGTGGATAAAAAAATGGACATGAGCCAGCAATGTGTGGTTGCAGCCCGGAAAGCCAACTGTGTACTGGGCTGCATATATCCTGTGGCCAGCAGGTTGAGGGAGGTGATTCTGCCCCTCTACTCCGCTCTGGTGAGACCCTGCCTGGAGTACTGTGTCCACCTCTGGGGTCTCCAGCAAAAGAAAGACATGGACCTGTTAGAGTGGATCCAGAGGAGGGTCACGAAAGTGATCAGAGGGCTGGAACATTTCTTCTCTGAAGAAAGGATGAGAGAGTTTGGGTTGGTCAGCCTGAAGAAGAGAAGGCTCCAGGGAGACCTTACTGTGGCCTTTCAATACATAAAGGGAGCTTATAAAAAAGATGGAGTGAAATTTTTTTTGCCCAGGCCTGTAGTGTCAGGACAAAGGGTAATGGTTTGAAAATGAAAGAGGGTAGATTTAGATCAAATTTGTTATAAAGAAATTCTTTACTGTGAGGGTGGTAAGACACTGGTGCAGGTCGCCCAGAGAAGTTGTGGTTGTGGTCTTGAAGTTGTGGTCTTGAACATCCCTGGAAATGTTCAAGCTCAGGATGGATGGGTCTTTGAATAACTTGATTCAATGAAAGACAGCCCTGCCATGGCAGGGATGTTGGGCTAAATGATCTTTAAAGATCTTCTTTAAAGAATCTTCTAGCTCAACTATTCTCTGATTCTATGGTTCTACTTATAGCCTTAATTTTCAAACATGCTCATTAGCTTAAGCTCAATACTTGTGTCATCTTAAAAAACACTTCTCAGAGACTGAGGAAGAACCTCAGATGGCCCTCTTGTTTATATGCAGATAGCACGTGCCCTGAATTGTAATCGGGAAGACTGGAACATTTTCAGAAAAGTAGAAAATGTTCAAATGAAGAAAAAGGTCTGGGTAGAAGACAGGAAAGGGAACAGAAATAAAATATGTTCATTCTTGGCATAGTAAGAGTTAAATACCCTGCATCAGTTAGGCCTTTTTGCATTATCTGAGTAAGTTTTTTAATGATAGGACTCCATATTTATGCTTATAGATTTTTCTGCTTTGGGTCAGAGAGAGGTAATCTCAGAGATTATCAATGGGAAAAAAAGAATAAATTACTGTTGTATACTTTTCATACATTTTTGGTCATAAATCAATTAATATTATCGGTTCAAGAAGTACGTTAAACAACACAATTCAGTCGGCACCACTCATTCTGAAAAGTATGAAATGATCTACCAGTTACCTACTCTGACTTTTGCAACATGTGTTTTGAATTTATACATGTAACTGAAAGGAAATGAACATGTACTCCAGAGCACAAAGTAAAATATTTCTCCAGCTATAGTGGTGCCCTTTATATTTTATTCACAGGTAAAATAGAATTGAGTCATCTAAGAAAAAAACATAGCGTCTCTGTTCTGATGTTTGCAGAGCAAGAGTAGAGGAGGATGTAACTCCTGAAATTCAGTCTTAGAAGGGAGATTGTCAGCACAGCACTGTTCACTGGTCAAGTCTCATTATTCAGATGTTATCACACTATTTGCTTGCTTGATCATTTTTGAAGCACACACAGAAAGTGAGCTCTGAGGTACAGGGAACGTACTTGTCAAGAAATAAATTGTCCCCAGTGCTGCTTCTCTTTCCATAAATTACAGTGGCTTTGTTCTGACTGAATCCAGTGGCAGAGACCATCTGAGAAGAAAAAATTGTTTTGCACTCTTTCCAAAGTAGGCTCTGGTAAAACTGATAGGAAAGGGAATGAGAGTGGAAGTACTAAGAGGAGCCTGGCCGCTCACTCTGAGCATGGCATATACCCAGTTCACTTTTCACCAGGTTAAAATTCATGACCTTTACTGGAATTTTTAATGCTATGCAGTTCTTCCCTGATCTGGAGGCCCAAGATACCTTTTATTCTATGGGAGACAGAGCAGCATTCTTACTGCAGGTTTGGCATTAAAATCTAGTCTGTGAAATGTTTGTCTGAAAAAGAACGTCGTGGCTTCTTTTGCTAGTGAAAACAGGAAAAACCCTGAACAAACTCCTGGTATTCAATTGTAAGCAGAATTGATTTGCTTAATCCCTTGGCTGCATCACCCTGTCTCATCCTGTTATTGGTAACAGGAGCTGTGCCAAAAATAATATCCCCTTCATTGTGCCAAACTGATATTGTCCAATGGTTTCAAAAAGCAAGTATATAGCCAAATAAAATAGATTTCTGAGAATGAGCTGGTATGAAGTCATGAGCCACTTTTAAACTCATTTTGCACGTTGAGCTTATTTAAGTACTGAAAGCTGCTTGAAATATTGTGCTAACATAGAGATGACAGGAGTAGCTCCTCCCAGTAAACGGTAGCACAGTCAGTCTGCAGTTTCTGGCTGATGTGCAAATATTCACCATTTTGGTAGGTGGTCTGTTTCTGCTCATAGCATTTTATTTCATAACCTGGAAACAGTGAATTTGTTAACGGATTCTTTATTTCACCTCTTTCTGAGGGTGAGATTACATTACCTTTTATATGTGTCAATGCTTTTTTCTTTTCTCTTTCACTGAAAACAAAATTCATAGGGCTCAAGGATCATGACTTCCTTCCATAGTGGAAAACATTGTCAGAGGTGCTTAAGCTATTTCAGGTACCCCAAACACTTTTGTTCTAATATGGTGCTCTGTCCCGGCAAATACCTTCAAGTACCTGTCATCTGGCATAGCTCTGCTCTGTCTGAACCTGCAGCAATATCTCTCCTGTGCTGGCCAAGTCAACAGGTTTGGTACTGTCTCAACCATCAGAGGGATACATGGTAGAAAAGTTTGAATTTGATTGTTTTTGCAGCCTTTCTGCCTTCAGTCATTAAAACTCACTTAGGCCTGTATGGTAGAATAAACAAAAATTAGAGTTAAAGATGGGTGGAATATTAGGAGCTTTTCAGATCCGCCTCACCTTTTTCTTCAGATTTTCATGTCAATTGCTTGGTAGGAAAATCTTTACCTTTTCAAAGATGACAAGCAGATCTTTTTACAATTGCATTTTTTGCACAATAATATTTTAAGACTCTTTGTCTTCTTTCTTCATCTGCATCATGAAAAAAACCCTTGAAATTGGTGAAAAAGAGGAAAGTGGGAAAAAATAAAGAGGAGAGAAACCCATTTACCTAGGAAATAACAGATTGTTCTGTGGTCATTTAATCAATGTCTTGTAGCTGAGATAAACTGAAGTTGCTGGCATAGACCAAGCAGAAGGGGAGACTGAATCTCAGCTGCCTTTGTTGCAGGTGAGTGCTGTCACTGCTGGGCCACTTGCTAGTCCAGGAAATACATCTTCTCCTCTCTCTGTTGAGCAGTCATTCTACGCTGGATGAACTTGGCTCATACTATGCCGCACAAATTGATTCTGACACATCTCTGGTTTTGAAGAAAATTTTATTTTATTTGTTTTTGTGGTCAACTGTACACACATTTTTCTTTCCAGCAACTTTTGTGAAAACTATTAATACTGCTACACCAGCCAGCCAGAGTAAAAATGTCTGCCTGTGATGGAAGAAAGTTATTGAGATGTCAGCAGGGATTCAAAAAAAATGGAGAAAATGATGGAATAGTGGCTGAAATCCAATCTATGGAAAACTAATTACACGCGAAACCATTACGTAAAGCATATGTTTCTGTTCATTTCCTTTGTGTATCAAGTCATTTTGACTTGATTGTAATATTATGAGAAGGCTTTTATCAGCTACAGTACAGCTCACTGTAGGGTTAAGATTAGAAAGTGGTCTTATAGCAGTTCAGTGAAAGCAATCTGTGTTATTGCTTACTGGAAAGATGCTGTCATTTTACAAAAAATGAAAAGTCCAGAGGTCACAGTCCCATGAGGGTGGAAGAAAATCAGTCTTAACCTGATCCCTATTGCCTTTAGCTTAGGAAGAGTTATGGAGATGCCTGAAGTACTCTGCCTACCAAGAACAGGGCAAGAACACATCTAAAATACTTGTAGACCACCCCACTTTTGACTTTTGTACAAGCATTCACATCTGTGATCTCTGTTTGGGAGGAACAGATGTGCAAAATAATTAATACAAGCCCAAAACAGTAGGAAATACCCCTTGATCTTGATTGGAAACACCAAGTGCAACAGTATGAGAATATGCAAAAGTAGCTTGTAGAGAAAAAAAAAAAAAAAGAACAGTCTTTCAGCTGCCTTCTCCAACAAACATTTCCTGCTCCTGAATTTCTTTCAAGAAGGAACTTTTCTCTAGTAAAAATGTCTTGACCAGACGGCCGGTCTTGTAAGGGGGAGAAAGAAAAAAACCAGTCACCTGAGTTAAGAAAAATGAATTCATCGAATGAATATTAATTCTCATCAAAACATTCTATCTATTACAAATTCCCTATATAAACATAATTAAGCATGAATATTGTGGCTATATGATGAAAAAGTAGCGAAATATCCATTAAGTCAGGAAATTCATTCCACAGATCACAGACAGTTTCAACATGAATTAATTTATTCTAAAAAGCCTAATATAAGTTTGATTTTACTCAATCAAAATATCTATGGGACCCATACAGGGAGGAAAGGTGTGAACCTATGTGTACATATTGGTATTTTTGTATCTGCTTACTTGTATGCAAGTCAGGTGCATGGGCAGAATAATTGCCTAATTGCAGGGTACTGGTTTCAAGATATGAAATCTTAAAAGCCTAAGCATAGGGTAAATTCTTTTACTATTTACATAAAGTGGATTAAGAATAACAGTTTGCATGGGATATATTTGCAATACTTTATGATTTTTTTAAAGCAGTTTGCAGTCTTCTTCTGTATTTTCCTTTATTAATTTGCTCATTAACAGATCTTTTTACTTATACAAGGCCTCCTCACATTGCAGCTGCAGCTTAACTTACAGAAGTACTTCCCTAAATCTTAAAGAAAAAAAATACAACACTCAGTCTGCCACTAATTAATCCACATATAGAATTCTCCAGATGCCAACACCATCGCTTTCATCCCAATAGCATTTGGGTTGACGTGCTTGTGGGCAAAAAAGAGACCTTACCTTAGTGTCTTTAAAGTGACTACTTTTTAATTATAGGGACAATAGAACTGGCCAGTTCCCTGGTCGAGCAGTTTCCAGCAGGTATGTGCTCCTATGATGGCTGTTATTACTACCACCCTCACAGTCTTCCTTTCAGTACTGTTCTTGTAAACAGAGATCTTGATCAGGAACAACACTGGGCATTAAATGTCTCATCTGGTCACTCACTGACTGTGTGGTCCAGAGGGGCAGAAAATTAATATGTTGGTCCCAGAGCAATACTGATTACGCACCTTAGAGGCAAATGGCAGAGAGACTCAATATGCTTCTGAGATGCGTGTGATGTTTTAGACAGTATGAGTGATGGAATGGTTTTTGTATGGCCTCTGTAACTCACTGAAGTCATGCAAAACTTTCAGTGAGGTGTAAATTAAATTAGAAATTTTATGGCAATGTTTCTATGGTAAAGCAATTTAGTATTCTATGAAAATGCACAGAAGTGAGGCATCCACTGCTAATTGTAAATTTACTAGTGTACTACTTTTTTAATGCACTGATTATTCCAATCAAACATAATTAAACACTCAGCAATCATCAGCAACCAAAATATACATCTCATATGGAGATTCCAGAGCAAATATTTAAGAACAACTACTTCTGGGGGTTTGGGTTGGGTTTTGTTGGTTTGGTTTGTTTTTTTTTTTATATCATTTGTGCCATTCATGCCAGTTACTCATTTGTTTTCTCTCTCACTGATGCTTGACTAATCTGTTTTTAACCAGGTTGTTTGGAATACTGTGCTCATTTGAACCAAATGTGACAACTAAAGTTCGTCTGGTATATTGTTTCCTATCTGGAAATATTCCTGTTCATGTAAGACAGAGTACTGTGATTCATAAAGTTTCCAAGTGATAAGAAGTAGACTGTAACAGCAGTTTTCATGGCTGATGTAGGTCTTCTAAACAGATAGGTACAGGTAAGGAGCTATAGCATGTACTCTCTCAGCGCTACGATATAGAATTCACAAGGTATGTACAGTTGCATAAACGTTAACACTTGAGTCCCACATAAATTCTTTTCAAATCAAATCTTATTCTCTGTGAAGAACTTCACTGAAGCACACCATGAAATTAATTTACTAGCATTTACTATTTAATTCAATCCAGAATAAAAGTTTAGATAGAAAAGGGGAATAAATGCAAATAAAACAAATGATTGTTGCAAAACATTCCATTCAGATGACAAAAGATTACCCCACAATTTTAGCTGGAAATGAATAATTCATTCCAATGCTGAGGAGAGCCTAGTGTTTCATTAACTACTGGTTTGTGGTGATCTAATTTGGGAATTTTATTTTCTAACCCAGATGTTTCCTGTATTATACTTCTCTACTTTCTTGTGGACAGGGAAGAGCAGATGGGAAGGTGTTGTCCTGTCATCTCCAACACATGTTCAGAATTTAGTCTGTTTGTCCATTGCTTAAGATTTTTAAGTCTTCAAATCTATTGTATATCCTACCAGGTATCCCTTCTTCCTCTTGCCCTCCTAATCCTCCCACCAAAAGCAAAGCCAACCAACCCAAACCCTTCAAACTCCAACAAGCTTATATACACAATGACATTAACAATAAACCCACACGCACAAATATTGAGTAAGAGTTTGTTCCACTGAAAAATGATCTTAAAAAAAAAGAAAGGCTAAATTAGGATCTTAAAAAAGCTGTTGAATAAAATGAGCTAGTACATAACTTAAAGTTAATTCTAGATGTTTTATTTTTAAGTATTTAATGACTACAGGCTTGTGCTACATCAGCGTGCCTCCAGCATATTACTGAGGTCTGTGTTCATCTCATTCTCATGTAGATACCTATTTGAACCTCAGATGTCAGGAACAGAGTCAGCCTTTGCTGTCTCCCTCCCAAGGAAGGAATGAGTGAAGGCCCATTCAAGATCTGGTGAGAAGAAACTCCTGTACTGACTGAAGAGTGGTGCTTTGGGGTCTAGCTGATTGCAGTGAACCTGGTCAGACAACCCTTTCCAGAAAAGTTTGGAAAGCAAAGGGCTGCTAACAGTACCTTTCAGCTCTCCTTTCTATTCTCACTATGGTTGTAAATTAGTAACTCAACAGGGCTGTGTTTATGTACACCATGGCGGATAACAGCATGTAGGCTTTTATATATGAGCATTTGCACTGGGCAGTATTCACAAATGCAAAGCCATACCTGAGGAAGAATGAGAGTTTCTTACTTTCATTTTAAAGAAGGAAAGTCTGGCCTCCTGAATTCTGAAAGCAAAGCCACCAGTTCTTCTGCTCTTGCAGGGTAGAGCAGAATGAATTAAAAACAAAAGTCAAATAATCCATAAGAGCTTTAAAAATCATTAGAGAATTAATTTTAAAAAATGTTTATTGATAAAAGTTTCAAAATACTGATGAGGCTTCATTTCAGTATGAGAACAAAAATTTAAAAAATTTCCCCTCATACCTGATTTCTAGTGGATTAAAATGTCTGGCAGAAAGAGACTGAGAAAGAGTTCTTTTTATTCCCACAAAAATGAAGTTGTGAAAAGGAGATTTAAATTTTGTCTTTCAAAACTTTCATCAAAATTAGGACATTTCACCTTCCATATGTGTATGTATAAAATTTCAGCTGCTTTCCATAATGAAAAAAGCTGATGGAATGTTATGTGTCCCTGTTTTTTTGAAGCCAGATGCACCACAGTAATAGGCTTAGTCTGGGAGCAGCGTGGAGAGGCGTTGTAATGCTGCGCATTAACCTAAATCCCCACTGGCATTCCACTGTGCTACTGCCTGTATCACCTACTAAGACTCTATGCATTTCTAAAGAACCTATAGTGAGGTTCTTTAGATTGCTCTGTGTAGCAAACATTACAGAACAAGGTTTTAAAGGGTAAGAGATAAGGGAAAGGTTAGAGTACATTTTTCAATACCTTGATGCTTTTACCCACACTCTTTTCTTCACTTATAGCAGAGTTCCGGTGACAGGATTTCTACAATGCATTTGGGTCTTCCTTGACCAAATTCAGACACCATTAATGAGGAAATTCAACTTAAATGCAGGTTTGTCTAATAACCTAAGTTTAAAAATTTAATTAATTAATATTATTCATATAACATTTAAGCTGTAGCCATTTGAGCTCTATTTTTGATGCTGTTTATAAAGAAGTCGATTTAATATGCCAGCAAATGGATCCATTAGTCTATCCCTGCTTATTAAAGCATCTACACTGTCATGAGATGATGGGAATGATTATACGGCTTTGCAGGCTCCTTATGTAAGTTAAGGATACCTATCATTCCCTGAGCTATTTTTGTTTTTTGAAGTGTTTTGTTGCTGATGGACAGGTACCAAACGTGGGACTTCTGGTTAAAAACCAGCTGAAGTTGAAAACAAGGTACAATTCCTCACAATAGTATAGATTTTCAACCTGAGGGCATTAAGTCCATTCAGATCTGGATCTTTTATTTTATTTTTTCCACAACCCCAGAGGATGGGCTTACATTAAGAAATAATACAAAGATAGAAAAAATGGCTACTTATCAGGTGAATATTCTGCTTACTTGACCAGCTCTGTGAGCTCTAGCAAGGCAGCTATTTGATGTCACTAAAAATGCTCCTCATGTTACTTTTAGGCTGTACATAGCTGCCTTCAAGTCTTTCTCCAACAGAGAAAGGGGAAGAGACTAAGGAAGAACTTGGACAGCTTATGTCTTCCTGCCTTGGGGACTAACTGTTATATTCTGGCCAGTAAGTGTAGTTCATGGCTCTGGGCAGGTGCCAAGGATCAGGTTCTTAAGGGCATCTTGGGTCCTAAAATATTTCCAGAAGTGGGTGGACCATAGGGTTTGTGAATAGCATTGTGGTGCTAAGGTGGTGGTGGCTATGAAGAAAACCAGAGCTCTGGTCCTGGAGCTGTTTGCCAATACCCAGTGTTGCAGAGCAGAGAAGAAGAATTTTGGGTTGTAAAAAATGTCATCTTCTGGTTGGGATTCACATCTCCAGATTTTTTACAGGTGTCTGTGTACCTGCTCGGTCCTTCCTCCTAGACATACAAGAACGCAACTGGTGACCACAGTGCTGCTTTTTTATTCCACATCTTGGAGGTGGGAATGTGGAAGATCCAGACATGTATCTCCTTCTCTGTCTGTAGGCATACTGGCACCAAAAAAGTAATGTATGACTAAAAGTGATTACTCTCCCCATCTTCTCCTGAATCACTTCTTGTTAGCATGGGTTACTTAGATGTTCACTGGGCTCAGAGGAAGAGGAGGCATGAATAGATGAGCCTGTTATGAGGGCTGTCACCCAATAAAAAAAAGAACAATGCTTCCATCCCTTCTTCTCTGAACATCCTTCTTCTTCTCTAACTCAGGTATATTTTCACTCACCACACTCTGTCTATTCATGCCCATTGAATCTGGTCTTCTAGTTAAGGAAGATGGAGAAATGTATTGTCTGTGAATTTTGGTAGAGCTTAGGCCTATTTAGTGAGCATTTATGGACATGCCTAGCATCAGATACTAAACCATCCCAAACAACAGTTGACAACATGGCAGCCAGTAGGCCTTAGTCATCTCCTAGGCCAGGCAATCATTGCAGGGGAATTTTAAGTATCTGCATTTTCAACAGGGTACCCAACATGGTGATTGGACCTCTTGTTTTCTCCCAGGTCCCTTTGCATTCCTGGCTCTACATCATATGTGTCTCCAAAATCATACTATGCAAACACTTTTGCTGCTGCAATACTGCTTGTTTTTACTAGCTTATTTTAAAAGCATTCCATTTGACAAAATCCTAAACAATGAATAATTATTAACTTCTTTTTTTCATTGGAGGCCAATCTTTGCTTATATCGAGGAGAGTTTTTCTGTTATGTCAATGGGTAGCTCTCTTAGTCTTGCTATTAGTGGGAAAACCGTCCTTTTTCCCATCTAGTGCTGGATCACTTCTCCCCTTTCTCTCACATGAGAGTTCCTTATTCTGGTACAAAGAAGAAGTTAGTTACAGATGTTACTTCCCATGCTTCACATCTGTCACCCACTATTTTAGGCATGATTAGGCATGATTGACATGCATTGTATAGTTCTATAGATTACTTTAAAGGAATTCTGCTTCCACTAGAGCAGCAACTTGGCTGTATTTTTAGTGTTTTCTCATTCTCTTACATTTTCTCATGCAGCCTTTCTTTGGCTTAGAGTTAAAAGAAATGTTTTCTAACTATCTTCAGGGGGATGAATTCACCCACCATAGCTGAAGAACCAGATTCACTTCACTTTAATTTTTTGTATACAGTGAATTTAACAGGTCTGCTCAATGTTTCATTTCCCTCATGTCATGTTTAGGCTAACTACTGTTGTCCTCACCTTGTGCACAATTACAGTAGGTCCATTAAGGGCTCAATGGACCACTGATGTTAGCACAGCTGAGGACCAGGCCCAGGAAATTTGTGGAGAAGCTGCAATCATAACACCATAACACCATGTCTTTAAAAGAATGCAGATAAATAGGCATGTGAATAGGAACCATATGCATATTTTTACTTTATGCATGTGTTTTTTTTATGCTGTGATTAACTCCTCCCTCTTGGAATGCATATGTGTTATTTCTTTTTAAATTAATCTGAAAAGTGATTGAAGTTTCGTGACTGCCATGTGACTTATTACCATACAGTGACATGCAATTCATCACCAGATAAAAAAAACTATGTTTTTTTTTTTTTTCAGCGATCTGGCTAGCTTTTTTTAATTGATAGCACTGAATATTTGCTTTGAAAACTTTTTCATTAAAAAAAAGTAATGATCATGCCTCTAGTCTACCAGTTAGCATACGGGGTCAAAACTATACTGACTAATGATCCTGATGAGGATCCTGCTGAGGGAATTTTCCTACCATTGGCTTTACTAGTCTTTGGAACAAATCCATGTGAGTAGACATACACAAGGAATAGATTTGGCTCAAGTTACATAAACTGTTTAGAAACAAACTGTTGCTTTAAAAAATTTGTATTATTAATTCCAGTATTGTTTACAGGATCTCTACTTATTTCAAAAAAGCATAGTTTACACTTCTTGAACTCTTGTATACTCACTTATCTTTCACATCTGATCTCTCGCATTGCTTACATAAGACAGTAACTTTCCTGTTTGCCTTTTATTAAAAGATAATAACCAAAAGGAGGAGGAAGATGATTAATAATAATTTATTCTTCCCTCCAAAGATAACATCTACATGAATGTTAAATAAAATGATCAAGCCTGCATTTGCATGGCATGTGCTTCCTCTCTGCGCTGAGCTGTCTTTCTTTCTTCTGGTGCATCAATTTTTAATTAGAAACAGAAACACAAGACAACTGTGATATTTGTGGCAGTATTTCCAGACCAACTGGAGCAAGAAATGCCTAGACACCATCCTCCTCAAGTGCAGGCACAAACATTTGGATAAAGTAAATAGGGATGCGTCCACATTTCTCTACTGTCAACATTTTCATTTTGTAGAATGGTGCCCAACTGAGACTGAAAGTCTTTCCCTTCCCCTTGGGCAGGTACAGCTCTCTTATTGTTAAAAAGTCTGTCAAATGACCTATAAAGATGCGGGGGTTGTGGCGAAAGGTTCTTTAACAACTTAAAAGAAGCTCAAGCATAGTTTAGATATCTTACATGAATATTTTGTGTGTATCTCCTATCGCTCTTTAGTCCTGGTCACACATAATTTGACTTTAACATGTTGGCAAGTATATTCATTAAATATAAGCATCCTTCAAGTATGGGTTCCCTTACTCCACAGTCTGCCATCTGAGACATAGCAAGTGTGTGGTTCACAGAATCATAAAATCGTTCAATGAAAGTGAGAGGTTCTCTCACTTTCCATTTCAGGAGAGCCAAACTACAGCGCAGGCAAGTTTCACAAGAATATTCCAGGTCTCAGAGGCTATCACTTGGAAACCTAATACCCATGTGATCACTGATTAATCGATTTCCATTTCTTCCTTTTTGGCAGAGTAATATAGGTTCTTGAGATGAATAGCCATGTCATCTGGTTTGAAATAAAACTTTCTAACATACCTATTCCCCTAACAGAGAAGCTGGCAATAACCTTAGATTATAATTTTTGAACGAACACTACCATGTCCAATACCTTGGACATCATATCTGAGCTGCCATCTGGGCAGATCTGTGAGTGCATGGATTGAATAGTTTTATTTTTGTGGCAGATAGAAACCACGCAGGTAAGGACTGTGTTATGGCAGATTCTGTATACAATGTATGATTACACTTTGAATATGCCCCAAAGGATCTTCTTTTTAGTATCTGGCCCTAATCCGCCCTTAGGTGCTTACCCAACTAGTATCAAATATGGAATTCATCTCCTTATTACTAGACCTCTCTCAAGTATTGGAATTTGGATATACATATATTCATTGAGCAAAGATACGTGAGAAATGAAGTGTAAAATGGATTAATTGAAACATGCTGTTGAACACAGGAAAAAACCCAAATCATAACTCCTCTTCAGGGACTGAAATAAAAAAAAAATAATAAAGACAAAGGTGCTTTGCAAACATGATTCTCAGTCTCTTAAAAATAACAAGCATCTATGCCTATAGCTGTGTTTTATGCTTCATGCCGATGGGAAAATTCAGGGTGCACTCAGCTCTGAGCACTTCTTGTTTAAAGCAGGTATTGTGGAAGTGAAATGGACACCCAGAAAATTAATGACTTGAAAGACATCTTGAGGAGACAAAATTTCATTGTTATACATATTTGCATTACTCTTTAAAGATTTGAGAGTTATTTATCTTAAAAGCTTTCTATATTCCTCATCAAGGAGATGGAACATTGAAAAATAAACTGAAATATGAAATGTAGCATATATTTTATAGAGAACTTTAAAATCTACATTCTGAATGACAATTCAAGAAAAGTTAAGCTACTTTTTTCTATTTATTGCTGATATTAAACATTTTTTAAAAGGAAAGAAAATTCCTCTTATCTTGATGCCATCCAGATGTTGATTAAACAAGCTCTTAAATCTTATGATTACTTTAATATTATTTAAATTTATTTTAATTTAAATGATCCTCAATGATATTGGAGGTATACTCTACAAAATGCAGTAGTGAGCTGCTACCTGTGTGAAGTGCAAGAAATGTTTGCATCGTTTCTTATATGACTTCCAGAATGTAAGCTAGTTAATGGAATGTGCAAAAATCGATATAGTGTAGGAAAGATACCTGTGACTCCCTTCCAACCTGAATTATCATATGAAACTATGAGTCTAAGAATCATGCTTCTTCTCCTCCTTACATTTATTTTAGCCAAACTCAGTGATTTATTGTTATACACAAACTTGGCAGAAATAAAAAATAAAACCCAAAATGGTTCAAAGGGAGAAACTACTAGATGAACCATTTTAATAGAATACATGAATTAAAGAAATACACCAAAAAGAGAGAAAAAACAGAATGTGTTGGATTTGAAGTGGTGAAACAGTGTAAAAAAATGTTAAAAACCATTTTAGACTAACTAGATGCTGGGTGTGGCTTCTAGCCTGTGCAGAGAGTTTTATTGTTCAATAACATTTGTGAATAATCTGAGAAAACTTTTGTTCTTATGAATGTTTTCAGACAGCAGATTCCAGATCTGTAAGTCATGGTTTTGTCTCAAAATGTGTTCCAATAAACAGGGAACCAAAATTTGCTGTGGGTGGAACAGCTGTAGAGCTGTAGAGCTTGGCTGTAGAGCTTGGCTCTTCCAGTCAGGGAGCAGAACCAAAATCCTGCGGCATGGCACTTGGAGAGCAAATATCAAGGGCCTTACTCAAAGGATGTCTCCATGTACATAATGAAGTCGTAAGTTCAAGCATATCAGCAAAGACAATTGCTCGTTGATTTTGATTACCTAACTTGTTTGTAATAATAATTTCTAGTTATTAATAACTTAATGTTAAATGCAGACAACTTATTTTTCTTTTCTCTTAGTGCCCAGTCAGTTCAACCCTGCCAAAAATATAATGCAATCGTTGACTTGACTGTCTATCCTGTATACTAAAATCCATTTGCCTGCATTTAGAAACATATCTATTCTGCTTCACTTTGAGGCTTTTGGGGACGTAATTGCAATACAGTTAACTAAAACTAGAAAATTTAAATAAACTTATTATTTAAACAAAACAGAATTTAAACCAATGCCAATGTATATATGTAGGCATAAATGGATAAAACTATCTAAATTTCATAGAATTAAATCTAAATTTAAATATTTAAATTTATGACCTTTAATGCTGATCACTCAGTGCCTTTTGTGGCCCTGAAAACTAATGACTATCAAACAGGGTCCTTAAATGGAAATATTACTTGGGAGAAATAGCACAGTGTTAGGAAGATAACATTCATATTAAAAGCAAACAAATAACATGACAAAAAAAAAATAAGATACACTACATCTGGCACTTCAACTTGCAGGTAATTTAATGAATCCAGGTTTTTAATCTTCCCTTCATGCCAAAGGGTGAAATTCTCTTCCAGTATATAGCAGAACTGGTGGGGGATGAAATGTCTGCAACAGTGCTGGTGCCTATAGATGGGGATTCTGGGTCAAAATTAGGATTGTCTGAGGAATTTATATTGAGGATCTCTATTTTGTAAATGTTTTCTTAAACCCAGGGTTTTTCAATTCAAACCATTCAGCTGGCATGAGGAGGAGGGTTTCCTGCTCATTCTCCGTTTTGAAGTGTTTTTTGTTCCAATGTTTGTTCTTTTTTTGTTGCTTTTGATGTCTAGATTTGTGGCTCTCCATTCCTGAGAAAACAGACTTTTTTTTTTTTCTTCTGCTGGAGAACTCAATGAAGCCTAGAATCCAACTAGTCTGGCCAGGAAAATAGGTCTACTTCTATTTTGTATTTCAGTGTGCTTTACCATGTTCCTTACATGTTATAGTTTTAGAGAAAAACCAACAATTTTGAAGGTAAAACTTCTGTAATCTGCAATACCATTGGTATCTGTTACACAAATATTTGAAAACTGAAAAAAAGTACTTTTCTGTGTATTGGCATTTCTGGAAATCGGTGCTCCTTTTCATAAAAGTCAATTTCCTGGACAAGGCCCAAAAAGCAAAATATTTGTTTCCAGGAAGAGGTGACCTTTTGTTCTCTAAGTGTGATTTAAGATTACCTTGCATTCTAAGTGGTCAGTGATGTGGTTCTTGAACCAAAAAAAAAAAAAAAAAAAAAAAAAGAGGGAAGTGGGAGTAAAACTGGAAACAGACACATGATAATTGTCAAGAGACATAAACCTACTAGGCGGCCTAAGAACATCAGCTAAGACTCTGTGTTCAATGTTTGCATCAGGCATTCATTCTCTATAAATTATGAGATGTCAGAAATTTTTCACTGTAATTTATTTCTTCTTTTGGCAAGATTTTTTTTGAACAGTACACAGGTATCTTCCTCGGTTATGTGGGAAGATAAGATCTATATTTGAAGATATGTGCAAGAGATGATTCAAAAAAGATTAGCTATCATGTCTAAAACTTGAGTTTTATGAAACATTTCCTAGTGTGACTTATGAAATGTGCTTTTTCTTTTTTTTTTCAGATGGCAATTCAAAGGGTAAGGGGCAATGGAGACATGGCCATGATATCCATGGTAACGCTGTAATACAAACAGTTTGAAGATAATTAGGGCAACAGAAGGAGTTTTAGAAATGAGCGTGGAATATCTATAAAACCCAAACATACATGCAATAATATGTGTTGTGGTATCCTATTGCTGCTGTTGCAAGTCACTGACTTTACCAGAATTAAACTTTGGGAAAGGAGAAAAATCTTTGTTCAGATAGTGAGGCACATAATAAGTCCCATAATAAATAGAAGGAGGTTGCAACACTAAGTGAGAAGAGTGCATTCTGATCTCTTTACATTATTTTTTGCATCTTTACCGTTGGTCATTCTGTAAAAGTAATGCTCACATTTTAAAATTCTGACTTACTGTGTAAATTGCTTCTTTAGGAAAGTAGAAGCAAGAAATACCTCATACAAATAATGGAAGATAAACATGATGATAATTTAAAGTTCATGTTTCAGTGTTTACTTCTGTTGAGAATTTATTTCCAAAAACTGAGCCTGTGGCAACTTTTTTTGAGACAGAATTATTAAACCTTGAAAACAGGGGTGGAAATGCAGAACAGCTGGAAACAGAGGGATCATAGCTTTAATAGGAGTAAGATGCACCAATGGAATGTATTGTAAGTATGTAAAACCCATCAGGAACCACATGGTGTTCCACTGCTACACGTATGAAGCAATATATATCTTTGGCAAGCGTTCAGCAGGTAGCTGCTCTAGGCAGCGGGGTCCATACTCTACAGCTTGCCTAAGGTGGAAGGGCTGCTGAGGATTTGACAATATGAATATTCTTGTGACAAGGAAACTTCCAAGGATTGTAAAGTGTGCTTTGGATGTTTATCTCTAGTATCCAGATGTGTTTTTTTCAGATGAATCTTGCCACCAGTAAAGTTTCTTTGAATGATATCCGTGCTTCCTGCCAGACCTGATTACTGCCAAAACAGCCTCTTCTACAATGTTTTATTCCTTGCCTCTTCTTTTCATGCTTTGGTCGATCTGTCAAAAAACACCCTGCCTCAGACAACGTTGTGTTGGCTCTGGCTGGCACTGCTGCTGATGTTACCTCGTACAGATGGCAATACTTGGGTATGGCCCCAACTAGTTTTGGAATGAGAGAAAGGTTTTCTTAATCATTAGGCACAGAATTGCAAAGGTTCCCTTTTCTACTTAAAGAAAAAGGTGTGGCAAGCCAAAGAGAAGATTAGCAGGTAATTTATTTTAAACATATTACAAAAGTGTTCCTTTACATAGTACAGCTTCGAGGAGAGCCTATGTTCATATGTTTACTATATAGCTCTGCAGAAGACAAAGACACTTGATAGACAACAGGAAAATTGTTTGTACAAGATTAGCTGATCTCATTTGATTAATAAAGTAGGTCTTTTTGCAAAGAGAAAGTGTTTAATATATAGCTATGAAAGTTTTGTGGTTAGGCTAGATTAACTCAGATTTCTGAGTTTCCTGTCTGATGGGAGCAGGGAGGCACAGCTGGAGCCTTATCTTAGTTCAGATCCAACGTGATTCTCACAGGAAACCTGGATAAGGGTTTTTGATCCATTGCCTCCCACCATAGCTTCATTTCAGAATTCATTGTAGCACACAAAAAGGCAAGATCAGTTGAGCTGACTTGATTGGCATGCCACACGCGCAAGCTTTGCACCACGTCAGTTCAATTAACTGTTCATTCCTATATATAACAAAAACCCAAACAAAAATGTCTCTCTCCTGTATTTCAGAGCCATATTGTTTAATTGCAGTTTTCCACCCAGCTTTTAGAATTAGTCAATAGGTTGTAAAACATTAGTACCTGACTTACAGAAAGAAAATGAGATAATATTTCTGAGTATGAGGGTTGGATGTGCACAACTGAGATCAGAATTTGACTTATACGATATAAAGCTTTTCAAATCTTTAGCAGATCATGGATGTAAACAGACGAAATAAGTTTGAATCTACAAATGGTTCTCAAGAAAGGAATGGATAAAGTTGGTGAAAATTTATACAGTTGTTAAAACAAAATGTGCTTCCACGTGAAAGGAAGGAAATGAAACTCTTCAAGCCCCAGGAGCCGTGCATCTAAATTTTGGTGGGATTGCCTCTGAGAGGCCTTTCTATCCCTCTCTCTTGCTCTCTTTCTTTTGTCTAATACCAAACTGACCAAGTGTTTTTCTACTACTCTTGGCTTGGGTGGGGGACAAGAGGGAAGAGGCCTATTTTACATTTGGGTAAAAACTTCTGCTGCTCTGGGTGGCTCACCTGGCCCTAAAACATTGCCAGCTGAAATCCACCGACCAATGGCCCTATAAAAGTGGTGGCAAGCAGGCTGGCTTGTTACGTGACAACCATTCCATTGGTGAAGGCCAGAATAGGTGGTGACTTCATTAGCTCTTGTGACGGAAGTAGGGAATTGCCTGATTTACTGTACATACCAAACCTGTTACTCATGTCAAATAAAATTGTGTAATCACTGTATTATTTTTAAGATAACCTATCCAATTCAAATATGTGAGGTGCTAATTAAATACACCTAGTAGAAAAGATATACATGCAGTAAGAAATTGGTCCAATATATGCTGGAAACTGAGATCTGTAAAACCTTTTATCCAAAAGGTTTAAATTATAAAAAAGAGAGAGATTTATTGTCCTGTGTCCCAGAGAAAACAAGGCTTCTATGACAGGAAAGCCTGCAAAGCAATGCTCAGAGAAAAGTGTTTTATTTTATCATAATCCATCAATGATTTCTGATGGTTGCTGAGTAGTCTGGCGAGTCAAATACTTTTGAGATGCATAGACAAGTGCAGACAAATTCACTTTTCTTTGTGTTGCTATTTGAGACACGCAGCCCTCCCTGTGCAAATGGACTTATCCTGAACAGCAGAACTAAAGCCCTGCAAGAGGTGACTAGGAACTCCGTATAATACACAATTTAAAGAACTACCAAAGCTAGTAAGATAATTTTCCTAAAGTAATCAACAGATGCTGATGAAGACAGCTGGGCTTTCTGAGTTTCACTCACATCTATCTTGCCTTCCCCTGGGATTCATATTGACCTGTTATTTGTAGTTAGAGGCTTAAGTACTGGAGAGTTAAAACCTTCTGTCCCTCCTTACAAAACACATAGAGGAAGGTATGAAATACTTGATCCAATTCTCCCTCCTTGCATCTCTACCCATGTATACCTTGTTTTAAGGAAGTTCACTGACTGAAATAGAGCAAGGTCAACAACGAAGGCACTGGGGCTAAGACAGAGCAGCTTTTGAATGACTTTCAGCAGACCCAGCAGCTGGTAGATCAGTGAGAGACGTTTGTGAGAGCCAGCTGTTTCCAGCTGCTGACTGCTGCTGTCTTGCTTCTTGGTTCACAGCATCTTCCCACAGCACATAGAGAGAGAAAAGTGTGATGTGCCAAACCATTCTAGGAAGATTGTTGAATTGAGCCAATATGTGTGAGGGATAGGGAGAATATTCTCTGTCCCTCCCATTAAAGCTGTTTCTCCTTGCATGAATAGGCTTAGGCTTCCCGGTCTGTGTCCCCTGCATCACCCACGGGTACAAACGGGATCCAGATCATGCTGTAAGCACAGGCCAAAATTTCTGCCCTGACAAATTAGCTAGACTGCATGATAGGGAGCTCAGGCTGTCTGTGTGCTGTTGTCCCAGCTTGGCTCTGGGTGTCCACGAGCAGATGGTCCCTGATACAGCCTAAAGCCTCTGAGTGCAAAGTTAGCCTGAACAAATCCAGACCTCTTGGACATCTTTACCATGATGTTAGCATAGAAGTTAGGATGTTTACTTCAGGGGATAGGGAAGGCAAGGGAAGATGGAAGTACTGTTGCCCAGTTAAAGTATCAATCTGTAAAATATTTGCAGAAGCAGAATGCATAGGTATTTCTCTCTTGCACACAGAGAAGACAGTAAAAGTTTATGTAATATCTGCTTTTGAAGGGGAAAGATGACAGTTGTTGCTATGGTGGTAAATGAATTGTCCATCCAAAGATGTTTTGTACAATGCAGTTTACAAGGCATGCCCTTTGCAAGAAGTTTATTGGTTTGCCAACTCCTTGGGGGCTGTGTGTTACCTAGAGGACAGAGATCCTGCAGCTCAGCATGGGAGTGAAGCCCTTTGGTTTCACTACTGCTTTGTAATTAATTCCAAAGCTATTCAGACAGCAGGACTGCCCAAAGGTAAAGGGTCAAATAATCAAATTGCCAGCATTCTGAGAGCAGGAAACATAGTCTTATATGTCCTTTTCCCACTCTTTCAAAGGTGACAACCAAGAGCGGCAGTGAGAGATTCTGAAGAATAAAGAGACAGCAAAAGGGACTGGATTCTCGTGACGAGCACATGTGAAAACCTTATGAGCAACATTTCCATGTTTTGACTCATTGTCAGACATCTGAAAAATGGGACAGAATTGAAAGAAGTCTGATGAACAAGATGGATAGGAGGATTTGCAGACATCTCATGAATGAGATGAGCAGGAGGTTATGTTGTCTGAACAAGCACACTGACAGCATGGGAATGTTAGGGCACAGAACTCGTGGTAGGGAACTGAGTGTCTGAAAAGATCTGGTACGCTGGACGATACAGAAAGGAAATGGAAGATGCAGAGGAAAAGCAGAAATAGAGGGCATGTACTGCCATAAGAAAGCAGGAAGAGCTGTGGCATTGTCGCGGTTTAACCCCAGGTGGCAACTAGGACCACCCAGCTGCTCACTCAAGGGCTTCTTGATAAAGATAAAAAATGTAAAAAGTTACATTTATGTCATGACAGTCTCAAAAGGGGATATTAAGAGATAACATGGAAAACTGAACTAATTGGTTCAAAGCTGTGTAAAAACAAAGCTTGATATTGGAATTCGTTTTACATCCTCTGGGCTGGAAGTCAATGTGATTGCCATCTATTATGAGGGAAGTACTATTGAGAATTATGCAATTATGGAAAACACACACTACCGAGGAGAAAATGATACTAGTAATGGTAGGATGTTTGTGAAGGAAATAATAAATATCTTCATCAGTTATACAGCTGGGAATAAATTAAGCTATATAAGATTTCTTGGAAAGTAGTGAAGACATTACATAGAAATGGTATGTACAAAGTAATTTTGGATTGGGCCCTAGCAAGCCAACTGAGTTTAAATAGAAAGGAAAAACAGAAGTAATTAAATACAACAACCCACCCGCCCAACCCTCCAAATCCAAAAGTATCTAAGATTCAACAGCCAATATTTAAATATTTAACATTCAATATATGAAATAATTTAGTATAAATAATTTAACATTTAATGTTTTTTAAAAAATTAAGCTCTGGTAAACTGTAAGCACCAGTTAATGGAATCAACTAGAACATAAGGATCAGGGAGCTGTATAGGATAAGTCACAGCTTGTATACCAGTGACTTAAAAATAAAAAAAAGAACCCAAACTGTTCTATTTGAAGTTATATTTAATTCACAGGAAAACTTTGGTGAGGAAAAGTTCTTGATAGAACTAGCTTAAAAGCTGATGCTGAAAAGAATTTAGGAATAAGAGAAGATCCTATTAAACTAAGGGGGGGAGGGAACATACTGCTCAGTAAAGAAAGCTTCTTTTTAGGGAAATAAAGGTTCTAGGAAAGAAATTTGCAAAAAAGTAAGTTTAATTGTCCCTTTGAAAGCCTAAGATCTTTCATAGGAAAGACCTGGAGATGAACAAATTTGCTTTTTGTCATCATCCCTAGCAGGAAATTTGCAAAGGATAGTCTTGTAAAGAGAAAATTAGCAGCTTCAAAAGAGAAAGTTAGCAGCTGTCAAATCATCAGAGGATTGAGATGCTGAAACAACCTCCCCATAGGAAAAGGGCAAAATCCTGTTGAAAATGGAGAGTGATACACGTTATAGGATATAGCACTTGGACCTGCTCTATCTGTGATTCCATAAATATCTAATTTTCTTAATTTGAAGTAAAGTAGCTGTAAGAGGGACACAGAAAGTCACCTTTCACTAGAAGACCTGAATTAGAGCACTTCTGAAAGATACAGTTTTAATGCTTTTTTGGAAGAGAGGGAAAGTGAACCAAGCATCATATCTGAGAGACAAAGTCCTTCTATGAAAATATTAATTACAGATGTTTTGGCTCGGGAGTAGAAAGGAGAGAATGGAAGACAGATGCACTAATACCATGTTTATCCATCTTTCTCTTTTTCTTAAAAATTGTGTAGACATCAATGAATATCTGTCCTCAGGAAGCACATTGGGCTTTATTTTGGGACTAGAATTGAGAGAGACTGTAGCTGCACAGTTGGTTGAGTTTTCTTTGGGCAGAACTCCAGTCAGCTAGGGAAAACTAGCTCAATTTTCTCAAACATAAATCAGATATGGATTTTGGTATCAAATTTTTCATTCTTCCGGTTGCAGCCTACCCCTGAAGTAACGTAAAATATGAGTCAGGACTTTGTACTAAATCCTTCAATAGATCTAGTTTGCAGTTTTGAGAATGTTTGCCTTTATAAGTTATATCAGTTCATTAAGAATCAAGCTGCCTCTGGTTTTGCCTGGGTTTACTTTAGATGTTGGTGAGTTTTGTTTTTTTTTAAATGAAAAATGGCTGATTTCCATCACCAAATCTGCATTTTAGGATAGGAAAGCAAGCTCAAAGAAGTATTGAAGGCTTATTAAAACTATTGGGCTGATTGATTGGTAAAATGATAACAAAACCTGACACAAACCAAGCAAAAAGGTCTGGGGAGTTCATTAGTTTTCCTGTGAGAGATTCACAGAGCTAAGAACCAAAAATTTGACTCTCTGCCAAGAAAAGCTGGAAAGGGAGAGATTTTTTCCAAGTCAGGAAAGGATAGCTCAGGCTAAGAAGGCTATCGCATCTCAGTGTACTAAACACAGTCCTGACAGATGACTCAAAAAATGCCTAAGGCCCCAGTCCAGCAAAGCACTTAAGCGTGTGGGTACACTCTTTGACAATGGTTGACTAGTCATCTACTTAAAATTATGAGTCAATAACTGGAAAGTATTTCCCAATGACAATAATCTGAAGATCTTACCCAGAACTAGACTGAAGGCAAAAGCACAGACAACTGCAGAAAGTGGCTGAACAACACATATTCTAGTTACTGTACTTTGCGGTAGCATTTTAAAGTCTAAAATGTTTTTATATAATCCATTCTTGTTCTTAGCAGAGGAAAATACATCAATGGCCATACTCATTACTAAAAATCTTTCTTATATAGTGAAAGGAGAAAAAAGTTTTGTAAAAAAAAATAATACATCAATCCTTTTGACAAATAGTGTCAGGGCCATTTTTATAGCAGCAAATAAACCCACTGGCTGCTGAGTGTGACACCAGTTTCAGCAGATACAGTAGGAGAAATCAAAACAAGTTTAAATGAAAGCTCTAAGGATTCTTTCAACTGAAAATAAATGGAGGACAAGCACAGCATATGCAATAACAAATACTTCAAAACTGCTGACAGCAGGGCTGGACTGCTAAGGTGAAGAATGCTCAGGAAGCTATACAATATAAACAAACACATGTTTTAAGTATCCAAGTGAGACCACAGTTTGAGAGCAATGTCCTGTCACTTCAGTCATTTTCTGGCTGCCTGTATCTAGTATCGTCTCAGTATTGGTGGCATTCAAGTCCCAAAGACATGAAGACCTCAAAAGAAAATACGAGTGGCTTTCATTGGGACCCCGGTCAGCAATATTTCTTTTAGTGAGTATTCTTTTTAAATCAATTGGTGAGAATGCAAGCCCAAATTCAGTAATTACCGCTCCCATTCAGAAGATGATTACTGTGTGGCTAAGATATCAAACTGAAGATCTAGAAATGTGTCATAAGGAATCCAAGCAAAAGCATAATTTGACTGACTGGGGAGACAGGAAGCTCTAAATCCTAGAAATGCAAAGGCTGAACAAAGTAAGGTTAGAAAGAGTCTTGTGTTGCAAGATATATGTTAACACATTTTAAAATTCATAGTACTTTAAGAACCACTACTTAGGTTAACATTATGAAGCATTATAAAAAAATCCCAAAATGAAAAGATAAAATAAATGACGAGGAGACACATATAGACACACATATTTCAACTGCATCAGAACACAGTTGAAGAAAGAATCTCTATAAGGTGAACACTGAGCAGGGCCATAGTACATGAAGTTATTTTTGTTGAAAAAAGGTAACAAAATACCTTCCTAGCCATAAACTGAACACAACTGAAAGCAATTCTGGTATTCTGGTGTTTAATTATTTAAAACAGACCCTCAAAAAGCCATACAGATTGAATCCAGTACATAGCAACTGGAAGATAAGATATCCCTAATATTTATAACTCTTTCCAGTGAAAATCCACAAAAAGTAGATTTCTTATGATTCTCATAAAGAAAGCATAAGGGAATCTTTTTCTTCTCTTCTCTTCTCTTCTCTTCTCTTCTCTTCTCTTCTCTTCTCTTCTCTTCTCTTCTCTTCTCTTCTCTTCTTCTTCCCTTGTTTTTTTCTTCCCCTTATATAGAGCATACTTTAAGTTCAGAGAACTTAGACAAGCACAAATCAAGAGCTGAGACTGGCAATGCAATGGTGGGACCAATGCGAACAATCTTCCTTTAACTGATGCCCTCTAGAGGTGTCTCAAATAGAGAAGAGAAAAAAGGAGGGTAATCAATGTCATTAATACAACTTGAAATCCTCTGTCCTGAGAAATTTAAAAAGAACATGACAGATTTACTCAGGAGTGTTTAATTTTTCTGATTAATATGAGTTTTCCTCATATTAACCCAAACCATATGTATTTTTTCCAGTTTTAGAAAGTGCTTAAGGGAATGGTGTTGTAGCTGTAAAGGTCTATAGACAAAAGCAAGACAAGGTTAGGAGAAATAGAGAATACATTTTATAAAGCTAACTAATATAGCCAGAACAACTGGAAGATACATTAAGCGCAAAAGCCTTTCCTGATGTCACGATATATGTCTTAAATCCTGTATTCGCTTTTGGGTACTTACATTCCTGAAGCAGACTTTTGGAAATAGACAGTGAGCTGATCTAATGCCAGTGTTATGTCAGAATAAATCAGTATAACATCTTGCTCATAATTACCGTGTTGCAGAAGCAGACTTTGAAACATAAGGAAATGCAATGTGTGGGGAATAATAAACAGGAAACACTAACAATAACACAACTAAATCAAAAATTCTGAATTAGAAAAGCAAAAAGGTGATAAAAGACAGTGATTATCTATGCACTCTGCTAATACACTTGTGAATTATTTTCCAACTTTGTTCTCATAGCTAGCATATACTGGTTTAGGACTGCTCTATTTTAGTAAATACATGTAATACGTCTCTTATTCCAAATAATCTCTAAAGTGAAATAAGTAGTCTTTTTTTGACATACAGAAATATATGCACTGACATCTCATTTTGATTCAATGCCACTATGTGAAACACCCAAAGAATTAGGACACAAATTATATTCTTTTCAGTTTTCACTCTCTGGTATGTCCATCTGTTTATTTAGATATTGATCTGGGTTTACAACACGCACCCATCTTTTACACTTTAGATAAATGGCAGCTAAATTCCATCTAGGTTTCACTGCAGACAATCATGAAAGAAAGGAAGTCAAATGTATGGCTACTATTGTAGTCATCACTTAGTAAACTTAATCTTTTGAAGCAGATATGCTTCCTGCCCTATTCTGTTTGCCTGTCAGCCAAGCAGGCCCTATCTTATATCAAGAAAGCAAAAAGAAAGAACATGGAAAATTTCTAAAGCAACAATATTTTCTTCTTTGTTTGAAAATGAATAGATTTATTTACATTACTGAGCCCAGGAAGGGCTTCAAATTCCTAATACCCTGTATTCATATCGAAGTAAGATATTGGTATGTCAGTCACCTTTCTGGTCCGCGTTCAGGCTCTTTTATATAGAAAGGAGGCCTGGGTATGTGAGCTTTCAGAGATCCCTGACATACTCTGACAGATATCTGAACTGGAAGACCAGGAGACCAGGACCTCATTTTTCATTGCAGTGAATCCCAGCAGGTAAGTCTAGACAATGCATTCCTTTTTCAATTGCATATTGTATTGTAAAGCAGGAGGGATTTGATCACTCTAGCAGTTCTACTTCATTTCCAAGCCCTCAGTCTCACTGGAAATCAAACTGGGGCAGAGGGGAAAGATCTCATTTGCTATATATTTGATTGCATTTTCCTGAAAGAAGACATAATAGCATCTAAAAAAGCTATTCTGCCAAGATAATTATTTCTCAAATGCTTGAAAAATTGGTAAATTCTCTAGGCATATCATGCTTACCCAGAATTTTACAACATGCCAATATGGGTTTATGATTAATTATGATTAATTATAATTAATTTGGGAACCTGAGGCCTCCGTTTCATCTTCTTTCTATCCCAGGTTCAGGTTCCCAGAGTGGTTGTAAGCAAAATTATTGAATCACATGTATCTTCATTCCCATGTAGATATGAGGCGCTTTTTGAAAGGTTATGGATTTCTGATACTTGCCTATCTTTATGTTTTACTTAGATATTTGTTTGACTTTTTTACATGGTGACCTCTTAACCACCAATGTGCTAGATGTTTATTTCAATATAACTACATTCATCAAAGTGAAGTAATTTAAAAACTACATTCCTGTGGTATGGATTCATCTTGATTTCCCATGTGGATTTTTTTGCCCTTTTTTTTTTTTTTTTGGTTTGGTTTTCCCTTTCCTTATAATCTAGTTCAGCATTTTCAAGGTTTGCCATACTTTGCAAGCAAATCAAATAATTATTCAATTTAACTTGAGGTTTATTCAGGCACAATGAAGAGGCCCAGCCTATCCTGAAAGATGCTAAACATCTGTACATGTGGTAACTTAATTTTAGGTTCTTGTTCCCCAAGTTGGAATCTGGAATCCTTACAGGATATGGGGGCACCACTGAGAATTTAGTTCACAGCATTTTATTCCTGGGACCCATATTAGACAATGTGTTATTCTACCCTTATACACATCACTTGGAGTAAGAAGGAGTCAATTGAGATTGGGATGTAAACCAGAACACACACCTCTCTGATTCTAGGATTATGTTCTTCCAAACATCATATTCTTCACCAAAAGCTTCAATTACATACTTGGAAACTGTTCACAATACTGGCAGAAATTTTTTCCTTAACTTCATTTTTGGAAACAACTGAGCCATTTTCAGCAATACCCTTTAAGAATTAAAAGGAACAAAATAAAAACATAAATCCTGAATCAGAAGCTAAGGACAAGCATGGAAAATTTCAATCCAAGCAATTAGTTCAGCAAAGTTATAAATATCTGCAAATTGAGGCTTTCAGTGTTTTCAATGAGTTAGGGAATCTTAATTTAGACATTATGGCTGACTATGCCTACAACACAATCCCCCACGCCTGTCCCCCCAGAAATGCAACGGCTGCAGTTACTGGATTACTTAGCTGGTGGTTTCATACATATACTCTTTCAGAGTCTTTTTGCACCTAATGTAGAAATGACTCAGTGTCTGAGTGTTGTTCTAATCTAATGAACACATGGAATTAAATAATCAGACACTATCAAGTTCAGGCAGTTTAGGCCGTTCACTTTTGAACTACTGTGCAAATAAGTCTTTCAAAGTTTAACTTGATTTAAACAATCCAGTGGTTTCTGGTGCTATTCTTGTTCACCTTGTATGTTCAGTTCTCTTTTTCTTATAATTCTTTCCAACATTTTCAGTGCTTGTCTTTAATGTACTATTCTTACACTAAGATCTGCCAACTACTGTCCTGTGATTTGAAAATGGGTGCCAAACACAATGACTGTTTTATACGTTTCCTGAAATAAAAACTAGGAAGATAGTCTCAATGCTATAATATCATAATAAAACGTAGTGTGCAAAAAAAAGTATCGTTACCTTATATCTGAGAGTCCTCATGTTTCTGCATCATCTTAATTTTTCTTCACTGAAGAGTCATTGTCAAGGTTTGAATGTGTGAAGTGCCATGTTTATATATCAGCTGAGATCATAGGCTAAAATCTTTCCTAATTTTCAGCCATCTAATCTCACCAAAGTCAATAGGATTATACCAACACAAAACAAAGCAGCATTTATTCACTTGCCTCTATTCTCTATCAGCCTGTTATAACAGCAATAATTCTTTTGATGATTTCTGTGTGTCTTGCCTGTTGTATCTTGTAATCTTGCTTATTATCTTTCTCAGCATGTCTTTTAGATTAGTACAAAAGTAGAGGGAAAGGTTAAATAGGAAGTGCTGTATAAATATGCATCATCAGCCAAGCATGCTTGAGTTCAACAGATGTTGTTTCTCCATTGCTGTGCTAGATATAGATTTTGGCAGTCTTGAAAACGGGGAGCTTTGCATTTTTAAGAGAAGTGTAGCAAGTCCCAGAAAACAATCAATTAAAAAAATTCATCAATACCTTTTAATAATACATATTTTTAAATGTACAATGTGATCCTTCTCAGCTCATTTGTACTATTATTAAGCCAAGGAAAACCAAGCTGGATGTTTTTAAAAGTCGCTTTTCTTTATGTAGATTGTAAATCTCATGCAAGTAACATTAGCAGATGCTAGTTACTGCTAGCTACTGCTAGTGTCTTCTCTGGATCATGCTGGCAGAATAGAAGATAAAAGAGTCCAGAGCTGAGTTTTCCTGAGATGATCAAAGCATTGCAAAATTTGCTGTTTCACTGTAGCATTTGCAGCTGGGTCATCGATTTCCAAAGCATTTCATGCTGGCTGAGAGGAATAAAGAGCGGCTATTCAAAGATGTGCTGGAAGATACTCTGTTGCCAGGACAAACAATAACTGAGCCCCTGAGTGAGGTGGAATATCTAGGTGCTTCCAAAGTCATCAGAAATGGTCCCTCCACTAGCCTGAGTCATATGTGGTATTCCAGCATGTCGGAGCACTGTCTGGTCTTACTCAAAGCTGAGATTTCATTCTGCAGGACTGTATAGTACTTCATGTTTTGCAGTAAAGGAAAAAGACATGTTTTTTCTTATCAGGCCAAATAAGTTTGGACAAACTTTATTTTAATTTCTTTGGTGTATCTCTACAATTTTTCTGCCTCGTTTATCCATACAGAAAGGGCAGAATGTACATAAACAGAAATGTATGTATGTACATCTATATGCAAAGATAATGTATGTGTAAAACCACAGAATATATACACATGCACAAAGACACACACACATATCTATCCAAAGAAAGAGAGAGGGTCATACAAACACATGTACACATACTAGGATCCGCATCTTTGGAGAAAATGAATATAAGTGTAGAATGTTACCCTTAATTTTTAACTTGATATAAAGGCTTAATCCTGACGTTTCTACCTGGGCATTTTGGTCTGGATGAAGACTGAAAGAAGATTATGATACAGACAGCCATGCTGAATAGCATGACATAGGATTACATGGGGAGTAAGTCACTCTGACCCAGGCTCTTACAAACTGGCCATAAGCAACAGCTTCTCACCTCCACCTTTTTTTCCCAAGGGCATTTAGACATCTATAACAATGGGGATGGCACAATCCATTAGGATCTTGTTGAATAGGAGACAGACCTTAGCCATTTTGTTTTCCCACACCCAGGACCAGATTTTCACATTTCAGTGTATATTTAGTAATACCTTGCTTCATATGTAGGTTTATCAGCTTCAACTGCATTTTATAGAGAGGTCATAGCAAGGATGGCAAAAGCTAGGACATTGTCAGTATAAGAAATTACTCTGAGCTACATTGTGCTCTCAGGGATGGTCTGACATCTCTAATTACTGCTAATTTTTGTTTTCCTTAGCTTGGTGGAAACCAATACAGTGTCTGGAAGCACAATTTTAGTCTTCAGTAATTGAATTTGGCTGATGGGCTACAACATCCAGTAAGAAGAAATCTGTAATGAGGAAGGGTTCAAGCCAATCTTTGCCGAGTAGGTCTCCCATGATCAAGTAGTTTCACTGCCTGTATTTTTGTATGCTATGTATGTGTTACCCTGTTTTATGTGAGGTTAATCAGAGAGAAAAAAAAGTCTTCTGATCCCCCTAACTAAAAATTATTAAGACTTTCAGCATTTTCTGTATGTGATTATGCAAAAAGAGCCTATTTCTTTTTTCTGTTGTTGTTTTTTTATGCTGGGAATCTTCCTTAGATTCACTGACGTGTTGCATGAATCACCAGGACTATTTTTATTCTAATAATAGTTCTTGTCTAAAAGTTCAACTGGATAAACTGAAAGCTCTTAAACTTTGTCCAGCAGTTTACGAATGGAACTGAAGGCTGTAAGAGGAAACTGAAAGAGGATAAATTTTCTTTTAAAGGCTTGGCACCATATAGCCAAAATACATTCAAAATGAATTCTGAAATACTAAAAAAAAAAGTCAAAATGAAGAAAACTCAAAACTAAGTCCCCAAAACCTTTTTCCTGCAGATAATTTTGGTGCTCTGGGGTCATGGATCCAGAGTCTCACCTCATGTCTCCTCTCCATTTAATGCCTTACATGGCTTTCTCTCAATACAGCAAGAAATCATTTATATGGGTTAAAACACTATGATTGATGGAACAGCATGATGTATAGCATAAGTTCATGGGGCCAAGTGGACATTTGTTGTAAGTGTGTGTCTTACAGTGCTTCCCAGGCTATGCAAAATGTTCATTAATGAGGGGGGAAAGGAATTTTCTTGAGACACTTGCTTTTCTCATTATTGTTAACTTCGTGACTGTTATTAAGCATAGTTGTGTGTTCAATGTGCTGAGGTGACTAGGGTATAGATTAATGTTTCTTTTGTTGTGCAAGGTTATGAGAAATGCTGGGGCACGGTCTGTTTGAGGGCAAGTCTTCAAGTCATCCAGAATACAAGGAAAAATCTGCGTAAATTCCTCTGGCTTTAGAAAGTTGCTACAAATTCAGTTCAAAAAGTTCCTCCTGTATAGTCTAGAGAATGTGCAATTACTTCATAGTTTGTGAAAAACAGTGAAAGCTATTGTAAAAGATAATTTGCCTGAATATTCTCTGTCCAACCAACTCTGCCTTTTATAAAGATAACACTTCTTCACTAGAATGATGATTAGACTGTACAGCTTTCATGCTATCATCAGGAATGAATACCTTGTGCCTTGCACCAGCAGGTAGTGGTTCATTATGATCTCAGTAATAAAGGCACTTTGTAAAGTATTGCTTAAAATGGCATCTATTAGAGCTAGCACTATAAAGAAAGAGAGGGTGCTATAGGTAGTCTTGCCCACCTTCAGGCACTGGAAACTCTGACTTGTGTGGTACCGAATGGGCCTTTAATCAGGGCGCAGCATGCTGTGCAGAGCCCATCCGTGGTAGGGTTGCCCCAGTTTGGCCATTTGAGATGTTTTTCAAGAGAAAACAACTCTATTCATCATTTCTACTGCTATTCATCATTTCTACTGTCAAACCAAGAAGATCATAGAATGATAGAATCATAGAATGGTCTGGGCCAGAAGGGACCTCCAAAGGTCATCTAGTCCAACCTCCCCGCAGTCAGAAGGGACACCCCCAACTAGACCAGGTTGCCTAGGGCCTCGTCGAGCCTCACCTTGAATATCTCCAGGGAAGGGGCCTCAACCACCTTGCTGGGCAACCTGTTCCAGTGTTCCACCACCCTCATAGTAAAGAACTTGTTCCTAATATCCAATCTAAATCTACTCTTCAGATTCTAAATCTGCTATTCACGTGTGAACTAGTTGCTGCACTGTTAGATAAAGGCAAAGCCTCACCCATGGTGTAATCGCTGGCACCGAGTGGGAGCTGCCTGCAGACGCCTCTCTTAGAATTACTGGCAAAATTTACCCTATGGCTGAGGGGTGAGAGCAGCACAAGATGGGTCTGGAGGCCATGCTGTGTGTCCAGCACAGCACTGCACAGGCCTGCACCTGCCCAGGTTCGCTGTCATGTGGGTCCTTCATCTACAGTGGTCTTCTGGTCAGCATCACCTACACACAGTTGTAAATGTACACTTATATATGCTTCTGGAAAGCATTCACAAGACTATATGAAAGCATGTCTATTTAACAGTTTAGGTATCATACAAAAATCTCATATTCTAACAGTTATTTTTTTTCCCCATTTACTCACAGGGCAAAGTCAGATGAAATGTCAGGACAAGCTTAACAGTTTACTGCTGTTGGAAGAGGTGCTTCTGCGTTCCCTCACCTCATTCCAGATCACTGCCTATTTCCTTCTTGCTCACGGGCCTTTCACTTGTTACCTGCATGAGCCAGTTCAGCTCACTAACCAGGCAGAAAACTATATACTCCCCACCCCACCCTGATTAGTTCTTTAGCAAATTAATGGGGTGAACTTGCTGAGAGGGAGCCCACGTTAACAAAAGAGCTGGTGTAAGGGATCTAGGAGAAATTTCCTGCTGGAACAGGGAAAGGAGACTGTGGAGTTGGTTTTTTTTTGTACCAATAACATACTAGTTCAGCTCACCTCCCCTTGCCTGACTACATTGTCAGAAATCTTCTTGTCCACATGCACACCGTATTGCATTACATATGTGAGACTTAAAGATGATTAGAAATACATTTTAATTATATCAATGTTGCAGGTTACAATACTTTACTAAGAGTGTACAATGATAACATGCCTGTTACTTTTTTTAATAACTATGTGGATTTATTTATGTACATACACCTTCTATGGATGCTGTAATAACAGCACAGTAATACTGTAATAGTGACAATAAGATTTTTAGTCAGATTTTAAGCAAGTTACTAGCAGGATTTTTAGAAGCAACTGAACAGGCTAATACCTGTCTTGCACAGTGTGAAGAAACTTTGACAAGGTATTAGCTTTTTAAAGGAGGACACCTAAATTTTAACCTCCATTTTGTATAAGAAAGGTCGCTTGTATCAAATATCCAAGTCCCAATTGCCATGTTTTTCTTTGCTTTTAAAATACTCACATTTTCAATTTTGTTAAAAGCTCCCGGGTCCACTTTAAAAAAAAAAAAATCAGTTAAGAAAATGTTAAGATTTTCTTTTTATAGACAGTTTGGAGTCCAAGTACTTGCCTATTGATTTTAGTGGGATATTTTGCTTGCTAGCTCTACAGGAGCTGCATGCATTTGTCATCCTTGACTACTAGATCTCTTTCCCCAGGTTAGTAAATAAGGGTTTATGAAAATGTTGCTCATTTCTTCTGTTATTGTAATATTCCAGAGAAGCTCATAAAAGCACAGACCAGTTCTTAGCAGGCAAGTATAGTGGTTTAGTCCATTGACCATATGTGTAGAAACAGGGAAAAAGTCTAGTTTTGAGTCAGAGTCTTAATGATTTTTTAGCTAACACTGGGAGTAAAGGTAGCCGTGAAGCCCATGCATGTGTTGTTAATTCAGGGGTTATGGAATATGCATATGATGTCAGGTGTGCTTTGAGTGATACAGAGCACCACAGGAGGTAATTAGGTGTGACAGCACCAGTTATTCCTTTAGTTTTATAATATGACTATCGATCTCATGTCCTTCCACCCTCACACCTGTCAATACTCACACTGTGGGCTGCCATCTCCAGTTCCTGGCAGCTGGGAGACATCACATATTTAGGCCTTTTTCCCACTCAGTGATCTGGCACATCAGACATGGCCAGTCTGTAAATTCTTTGATATTATGGCCAGCTGTGCTTGACGAATGGGGTCATGGAGTAGGAAAGAAGCCATACTGTGGTACTGCTGCCAATATGCGTTTCCCTTTATGGAGGCCCCACACTCAAAGAAGTGCTTAGTAGGTGGTACACAGCTGCAGTCCAATGTCACAGCATCTGTAGTCCAATGTCACAGCATCTTTCCTGTCACATCACCCCAGGTGTCAGATGCATCACTCCCATCCTATGAAGAGTAACAGTGGGTCTTGCCTATGGGAAGAAAAGAAATATGAGAGGTCTGTCTCTCAGACAAAGAACAGTTTGCTTATTCAAAAGAGAGAATAACTCTCTCTGGGTCAGAACTTCCCATGTGCAAAAGAGTGTTGAAAAACAGGAATGTCCCCAGTTACTGCCACACTATGTCTCTATTCATTGCACTCTCTCTCTCTCTTACATCACCGATGAAACTCAACTTCCAACAGAAGAGGTGGGAATGCTCACAGAATGGGTGAATATTTTGGGTGGCTCTTCAAGCCATGCTCAATCAATTTAGGGCAGGTGAGATTCTAACCCAGATATTTACCAAAGTTAGTAATGTTTATGGTAACTAATTTTTCAGTCCTGGTGTTATTGAATTGAATGAGCAAAAACACATTTGTAAGGAAAAAGAATACTTTTTGTTAGGCCAATAGGAATAGCTGCAAAAATTACACAAGTTTTTAGGACACGCAAACCAATCTTCAATTTTATACATCAAGAAATGGCAACAGGTCTATCAAGCCACTATTTCCACCACAAGACAATAATCCTCCACAATCTACTCCATGTGTTTCCCCACTGTATGCAGTGGTTTCTGTCTTATTGTTTATCTTTTTCAGGAAAAATGTTTAAGGGATGATTAATGGAGTGTTAATTGTTCTCTGTGAGGACTTACACGGTATTTCATCATTCAAAATACACTATTGTCAAGTGGCAAACAATAAAAGAGAGGAAATGAGAGCACAAGCTATACATATGGTTGTACAGCTTTCAGGATATTTTCATGTTAGCTGGTACACTGAAAGGCGGTGCCTATTTGAAGTGCTTGAAAGATGAATGCTTATTTGAAAACATATGGATAAATAAAACCCAGGTTAGATAAAATAAATACCTAAAGTCCTTGCAGTTCTTTATTTCTGCTCTGCGCAACTCTGTGAATGGTCTGGTGTGAGATGCCTTTGTATACTAAACTCTTTGAACAATAAACAGATCCTGCCATGTAGCTGCTTCCCTCCATGAGATTTCCACAATAAAAATGTGGTCAAAGTGAACATATTTGTCAGGTGACCATATTTTCAGGTGACCATATCTGTCACATACTGAACAGTTAAGAATCTCTCATCATGAAGATTACATAGATAAAAATCACAAGCATAGAGTAAAATTAGCAAACAAATCTTTATTTTACTGTTGTATAGAATTAATATCTACCATAGTCTTAGGAAAATCTAGGAAGACAGGAATATAGATGTTGAAAGAACCCCAAGATTTCTCAGTTTCTTGGACAAGGATCTTGACTGACAGATATCAGACTAAATCGTTTTTAACTGTCTCCAAAGATGGGCATTTCAAAATGTTCTCAAGAAAAATAATACATTGTTCAGCTCTTCTTACAGTTACAGATTTATTATCTAGCTTACAACTTGCTTGGAGTAAGTTAACTCCATTATTTCTCATACTAACCTCAGTGAACCTGACAAAAACTGACCACTGTCTCTATGAGGAATTCCTACACATTTGATGAACTGCTGTATTTAATATTTCACCTTTTTTTTCTTAAGAACAAACTTATCCTATTTCAACTTATCCCTATAGGTTATCTTTGCAAAAACACTTTCTTGCATTCTCTCCCATTTCTTTGTGTTTGGGCCTGGCTGCAAAGAGAGTAATTATTTCCATTATCTCCATTAGATTACTTCACACAACCCTCATGTGAATAGAATTCAAAGTGACAGTGTTTTGTTTGAAATGGCATCATGTTGTTAACTTGCGCAACTCCTACTCCTCCTTCACTAGCTCTTTGCTGTACGTGTATTCAGTTTCTTCATTTTGAATATAATTCTTGCATTTGTATTTACTCATAATTTTTTTTAATTTCCACTCATCTCACCAATCTAGAAAGATCACTCTGCATTGCAGTTGGGTACTATGTGCTTTAATCTTTTTCAGTTTTCTATTTTTCACATGTACATCTGTTCTCCCATTTTATAATAGATAAATCATATTTCTTTAGTTTGGACATGAGAACATCCTATGTGACTATGTAGAAAGCTCTGCTAAGTAAGATACACCATACCAATTCTCTCTCTTCCCGTACTCTGGATTAATTACTTTTGTGAGAAAGTAGCTGGTTTGCTATTATATGATTTGTTGTGGAAACTTCCCGAGCAGCTGCTTTTTATCACTGTGTTATTGTACAGATGCTCTTTGATTGATTGTTTAGTAATGAATTAAACAAAGTACCTCTCTTGATACCAGGGTTTGGCTGTTTTATGTTCCTTAACTACAGCTTTAGCATTTCTTCAGTCTTCTTGTACCTCAATTGGCCTTTATGAGCTTTTGAAGATAATCACTAAAATGCGCAGGTGAACCGGCCAGCGTTTTAGGAACTTATCAGATATTGATGACATGAATACTCTGTTAAATTCTCTGGTTTTTGCTTTTCTGACCTGTATTCCTATCTCCATTTTTTTAATTAGTTGTTAGTTGTGTTAGGCATATGGTCACAGTGAACCTCTTTGTGAAGGTCAAAGCCAAAAATGTATACATAACTCCAGTCATTTGCAATCTACGCCGAAGTTGTGAGACACCTTGTTACTCTGCTTCTCAAAAAACAAATGTTTTTTTCCTCCATTTTCAAAGCAAAAAGCAAGGAATGGCAAGTTTTCCTTTCCATGGAAGCATTGTAGGACCTGCTTTGATTGATCAAGTAAAAATTGTGAAATCTTCTCAAACCAAGAGCAAGCACTTCATTTCCCAGCACCTCTCAAAAACAGAATAGGAACAAACTCCGTTTTCCTTGAATGCATGTTTCCTGCATGGTCTGAAAGATGAATGAAGACTTTGGGAAAAAAAATAAATTAATGAAGTGTTGAGTCCTTGAAGTAATGCAAATTTGTCATTGATTTATTTAACATAACTTGCAGATAATTACATGGAAATAAAGGAAGAAGTTATGATTTAAATTCACAGCCCTATGACTGCTTTCATTTGATGGATGATTCAGAACATGGTGCGACAAGTAGATTCAGACCTAAGAATAGAAGTCCTAGGACAGACTTCGTTTTCCCGTGAACTTGTTTATACAAAAGGAACTCAAGATGGATACCCTGGACAACTGGTATCTCAGCAGAGAAAGAATAGAAGACAGACAGCCAAACTCTGCTTGAGTGTAAAAAGTGTTCATATGATATTTGTTAGGCTGTAGTTACATTTATTTTGGAAGAGAATTATATTTTATAGGCCTCTCATTGGGAGTATGTTTTCATAAAAGGGGTAAAGGCAAACGTAATGGAAATTATAATACATAAAAAAATGTTAAGTCCAATTTTGTGGGAATTTTGCAAGCATGCAAGTATTGACTTGAATTAAGGAAAGGTCTTGAGCCAGATCTTTAGTATCTTGTGCATCCAAAACTTCCATTGGCAGGACTGGAAATTTTGGATTGATGAATAAAATACTATCAGATGCTTTGTTTGATCCTAAGAGATCAAACGTCCGATTTTGGATTCTATTTTCTTCCCTTAACATTAAAAAAATTCTGCTTAATGGAAATATATAGAAGTCATTCACCATCCAAGAATACCTCTAAATTCACGTAAGTGTTAACTGAAGACTGGACAGACGAATAGCGCTTGACTCCTACTTCAATGCTAAAATGCTGACTTCAGACTCTTAAAAAATGTGTTATTATTAAAAATGGTGTTATCGTTTTCCAAGAATTACTATAATATAAAAAAGTGCTGAAGTTAGGTAAAGGAACTAAAGATATATCTAATCTGTGACTTGTTCAAAGAAAATAGCCAGATTAGAAAGGACCACATGAATAATCTAGTTAAAAATCTTGGACTACTTGTCACTTTTTTCATTAACTAATCTCACAAGCAGCTATATCCCTGCCAGATATTTAGGCACATGCTTTACCTTGAGCATTGATTTGCTGATTTAGAGCCCAAGGGCTTAAACCATAAAAGAGAAACTAAGATATAAGTGCTATTTAATTAGGCCAGTAACATAACTGTAACTTTAATAAATGCTTGTGTACAAACCACACCTTTTTAGCTTGCACTGAATTTTTAAAAAGTTTTATAAAACATTTTATCACATAAATTATTCTCCTTGTATCTTCAGCAATGTCCTTGTCCTTGTCATTTAATCCAACATCCTTGTTCTAATCAAATACTTTTTACTTCAAGTAGTTCAGTTCTGTTTACCATGATGATAAATATATATTTTACAACAGCTTACAATTTTCCTAAACTGGATAAATTTCTGGGGTTGAGGAAATCTTTGTTTATAGTTTTTTAAAAATGTAATTATTATAATTACACTTTGTCATGTTTTAATCAATAGAGAAAATAAAAATAAAGCTTTTATTCTCATTATATTCTAAAACATGGACATAATTTTATGAACAATCAGAACTTTAAGAATTCAGAAATCTCAGAGTATCTATGTATTTTAAAAGTGAGTTAACATTTGCAAAATTCTGATTGGAGTAGTTTGTTGAAACATGGGCATATGCAGCATTTTGTAGCAATTATTTCAATAGCAGAATTCATAAATCTTACTAAAATTATGTACATTATCCAAGAAACCATCCTTGATCACAGAAAAAGTGTTGAACTTATAAATGTATCCTAGTATACACACTAAAGAAGTGTTAAGTTTTTATTAGGAAATCATGTTTAGAAGGATAAAGAGTATGTATGACACTACATGACTTCTGTTTTTTGACTTAACTTTATACTCTGTGTTCAGAGTTCCTCCTTTTCTGGAAACAAAACAAAAACCACGGTGATCATATTTTTTTGAAAATATTTTTTATTATAAAATGTACAGTATATTGACCTTAATATTATAAAACACTGTAATGTATCAGAGTCTTGTAAAGACCAATAATTTATAAAATGAGACCAAGTTCATTGTTACTCTTTCTAGTCTCATAGTCTTGATTTAAAAATATATATAAAATATATAATGAATGATTTGACTGTAGCATCCCTAGTAGCTGGAAAAAGTTTGTTCATATGTTAAGGTAACTACTGTCTGCATTTATTTTTATTAAAATAGATCACTCTTATTTGCTAAGTTAGTCTTTGATTTTGAAAAGCTGATAGAAGAATGAACAGAAAGGTTAGTAATCATATTCTATAAGGCTAGATTACGTAAAAGCGCTGCAGGGTATAAAGAAAATTATGTTTTACTAAAGCACTTCTATCACTGCAGCTCATTTATTAACAGTTAATACTTCTTTGGTACTTTTAAGGTGCTTGTTAAAACAAGGAAAAGCTTTGGACTATTGACAAGAATAGAGTACTTTAGGTCTCAGATGCTATTGGATAGCATGAAAAACCACACTACACTGTCTTAACAATTTAAAGAACTTTTCCAACATGTTAGTCCCCTCAATTTCAGTATGTCTACTGCCTCCTTTTATTGCAGGGACATATTACCGTATTAAGTAAAGAAGCAACGCACTTTGCATGATAACAGGGTTTTTTTCTGCCCTCAGCCTTCCTGGCTTTGTTGCAAGCAGTGCTTTCCTTGTTGCACTTGCCTGGCAGTGATTTGAACACTAGTATCCAGCCAGAGGTATTCGTTTTAGTGTTAGAATATGTGTATATATGTTGTTTTCGAATCACTGCCTAGTATATTTTTAGCAGTGCATTTATAGAAGCCCGCATCCCTTTGAGTAGGCTGCTGGATGACTAATGACCCCTGAGGGTGGAGGAATTTGTTTCCATACAAACGGGATTGAGCTCCTGTTGTCAGATGTGATTTGTCTGGAAGCTCCCATGTTATTTCTGCTTTAGGAATCCCAATGGCCATGCAGTTCAGTTTTACTGAATTTCCAGGCCTGGCATAGATGACGGGTGCTGGCTCACTGGTGATCCGGGGAGGATAGGCTATCACAATGACAGGCACACTCATAACAGAAGTGCCATACTCTGTGGACACCTTGCACAGGTAAGTGCCCCTGTCAAACACAGAAGCCTCACGCACTGTCAGTGAGCCATTCTCCAGCAGAGAGAAGCGACCCACAGCCTGGGGAGCATCCAGGACCATCCCGTTGGGCAGTGTCCAGGAGATCTGCGTCCGCTGGTTTGGCTGGGTGATGCAATGGAGCTGCAGAGTCTCTCCATTGATGATGCTCACCAGGTTGTTGTACTGGTTGCTGATTTCTGGCCTGAGTCCCACCTTCAGGAAGACTACCCGTTCCACATAACCTCCTGGGTTTCTGGCTGTACAGCGGTAAGTTCCAGCATCCCCAGCGGAGAGGCTGCTGATGTGTAAGATCCCATCCCTCTTGTGGTAAAATCTGTGCAGACGGCTGCCACTCAGCACTTCAGTACCATTGGGAAGGATCCAGCTTGTGCTGGGCTTGGGGTTCCCCTGGACTGAGCAGTTCAGATTGATGCTGTGCCCAGCAATGGCAGTGATCCTTTCATTGACAGGGTCTCTGAAGGAGGGTTTCTCCAAATTGTCTGTGATGAGGAGCTGCACAATCAGTCTCGCTTCCCCTCCTTCATTCCGTCCGATGCATATGAGCTGCACCGCATCTGTCTGCCTCACCTCTCTGATGTCCAAAGTCCCATTGCGATGCACAGTGATCCTGTTCCCATAGTACGGAGCTGGCAGGATTACTCCTTCTGGAAAAGCCCATAGGATCCGTGGAGCAGGGATGCCTTCAGCTTTGCAGTCAATAAGTTTCCGGCTATCCCTGATGGCTGTCTCCCTCACAGATGTTATTGCACTGAGATGACCATTGATTCTGGGAGGCTGAACGTTAACATGGATCCAGACAATTTTCCGATCTTCTCCAGCGCTGTTCCGCGCTACGCAAGTATAGTTACCACTGTCAGATCTTTGGGCCTTTTGGATGAGGAGGGTGCCATCCCTATAGACCTGGTATTTGTCAGATAGGGCAGGAATGGGCCTGTTGGTTGGAGAGAGCCAAGTCACCTTGGGAGTGGGTTCTCCTTTGGCTTCACATGCTACTGTCACAACATCACCATAGGGTACATTAATAATGACATACGTTTTGTTCCTTATAGTTGCAGGCTCGGCCACTACTTTGACCCGCACTTTCATCTCATCCTTCCCAATCTGGTTCTCAGCATAGCAGGTGTAGTCCCCTTCCTCTCTCAGTCCAACATCATTGAAATACAGGGTTCCATTATTGAAGACCACATATCGCTTTGTCCGGCTGCCGCTGTCATCCGACTGCATGAAGGTATTAATCATGCTGCCATCTGGGAGACCCCAGGAGATCTCAGGATTTGGCAGACCTGTGGCTACACAGTCAACTTTCAGGTCTCCTCCGTACTTGACCTTGTGGTTATTCTCATTCTTATGTTCTATTTTTGCTGGTTTCATCATCACATTCACTTTGAGGACCACGTAGTCATCCCCGATCTTATTACGGGCCACACACAGATAGTCTCCTGCATCTTTATCTGTAACTGAATGGACAACCAAAGTCCCATTGCTGAATACTTTGATTCTAGTCTCCAGGCTACTGTAAAGAGAGAAAAAAAGAACAGCACATGAGCTGCAAAATCACATTTTAAGTGTTAGTTAGTTAGCAAAACCTGGGTAAATAACCCAACAACTCAACAATACTGAAATAAAGGAGAGGAGCATTGCTATTGTTAGATAATTAGATGGTCTGAAATGTCCAAGATTTTCTCCACCAAAAAGCAAATGGAAAAAAATAATTCTACTCACTTGTAACCAAGCAATTCTACTCTGTTACATTCAATGACTATAATGGAGTATTTGACCATTAAGCAACCATTAAATACCAAATGGTGGTATTTTTTACTCTGACTACATGTACAGTACTCTGTAACATTCAAATACAGGACCTCCGAATTATATACACCTAGCACATAAAGGTTACGGACCATAACTATGGAGTCTGACACTTGGGTCCTCAGCTGAAAACAAGTCAAGATGAGTAACTTCCTCTGGCCTCAGGTAATCTCTAGAATGACTACAAAGAAGCAAAATATTGCTAGGCTTTGAAATATGGAAAAAAATATTTTCAAGGTGCTAAAAAACTGGTTTTCCTTTCTACTTCACTATGGAATTGGTGCATTGTGGTCAAAACTAATTTCCTTAGTAGCCCCAGCCTTCTCCCCAAAGATCTGCTGTATTTGAAAACCAACACACATTAAGATCATGAGGAAAAATGAAAAATAATAGTATTTTGTTGCTATCGCTATGAAGCATAAAATGAATTCTGGATTTTGTGCTATCAACAGGCTACCTAAATATATTTTGTTGTCAGTATGAAAAAAATGATGACTACATTCAGCTATCAAGAAAGCAAGGATTTTAAGTTCAGTACATTTCTCATCTGTCTATAGTGTTCAAAGAATGAGTAATGAATAATCTATAGAGCAGAAATTATGTTTTCAGCAAAGTCTTAGGAGATTTATTGTAGTTTTGGAGAAGTGATATTTTACTTGATATCGTGAACACTGGAGAATGTATTGTTTTAAGCATATATACGCAACTGGGTTTGCACAGACCTTATTGCATTTTAACATCATTGTATAAATAAATATCGTCTTGCAATCCATGCAGGCATCTGTGCAACTCTGTACAAACTAGGCACATTGGAACAAGCAGTACATGAGTTGTATATCTAAACTTTTGCCACTGGAATTTTCACTACATTTACAAGTGGCTGTAAAAGACATATAGTGGCAGTTTATCCTAAACACCTGAAGCTGACTTTTCAAGAATACTATTGTTTCCAAGGAAATTACGCTAAGTCATGACTTGGCTATCTTGTAATACAATTTCAAATTCTTCCTTAAGGATTCGGGGCCTTATTGAAAATTCACAGAAGTCAAGAATGAAACTTGTACATGTTGGAATGGTCTTTTCTCTAAGTTCATCTAAACTGCAATTTAGCTGCGACACCTCAAATAGTAATTTACCTGTGTAGGGAATCAATCATCCTTTTGGAAGGCAACCTCCACAATATCCGAGGCCAGGGGTCACCAGAAGCACTACAGTCCAGATGGAGGACGCCGCCATATGTTACATCTGTCCTCAGAGGAGAGCTCCCAGTGATCTTAGCATTAGACGCATGCTTCTTTACATGGAGTTGTATTGTTCTCCTGGCAGCTCCCACCATGTTAGCAGCAATGCACTCGTAGGTCCCACTGTTCTTGGGGGAGACGTTGCGAATATAAAGAGTTCCATTGGGAAAAACAAATAAATTCCCATTGACAAACTGAGAAGGTCGGATTTGTGTGCCATCAAAGACCACCCAGCGGATGCTGGGAGAAGGTGCTGCTTTGGCAGTGCAGTGGATGTTTATACTGCTGCCAAGGGGCAAGGAAATGTTCTCTTGCTTATCCTGCTGGATGATGGGGGGTAAGGCTGCAATGTGCAGCCTCACCGCAATGCTGTCAGCTCCTGCAGCATTGCTTGCTACGCATTTGTAAACTCCTCGGTCTGAAAAAGTTGCTTGCTTGATAGACAGGGTTCGATTTTCGTGAAGCATTATCCTGCTTTCTGTGGTTGTGACTGTCTGCAAAATCTTCCTATCTGGGAAAATCCATGAAATATGTGGGCTTGGAGTCCCACTAGCCTGACATTCAATTGCTATGGTATCTCCAAAGTAGACCGTAACATCTCGATAGCGAGAAAGTAAAATTTTGGGCTGGTGGGCTACAACTGTGAGCACAATGATCATTTTATCTATACCATGCAGGTTCTGAGCTGTGCACAAATACTGTCCACGATCCTGAAGTTGAACATTTCGGATAAGGAGGGTACCGTTTTTCCATACTTCAAACCTTTGCAACCTGGTGTTGGCTGTCATTAGAGCTCCTGGTAAAGTGAGAGGAAAGAAAGAAACGGAAAGTCAAAGGGTTTAAGACATATATTGTTACATTGAAGAATTTTTATGTAAGAGTTTAGATTTACTTAAAGCCAACTACAACTTTAGGTGGATCACATGACATCTTCTGACACTCTCCATAGTTAAAATTGGTGTTTGTTTCTATTACAGAAGTAATCATACTAGCTTGCAAGCCTGTACAGCGTGGCAACTTTTAAAGGCTTCATGCTTTAGGATTCCTCTTAAATCTTTATCCAATTTCTCCTTTCCATTTGCTTATGGAGATGACACATATCAATACTTACGGCAGCTATGTTAACAAACCCATACTCACAAGCGTCATCATAAATTCTAGCTGCTGTGAATAATGAGAGTTGGCTGCTATTCTCCCTTCAAAAAATAAACTCATTAAACGGTAGAGATTTTCTTTTACTATAAGCAATACTGCAAAGTTATTTTTACTTATAATGATTAGTTGCAGTTAGTCGCATTTTATCTATAAAGATTAAAAGACACAGAAATTATTCTTCAGTGTTTTGGACTATTCCTGCAATCATGCTGCATTTCTATGCAACAACCCTAGTATTTGTACCCTTAACAAAACATATAGAACATATTTTCTGTGTCTTACCTGTAGAGACTTTTGTCCAAGTAATAAAAGGCTTGGGTTCCCCTACTGCATCACAAGGGATAAAGGCATCTGCTTCAGCAAGGATGGATATGCTCTGAGACCCTTTTGTGATAATTTCAGGTCTTTCTCCATGTATCCTGAAATTAGTGGAAGACTGAATTACAGTTGAATTGTGGTGCACAATGCCTCCCACATAAGGCACAGATGGAACTTTTTGAGGACGATGATGGACATTTTTAAAAGGATGAACTGTAGTGGTTATCTGTGGTTTTGTGCGCTGAGAGACAAAGGCTGAAGGGGTAATCTTCAAAATCGCTGGTGGCTGTGATGTGGTGGTTGTGGTGTGTAGCACTGGAGGCACTGGAATAGCTGTAGCTCTCTGCACTGTAATTCCAGTAGGGGAAACCTGGGCAACCTTCTTCTCATTTGTGTCTTTTGGGACTAGCTGACTAGGGATGACTGGTTTAGGATGCATACTTAAGTGAGGGAATATCCTTGTTCTGTTGAAAAGGAATGGCATTCTGGAACTGGGATAATAGGGGACCCCTTGACTTGGCGGTTTCCCTGCTGTGCCTCTGTTATCTGGAACATAATTATTTCCAAAAAATCTTGAATTAATATTGTACCTGTTCTGACCCTGATTACTGAATTTACTTGCAGTAAATGGATTTGTTTTGTGAAATGGAGAAGCTTGTGTTGGGGTAGTTGTTTCTCTCTGAGAGGCAAAAGATTTTTTGTCCTGGATGGTATGTGCTGCATATGCTGTTATCTCTGGTTTGTTTGTGTAGTGAAGAGGCTGACGTGTTATAAAATTGCGAAATGAACCTTGTGTTACAATATATGGAGGCTTCACTGTGCCTCTTACTGGAACATTCTTTGGAGGCACAACAGGCAGTCTTTGGTTTAGGTTTGGTATCATTCCACCAGGTGGATGGGGAAAGTTTGGATTTAGCAGTAAACTGTTGTTTGACTTGCTAGTATACATCTCTTTGAATTGCTCCTCTTTTGACTGTATGCTAATTCTGTTCTGGCTAGAGGAAGGAGTAGGGTGTACATTCCATCTTGAGCTCACCACCATTTTGCTACCATCTACTTCAACCTGTTTTGCTCCTGGGAACCTTTCTTGATTGAAGGCATTACTTTCCTTAGAGGTATAATGAAGGGAAGGGTTTGCAGTGCTTGAAATGGAAGGGGGAAGAGTGACAAGCTTTATAAATGGAATAAAGGCAGTGGATGTAGTTGGAGGGTTTTCAGTTGTCTGCAAAGTGGGATCATGATGAAATACATGTGACATAGCTTCCTTTTTATCCAAGGAAGATGGCTTTGTCCCAGTCTCAGAAGCAAAAGATTTCTTTGTTTCTCTAAGAGGAAAAGTCTGAGTTTCTGTTGTGCTGAAGGAGGAGGACAAAGTAATCATCTCATATTGCTGAGGTGGCTCAGTTATTGCTGGTGTTTCTAAAGATACTGTGGGCTTCCATGGCTCCTTTGAAACTGAGAGGTCCTTAAAAACTTCCACTGTGCCAACAGGAATACTTAAGTCAGTCATAGTGGGATATATCAGCTGGAATGTTCCAGAGGTTGTTTCATTAACCACAACTTCTGAGTCAAATATGATAGGCTCTTCTTGAGATTCTGGTTTTGAAGACAGTATCAAGCTGTTCGCATGCTCAGAAGTTGTGCTTGATTGCTCTGCCTTACTATCCATAGTTTTAGAATCTGCTTTAATGCCCTTCTCCTCAGATGTATTGTCTAATGAGTGGTATGTTGGCACTTCACTTTGCTCTGGTTTCAGAGGTGCACTTGAATCTTTCGTGGGAACCGTGTCATGTACAACATACGATGATAAAATCGTGACAGGTGCAGTCACTGGAAGTGCCGAGGTTTCAGCAGCAGTAGAGAGAGTCACACGTTTTGCTTCAGGAGGAGAAGCAGTAGGTCTAAAGAAGGAAGCTTTTACCACCTCTCTGTTTTTGGTAATTTTATCTAAGACAATTGGATCGGTAACTAATGAATGAGTGTATTCCATATGCTCCTCTTCCTTAGCCTGTATTTTGTCATTGTGTTTAAGATCAGGACTTTCAAGAGTTGCAGAAGTTTTGGTCACAGCTTCAACTTCAGGTGTCCTTGGAACTACAGGCATTGCCTCTGTGGTTACAACAACATGGGGGAAAGGCTTTGGTCTTTGTCGGATTCTGTTTGGCCTCAATCTCCTTCTCCCATGTGGCCTTTTTCTAGCATGCTGAGTAACAAGTGAAGGCATGGTCTTCCTATGGGGAGTTGTTGTGGCCACAGTGGTCAACCTACTGATGGAAGAAGCAGTTTTTATCCCCCCTGCCGTTATATGAAGACCATTAGTACTTGGCAAAGTGAATCTGAGATCTGGTTTTGGAGTAGCCAGGTTTCTGTGTTCTCCCCCCTGAAAACTCTCTGTGTAACTGCTGGACATGCTTTCTTGAGCACCGGTATTCCTGTGGGTCTCATGTTCTTCCTTGCTCTGAACCCTGATGGGTGTGACAGCTGGAAAACTTGTACTTAAGTCTGCCATTTTTGTCTGACCTGTGGATACTTCTTTGTGCTGGTGTATCAAGTCATTGCTCTTTTCTGTAACAAATGGGGAAACAGATGAAGAAATGGTAGTTTCAGAATCTGTTGGGATGATTTCACCCAGCTGAGGTGGTGTTAAAACTATGGTGTCAACACTCTTCTGGTCCACTTCATTTAACTTCACACTTGTCTCCAAGACGCTATGAAGACCCACAGTCTGAGATTCAGCTAGGACAGTAGCATCAAGTGGTAGCTCAGCAAAAGCAGAATTTTCCTCTGATGGTGAAGATACAGTTCTATCTACATTTTCTACTGTGAATGAACTGCTCTGAATATTAGGAACGTTTGTAACAATTTGTCTGGTTAGAGGTTCTTCAGTGAGAGCACTGATGACTACAACTGAATCCCCAGTCCTGACATCAAGATGCTGATGGTCTTGGGGTTGCACAGTTGCAGGTACAGAAGTCAAATATAAACCCGATTCGGGGACTTCTACAGAGTATTTACTTGCAGGTGTTTCTAAAGCCCCATGGTCAGAGAAGGGTTCAGTTTCTGACCTTGTTAATATGGACTGGACCAAAAATGCTTTAGTGTTGTGGGAAACAGTGACTGAGAAGGGCTCATCTTCACCCACAGGTGATGCATCAGCAGAGGAATCCACCCTATCAGGTGCTGTCTCTGAAGGTGGAGGGCTGGCTACTGGATGAGGGTCTGGAGTAGTTTTCTGCAGGACTGATGGCAGTGCAGTTGTTAAAGAAATGGCTGTAGCTGTTGTTGTTCTAGGAAGATTCTTCCCACGAACCTTTGCCAAAATGTCAGCCCAGTGTTGTGGATTAATCTGCTTGCTTGCCATATTAATTCTCCTTCGAGATTCAAATACTCTCCGGCCTTCTGCGACATTGCTGTCTTGGGTTCTATCAGTATTTTTCCAGATTTTCATTTTCCTTCTGCCTTTCTTCCCCTTTTTAATTTGAGCCTCTGGCACCTTGTCATTTTTTTGTTTAAATGATATTTCCCGGTCTTTCAAGTGGTTCTTTCTTTGTGGAAACTCATCCATCACTCCTGCCCCTGATCCTTCTCCATCATCTATGACCCTCCCTCTTGGTTTTGACAAACTTTTTGAGCCTGGGCGTTTTTTTAGTTTTATCCTTTTGAATGACCTGTCAGATACCATTTTATTTACTGTGACCCTTACAACAAACTGATCTGATCCCTGCTGGTTGATAGCCACACATCTGTAATGGCCACTATCACTGACGTGGCTTTTTGGAATAAACAAAGTACCATTGTCCAACATATATCCTTTTGAAGAGTTTGATAACTCATTAAGGACCTGGCCGTTTGGAAGAATCCAGCTCAACTGTGGCTCTGGGATAGCAACTGCTTTGCATGGCAAAACTATTGGATCTCCAACACTTTTTTCAACTCTCACTACATCTGAATCAGCTATCTGAATAGCTGGAGGTTGTACGAGAAGTCTATAAGCCATTATGTCCACATCATCTCTCACTTGGGCAATGCAGTGGTACAAACCACCATCAGTGTAACCCACTGCTTTGATTATTAGCTGGCCGCTACTAAGAATGGAAAACCTGCTGTCTTTCTGATTAAATGGTGCCTGCAGTTTAGTCCCATCTGGAAAGAGCCACTGAACAGAGGGGCTCTCAGAGGCTTTCACATTGCAGCTCAGCTGACACTCTGACCCTTCCACCACACTCTGTGCTGCCCTTGTGCTCTGGTTTTGCTCTATCATTACCCAGTTTCTCTGCTGTCTGGTGTCTTTGGTACGAATTGTCTGAGAAAACACAGTGAAAAAAGATAGCACCACTTTTTTCCCGGTACTCTGGCGCCTGTTTAATTGGATATTTATAAGAGGTTGCATCACCCAGGAAGGCTCAGCCAGTATTTGAGCTTTTACACCTGTGTAGTAAAGAGCATCATAATCTGAGCCTTGCCTGTACCGATAGCTTATTTTAGGCTCTTTGCTGAGCATAAGTTCCCTCTCTAATTTGACAGGTACTTCACTGTAATAAGCTATAAGTTTCCATAATTTTTCATAGTTTTCTCGATTCATTGGACATTCAAAATCCAGTGAAACTGTTGCATTTATATCAATCTCCTGAGTCTGGATTTGATTCCACTGAATTTTTGTAGAACCTGTTGGTTTTTTGATTTCACAGTTCAGATGGACTACATTGCCGTGCTCATCAGTCATATTTAAAGTAATGTTCCACGGAGAGGACTGAAGCTCTTCTAGAGGGATTTCATAACTGTCACCATCTTCTTCATCTTGGGTGCTGATATTCTGCCTCAGTGAGGACTGAATAATAGGTTTCCTACAGGAAATATCTTTCAAGTTTAGAACGTCTTCTTTCTGCAGCTGTTTCGGGCTTTTGCACTTAGGACAGAGCTGTCCCCCCTCATAGGCTTTGTCCTTTTTGCATTTCAAAATGCCTGCAAGAAGAAAAAAAAAAAAGATAGGAAAAAAAAGGGGAGGAAAGGTAAGCTGAAGAACTCTGTTCTAGAGTTAGGGAACTCTCAAAACTGTGAAATGGGTCACGTAAGGAACACTTTATGGCAATGACAAATATGGCAGGGCTTTTAAAATGGCACCTCTTTGTTTTCACAAATGAATGGGCACCTGATTCTAAAACTGTCCACAATTTCATCTGACTTTAATGAAAAGATTGAACACTCCATCCTTCTGAAACTTAGATTCACTGCCTCTGAATAAAATGCCTAGAAATTGAAGCGTTCTGAGTAACATTTTATAAGTGAGTAAAAAGCTATGCTGTGGCATAAAGTCTGCATCTGTACAGTGACAGCCTACCCATCTAACTTGTGGATCTAAGATGAAGAAGACTGGGTCCTCAGCTTTCAAAAATGCAGCACTTACCTGAGAAATGCTGGAGTTCCTCATTAAATAACAAAGGAAGCTTTTTATTTTTCTCTGTTCTTTAACAACAGTACTGGTTAACACACAAAACATTCTATTGTAGGTACCAAAATCTGCTGACTAGTTCCTGCACCTACACGTTATTTATCATCAGCACACAAAAAAAAAAGAGTGCCACTTCTTCCCTGACCTCTGAAATAACTGTAAACTCTGTAATGATAAAATATAAACTAAAACAGAAATTATAGTCTTGACTCCCCTTTTCCATCAATGCCAGAAAGACTCTGGTCTGCAAAATAACAGTTACAAATTTACTACATTTTTCTGCTCACTAAAATGTCAAATGTTCAGTTTGGAAACATGTTGTAAATAAAACGTACTCCAGTTATTCTAGGAATAAGTGTCATGCTAAACACTCCTGAGGAATGAGGGATCTTCAAATGAATGAACAACATATGAGGGTTATAAGGCAAAATGCTAGCAGAAGGGGAAAAGAGTGGCAAAATTTCTTATCATTTTTTAATTGAAAAATATATGCTTTGCCAGATAAGGATAAGGAAAGATAAGGAAAGCATGATTCATGACAGAACTGGCCCCCAGCCAACTTGGCAGTGGCCACACTGGTGATCTAAGAAACAGCACTTTTATAACATTATCTGGACAGAACTGCCAAAGAAGTTAATGTTATAGCTATATAAAGATACAAAATCTGTCATACATGAAAATGACACAGATAAATTCTTTTCCCAAAAATCAATACTGTTGTAGTGTAAAAAGGGAATCTAATTGAATAAAAATTGTATCAAGGCAACACTGTGCAAGGAAAGAAAGTTCATCTATATTGTTATAACTTACAGTGCAACTTAAGTACACTTAATAGACATACTCATTTGGATCAAGGAGAATACATAAAAATATTAAGGTTAGCTAAAGAAAAAAGGCCCTCATTTAGTGTATTACTGATATAGAGGCATTATAAAACTGGTTTTGGGGTGGGTTTTTTGCTGCTAATACTTAGCTTCTGCACATGACCAGAACTATTTCAACCTAAGCAGTGTGATACTTATCTCACATCTAAGCCTACACAAAGACAGACCAGTTATTCCAGAAAAAAAAAATGCAGGATTGTAAGTATTCTCTGAAAATACTTAAAATAGATTTGCTCCTTCATAAAAGGAATTTGTAGTCAATGAAGAAGCACAGATAGACATGAAGGATGCATGAATATTACAAAATGGCCTTAAAGTTAATAGCATCAAAGTTAAATAAAGGACTCAGCTAGGAATTTTCAAACTTGATTTCCATTCCTTCCTTAGCCAAACACGCTCAAACCCAATGTTCCCGTCTTCCATGAGAGCATATAGTTATTAGCTCTGTTGGTTGAGGACAATGCCAGCCCTTAGTCAAAGGTGTATCACTGTGCAAAGAAACACTAACATGTTATAGCCTATTTTCTTCCAGTTGTAAACTTTACTGGTACTTTTTCCATCTTGAATGTAAAGGCTAACTCCTTTGTTGTCAAATACATATTTTTAGCTAGTGACACACAACTGCTTCCTCTTTACACTGCGTTTTAAATATTTATTGAATATTGCATTTATTGAATGGTAATGGAACATGGACATCGTGTAAGTAATAATACTCATCATGTTAGATTTTTCTCCTGTTCTGCACTACTATGGTATTTTCGCTCTTACCTCCAGAAACTTCATTCCATTCAAGAAGCCAGTTTAAGCTGCAGTCACAGGCCCATGGATTCCCATGAAGGTAAAGATTCTCCAAAAGCGGCATGCCTTGAAACATCCCTGCAGGCAAGGTCCTAAGACCATTTTCAGATAGGTATAGATGTCTTACGGTTGACAGTTTGAAATAATCAAGGACCATAAATGTTGAAAAAGTGTTGGGGTGAAGCTGCTGGAGCAAATTTCCTTCTAAGTGGACCAGTCTCAGAGAAGTTAATCCATTAAAAGCATTTGGATGAATAAACTCAATTCTGTTGTGGTCCATGTGCAGTCTCATTAAGCTTGAAAGCCCTTGGAGAGTTTGGCCCGTTATGACTTTCAATTTATTATAACTAATTTTGAAAACCTAAAAAAAGGAATAGAAGAGATTAATTCTGGGGTTTGATCTAAATCCAAACAGAATAACAAGCATGCAGAAGTTTTCCTTCCATGTTCAAATATCCTGTGCACCACTGAAAAATAATATGCTGGTCAAAGAGGGAGAATACAGCTGAATACTATTTGGCATTATCAAGTATGACACAGGCATAGTTAACAAATCTCAAATGTATTTGGGTAGAAAATGGTATCTTAATCCTAAGAAAGGCACTATAAAACTCACTTAATTTTGTCTTCTGCTATTCATCCAAGTTAGAATTTATGAAATTTAAGAAGACCTGAACGTTACCTGCAGAGACACAAGATCTTTCAAAGCACCATTAGGTATATTCTGAATGTCATTTCCATGTATCATGAGCAATTCCAGTTTTGTAAGTCCTGCAAAGGAGTTTTCATATATAGACTGTATACTGTTAAACCTGGAAAAAAAATCACATATGCAGTTACATTCTATGCACTGACCGTCATGGACTGCAAATGTAAAATTAGTATAACCTAACTTTCAGAAAAAATTGGAAGGATCTTAGTGCATTGTCAAAGGGCCAGAAGTGACTGAAACATTTTTACAAGGCCAAGTATACTTAGTCCATGTTTACATTAAGATTTCTTTTAACTCATTTTGTGGCACGTTAGCTATAACTCAGGAGTAAGAGTAATAAATAGGCATTTAAGTTCTAATAGTTGTCAGTATGTTTTTCCATGCAGCTGAGTTTATGGAATGGTAATAAATTAATGGCCTGTAGCCAATCAATGATGCTATGGAGCCTGGCAAACTAGACAGGCTGATGTGTTGCCAAAACAGCATCTAACAATAAATGAATAAAGAATTGGAGAGAGGACATTAAAAATGGACATCTCCCAAACAGCATGAGAAGCAGGAAGTCACATCCTGCTTCACTTACTGTTACAACATGTAATTGGCTACATCAGCTAATTACATAAGATCTAGGAATTGACCTTCCAATTATATAATTTGACCCTAGAAACTCCCTTTAGAGAAGGAATAGAGAATCTACTTTTTGAAAACAATTCAATTTCACTCAGACAAATAAATCAGGTTTTATTTGCCAACATGGAAGTCTTAAGTTTGGCGGCCTAGCCCTACATTCGGGTTTTCCATACGTAGACTTAAAAGTATGAGCTAATCTAGGCATGAGGTCTCTAAATTAAGCTTTGAATTTTAAAGATTTTTCCTTCCTAGAAAGGAAGGGAAGAGACAAGAAGAAAGTAAAATACTTTGAATATGGAGGAAATATTTTTAGATCCTCACCACACTATCTATCTGGACACTCTGAATTTTCTGAAAATTTAGACTACTGTTTTCATATTTTTAGTCCTACTACAGATCTATTAGGCTTATAGCAGTCATCCTATTACAAATCCTTATTTTAACATTAGCCTTTCTGAAAAATATGAACTTCTCTGAATGAGAATTTTTCCTAAATTATTTTCAGTTACAAAAATATTGTTTACCTGCTAAATATAAAGCATCTTAAAATAGAAAGCTTTTGCTCTTTTCCAAAGGGAACAAAATGCAACAACAAATTGTTAAGACTATTTCTTCCTGGGAAAGAACGCAACTCAGACAATGTCATTTGTAGTGATAAAATACAAAGATAGGTAAGGATTTCCATGCTAGCAGTACCATATCATATAATGTATTTTTATTAAAAAATAGCCAAAATGCCTAAGTAACTTGGAAGCCTACATCCCATGTTCAAAAGCAACTTAGGGATAGAATTTGCCATAGAATGTTGACATATGGGGGAAAGGTGACTGTGTATATGTATGGATTTGAATGTGGGAGGAGAGGGAGGCATTTTTGACTCAAAAATGCCACAGAAGTACAGATTGCTGTAATACAGATTCAATGAGTACAAGGGCATTTTGAGACTAATATTAGGCTTCAGATGGATAAAGTGCTGGTGGATAGGCATTTTAACTACAGAGAAGCAAAAAGAAAAAAACAAGTTCCCTACTGTCAGTCATTGCATGATCAATCACAGCTACAGGTCTTGGGGTGGTCAGGCTGAGTTCCTACCGGGTAGTGATGCAGCCCTGATATCAAGCAGAAGAGAACTCCAACTTTTGCACCATGCCACATCACATAATGACCCTATGCAGAACTTTTGTGATAGGCAGCCTGCCAACTGTCCCTGCCTTCTCATCTCACAGTCTGTCAGATAGATGTGAGATGGCAATACCCTGGCAGAGGAAAGTGAGTTGGAGCCCGAGCAATCTCTCCCCAAAACATTGATGTCTGCTTATATTGTGCTGAAGTTCCTTGGAAAAAAAAAAAACAAAACCAGCTCCTAAGGTAATGGAATAACTTTGCTTCTAATGTATTGTTTTAAGATACGCTATATTTCATTGTTCTCCAACATGCTACCTGGCTACACTATAGAATTTTAGTCCTACTATATATTTTTACATTACATATAAAATTCAACATTCAGTAGAAATCCCATAGTAGGTTTAATTCAATATAGTTTTTTATACACTACAAAAGACTAGAGGTAGTATTTGCCAAGAACTGACATCGTGATATAAATGTTTATTTGAAAATAATAGTAACTTTCCTTTGAAACATGAGGGACACACTAAAACTTTCTCCATGCCAGTAACTGCCATGTTTGAAACACAGCGCCTGAAAGTAACCACCCATCTCTGCAATTCTACTTAAAAAGCACATGCTGAGATCCCGGTGCGCCACACGTGCGTCCCGCATGCCGGGATTCCACACCGAGGCCGTAAACCGGCTTGCCGCAAACTGCCATACGAACCCAAAATTGATCCTTTCCACATGTTTCGAAATCCTGGCCGGCACGGCTGCCAAGGAGCGAAAGGTGCAGTGGACTTCGGTGGGGAGGTAGCAGGCGCAGGGCTGGGGACAGGCCCGGGCGGCCGGCGGCAGCCCCAGCCCCAGCATCAGCACCACGGAGAGCGCCCGCGCCGCCGCCCGCGCCCCCATCGCGTCGCCTCCCCTCCACGGGCTCCTCCTGGGTCGTCCGGGGGGAAAACAGGGTGGGTGGGAAGAGGGTGGGGGAAGAAAGAGAGAAGAAACGATGATTTTGTCATCCTTTGAAAAAGCTTTATGGACCTAGCGATGCTCTGCAGCATCCCAGAAGGTCTGCAGACAACCGAGGAACAGTTCAGTCGCAAAGAGGTTTCTTCCAAGCAATTTGCTACTTCAAAGTTCACTTCCCCCCTAATTCACTTCAGTACCCATTTTACTAAACTTACACTGTCTCCTTATGGCTGTAAATTTTTAGGCTTGCTCTAAACATCAAGGGTAGTACTTGCCTTACCTAAAAATTAGAAAACTTCAAGGGAAGCATCTACTTCAAGCAAATTGCCATGGCTCCCTCTACAGTCAATGAAAGAAAAAAAGCTACGCATATTCACTTGAATAATATCAGGTATCTACCTAATCAGATACCTAGAAATAGTACAAATCAGCCTCATTAGGACCCTAATTAGCTAACTCACCTAGCCTAGCTGCCAAATTTTTAGACAAGCTACTAACTTCCAGGAAGATAAAATGTGGCTGAATGAATCCCATTCGCTATGTATATGGGAAATAGTATCACTGAGAGAGAATGTGAGTGAAAGAAGGAATTGGTTGGCCACAGATCTGGACTCTGACATCCTTTGCCATGCATTACTGTGTGATGTTGGATGTGCTCTTACATTGCAATCTCAACCAAACAGGAGCTATGTTCGGAATTGATAAAATTTGACAATTTATTTAGAAGCATAAGCACAGACCTCAGAGGAAATATAAGCAAGGAAGTTTTTCTTTATCAACTTGCCACATCTATCAACGCTCAAGTTCAGATTTTCAGAACCGTGTGTCTAGACCCGTGGAGAGTCATTTAAAGATGCACACTGTGCTAGAGCAGACAAGAAAACACAACTGTTATTGACCTTGAGCACTAATCATTTCTGAAAATAGAATTATTTATGTAGATGTCTAATTACAGATTAAGCAGTCTTACTCTGGAGAAATGAGTTTGAAATATCCCTATTCTTATCCCTACCACCAGAAGAATTTGAGCTCTTCAGATTACAGCCATACAAGAATGCAGGCTACTATTAGTAGCAGAAATTTAGTATTCCTGCTCTTGTCTAACTGTGTGACAACGATGGAAAGTCTTTCAGTTCTACTAGGTATTATTAGTTCCATTACTTGTTGCTTTTAGTATAAAAGTCAGATTTTCTCAGATCTGCTAGCAACCAGACATACTTTTTTTTTTTTCCTAAAACCATCATGTGCAAGCCATTACAGTTCAAAGGAGAGGCTCATCGGGATGAAGAGCTTTCTCAAATATCTGTGGTCAAGTTAACGGGACATTTACCATTCTTTGCGAGACAAACAGCTTTTAATTTAAAAATATTCAGGTGCTGTTTTCCTTCACGTTCTCTTTAATGAAAGCTCCCTCTAAAAAACCATCCTGCCCATTTTGAGGGGGCACACCGCACTTCCTTACAGGAGGTCCTCGCCGAGGTTAAGAGGAAATGGCAGTGATTTGTGAGGGGCTGGGAGGAGAAGGAGGAGGAGGCCTGGGGGGCTTACCCATGATTCGCCTGGGTGAGGCACAACGCTGGCCGAGCGCAGGGCCTTCCCCACTCTGGCCTAGGCTGCTTTGGCAGGAGAAACCCCAGGACCCGCCAGGCCCGGAGTGAGGCCACACCGTCTCAGCGCTGCCCCGCCGCCCGGGGGCGCCCTCCAGCGCCTGCCCCCGCCCCCCTCATTGGCCGTCTCCACCGCCGCCGCGCAGCGTGTCACCCAATGGGCTGCGGCTCCGCCACCGCCGCTGGGGCGCGGCTGCGGAGGGTTGGGCAGGAGCCAGCAGGGAGGCGGGGCTTGGCGCGGAGCCTCGGGCTGCTGCCGCGCTGCCCCCACGGCGGGGACCGCGCCCGCCCCGCAGGGAGGTTTTGCGTGGGGAGGGGGGAACGGGACGGGACACGGGGGGAGTCCTGCT
>KZ505800.1:742642-788265 GCA_002844005.1 Limosa lapponica baueri | reverse complement strand
TTAGATTAGATACTAGGAAGAAATTCTTTACTGTGAGGGTGGTGAGGCACTGGAACAGGTTGCCCAGAGAAGTTATGGATGCCCCATCCCTGGAGGTGTTCAGGGCCAGGCTGAGTAATTGAGTAATTTGTTCTAATGGGAGGTGTCCCTGTCCATGGCAGGGGGCTTGGAACTAGATGATCTTTAAGGTCCCTTCCAACTCTAATCATTCTATGATTCTATGATACAACTTCAAAACTGAACCAGTCGGTTTGGATTTCTTATTATTCTTATAGTGATATAGGTGTCCCATCACAACACGAACCAACCTCACCATGATCCTTAGAGCGTACTGGCGCAATACTGCTGCAGAGACCGTTACCCAGTCTGTATGTGAGAATTTGATCTCCTGCATCATACTTGAGGAGAGCCACTCCAATAAATGGAGAAGCAATGACAACGATACAGGAAAAAGTAGCAACCACTAACAACATGAACCAGACTGAATGTAGACTTGGTCATGAATTGACTTCTACCTTTAAATTCCAGCAGAAAAGTGAACTTCAATTTCATAGAATCATAGAGTCATAGAATGGTTTGGAAGGGATCTTAGAGATCATCCTGTTCAAAGCCCCCTGCCATGGCCATGGCCACCTCTCACTAGACCAGGCTGCTCACAGAGTATTATTTAGAATCATTAGCATCATTAAATCGTCAATATTTAGAAGAATTTAGTAGAATTTAGAATCATTAAATCATTAACATTCCTCTCCCCAATTTCCCTCCTGTATTAGCAATTTTTTCAGTACACGAAAGTAAACTTACTTCTGGTCCAGTGAAAAATGCAACATTCAGATGTACCACAGAAGACCATGTACTATCATCTACTTAGTTCCACTGTGTCATTTTCGGATACACACAATTTTCTGCTCTCTAGATAGCTGATGCGGCAGTTACCCTCGTTTGTTCTAGAAAAGCAAAGAACTTAGTCTTTCAAGACACAAAAGAGTTGCAGAAATCAGTATAGATGCATCTTAAGCCGTAAGAATCCCTCTGAGCTTTCAAATTCTGATTTCAAGGTAAGTAAATATAGCGAATGTCATTACATTCTAGACTGTAAAGCTGTGGCAAGTGTATCATCACCAAATTTATAGAAGGAATTGATATCTGAGTTAATGAACCATTTTTGGCTTTGAAATCTGTAAAAAGTGTGATTATCAAAAAGTGTGTGTGTAGGAAACTTCTTCCACTGTTAGTGATAAGCTGTTGTCAGCATCAGAATCTGGACCAGTCATACCTTCAAAATGCACCATGAAAGATTCACTTTATGAAATAAACTCATTTCCTTGGTGGTAGCTGCGGAACTTCTTTTGTGTCATTGTTTAACCCTGGTGGGCAGCTCAGCCCAACCCAGGTGCTCGGTCACTGCCCCACAGTGGGATGTGGGAGAGAATATGAAGGGCATAAATGAGAAAACTCGTGGGTTGAGATAAAGACAGTTTAACAGGTAAAGGAAAAGCCATGTGCACAAGCAGAGCAATACATGGAATTCATTCACTGCTTCCCATCAGCAGGCAGGTGCTCAGCCACCTCCAGGAAAGCAGGGCTCCACCATGTGTAACGGTTATTTGGGAAGGCAAACACCATCAGTTCAAATGTCCTTCCTTCTTCTGTCCAGCTTTTATTGCTGAGCATGACATCATATGGTATTGAATATCCCTTTGGTCAGTTGCGATCAGCTGTCCTGGCTGTGTCCCCTCCCAACTTCTTGTGCACCCCCAGCCTACTCGCTGGTGGGGTGGTGTGAGGAGCAGAAAAGGCCTTGACTCTGTGCAAGCACTGCTCAGCAATAGATAAAACATCCCTATGTTACGAACACTGTTTTGGTCACAAATTCAAAACACAGCACCATACAGGCTGCTATGAAAAAGGTTATCTCCACCCCTGCCAAAACCAGTAAGCAACCTGGTCTAGCGGGAGGTGTCCCTGCCTGTGGCAGGGGGGGTTGGAAGTCGATGATCATTAAGGTCCCTTCCAACCTGAACCATTCTATGATTCTATGATTCTATGATTCTATGTTCATTCTGAAAATTAGTGAAATTCAAATAAATCACAAGGCAAAGCAGAAGTAGAAATCTGCACTAGAACTGGGGAAAAAAGGTGCAGAAACCCAGATTGCTAGGTCTACACAGTAAATTCTTCATTACTTGGAGTTTGAAATTTGAGAAGAGATTTAATTCAAAAAGATGTGCTAAAGTTTGAGAGCAAGTTTTTAAACTATATTATAAATTATTACAGTGACGTTTTAAAATAGCATCACTAACATGATGTTCACTATCTTCAATGTAAATAATTTTTCAGACAAGCAAATGTCAATACCAAACCATATTGTTGTATCAACTGTGTATTAACAGTAAATACATCAACAGTTCATGAGGCAAAACCACACTACTTTGACAATAAAGTACATCCACCTCTATTATATGTTTACTTTATTCCAAAGTTTTACAATTTTTTTTATGGAATCCATTTGAATCCAGTTATGAAATTATGGGGATGATACATATTAAGGACAGGGAATTTTTAAATTGACATGTAGCAGATACAATTAGGGAGTTAGCAGTAAGCAGTAAGATTGTCCATGCTAGGGAACTTGTAGATGCTACATAGGCCTGTGGCCACAATATTTTTTATAGTTTGAGGTTACAGTTATATTTCAACAAGAGACATTTACTGGTATCTAGATTGACAGCTGTTGTACATCAGTATAATTTCTCTGATGTTAATCAAGTGATGCAAGATTGTCTGGTAGCTGTTGTAGTAAATGGTTGGAAAACCTCTTTATAACTTTATAAACCTCTTTATAGACTCTAGTTATGTTGGTTAAAGTTTTGATGCAGTGGGTAAGGACAGGCAAAGCAAATAAATGGTGAAGATAATCATCCATGCCACTGATACGTGCCATTCCAGCTGCGGTAGCTGCTGCTTACACAGTGTTTGCAAAGTGACAGGAAAATGCCTCAAAAGATCAAGGGAAGCAAAGCTGAATTACCAGATGACTGTAGGGAGCACCAGGGGAGTTGCTGATACAGCCATTTCTGAAAGATAGCCCCAAGGTAAAAGGCTATTCACATGAACAAGAACCTGTCTGTTTTAAGAGGGTGATGGCAGCAACTAATTACATGCTTTTGGACAAGACTAGGAGGCAATGAAGGGTAAATCAAGGACGACAGTTTGAGAAAGGGTGTTATTAGAGACAGCTATCTTTCTTATTTTCACTGCCCTTCACTTACTGTGAAATGCCTTGACTTAGTTCAGATCAGCAGTGTTTGAGGGAAACTTCCATCAGTGTCACTACCCTTCCATTAGTAACAGTTACAGCCTCAGAAGTTACCTTCTCCTCTTGACCCAATGCCAAAGTAGGGTGTTGGTAACCTACTGTAGCACCAATGCTCTCTCAGGAACAAAGTTTTGCGTTTTCTAGAAACCAGTTCTTTTGCCTAAGTATTTTTGACGGTTTGGATCAAGGAACCCAAATCAAGGACTGAAACAAAGCATTAGCAAGCTATGCAATAGCAGTTTGTAGGAAAAGCATATATACCATGAGGCAATGGTGGCCTGCAGACATCTGGTCTGCAGACATCTGGAGGGAGGGTGGAGAAGGTTGAGGTTCTGGGCATTTTGAAGAATAATTTCTCTGTTAAAAAAAGGAATACTGTATTTACATTTTAGTAAAGTCACCAACTACATTTGCAATAGCTGAGGATAGGAAAATGTACTATTATTCATATTTTACAGATTTCAATATAACTAATTTTCTGAATAATGGGCATTTGCTTAATCTTACAAATCTTATCAGTCAAGTATTGTGTTTTACAAGGTAGTATAGTATATAAAGCCCAAAGCTGATATAGAAATCATAGAATCATAGAATCATAGAATGGTTTGGGTTGAAGGGACCTTAAAGATCATGTAGTTCCAATCCCCCTGCCATGGGCAGGGAGACCTTTCACTAGACGAGATTACTCAAATGGGAGCACATGAATTTATGACTCTAAATGAATAAAAATCAGTGGGCTTTCTTAGTCTGAAATCTGAACATCATAGTAAGTTATTACTCTCAATAACAAAGAATTGCAAGGAAAGTTTGTTCTTTTCTGGACTGGTATAGATCAGTACAGCCAAATGAAAAAAAAAAATAAATCAAGGGAGTTTTCAAGGCTTTTTGCTTGAGTTGAGAGATAAATGCTACTGGCTCCTGAAAGCCCCTGTCATTACTGATTTATACAATTTAAAACATGTGGGTGAGAGTGTCAAAGGAGGGAAGTGTCATCTGTACAGCCATGTGGTTATGCTTGCATAGGAAGGTTTGTGTCTCTTTCCTCCTATGACCTCATGGTTCACCAACTGATCTTTATCCTCCAAACCTCTCAGGAGAGGATCATTTCTGCTCTTTCCTTGCAGCTGCAGTGCCTGTATATCGCTGCTCTCAGGCAAGTGCTTTTCTCTGTACTCTCCTTCAGATAACTTATCTCCTCCTTGCCTTTAGGCCTTCCTGTTTGGAGTTGTTTTTCCATTGCTTAGCTACTCTTCTTACCCCAGCTTCTGCTTCCTGACATATCAGAGTGTACTGATCTGTCCCATGGCCCTTGCTTAAAGAATAGCTGCATATGGCATTAAACTTCCTTCCTTCCTTCCTTCCTTCCTTCCTTCCTTCCTTCCTTCCTTCCTTCCATCTTTCTCACAGTGATGACCTGGGCTCCTCTCTTGGCTTCCCTTGTCAATCAGCCTCATGGAGGGAGAAGGGAGAGTACAGATCTTCTGTTTACTAAACAGGACAGGCTTTTTGAAGCTGAAGCTTAATACTTTTATTTGCTGTGTGTCAACCACGAGAGGAATAGACTGTCGCAGTCCCACTGATGAATATACCTGATGGACAAGTTGACTTTCCCAGCTGTCTCCTAAAGAGCAGAGGATGGAGCCCAGAAGACTGAAATCCAGTGATTGGTACATATGTGAAAAAGCAGCAGTTTTTAAATGCTTTCTGTTGGAGCTGGTAATAAATTAACTCTTGCTCTTACCACTTGGCAGAGAATTGGGAATAAATTTCTGCAGATGAATTAGGGCCTTGTTTAACTTTCAGCAGAAAAATGAGGAGTTCTAGAAAAGTTGATGGACTGAATTCAATTTTATGATGCAGAAAAACAAACTGTTAACGTACAGAAATAATACTTGTGCGTTGTTGTGACTTGTTCTCTACTTGTCTTCAGGTGCTGGGTATTTATATTGGGAGAGCATGCTGACTCTAGTCCCAGTGTTTCTTTTATTTGCTTTTTGACATTTCACGTGTTTGTACTGTAGTGCCTGACAAGTTATATGACTAACTAATCGGAGTAAATGCTGATTAACAAGAAATGAAGAAAAATGAGGGTCAGCAGTGTGGGAGGGAAAGCAATGATAGGCCAATAATCACCAAGGTATGCAGAAAACCCAGGCAACGAAGGAAGGCAGGGAACTAATAACAGATCATATCAACGGGTCTGCTGCAGCCTTGGTGGGCTCTCAGCTGGCATCGGCAAAACAGAACTGTTTTCCTCTGCCAGTGCAAACAAAGATGTCACACGACAGTCCTTGTTTCCAGTGCCTTTGGGTATGTCTGGTGGGTGGCGGGAGCCCACTGGCTGTGGATGCAGGCCAGCTCCAGACGGGGATTGTGTAGCTGTGTTAGCTTGATCCCATGTCTGTCTTTCCATGGAGTTTGTTTGCTTGAGCACAGTGCTGCACTAACACTTCTGCCCATCAGGCACCTCCAGACTGACTCGCATCCGGAGATCTTTGAGCACAGGACAAAGTGTTACCTACACTGCTGCACCTATACAGGGCTTTTTGGCTTCCCCCAAACCGGTGCAGCCCATTTGTACCTGGCTTATCTGAGGGGTGATCTGGATTAAAACCTGGGGGGCAAGTTCATTCCTCTTGTTACTTTGAGAGATATGGTGCTGCTTTACCTTTGTGCTCTAAATGACAAAGCAAAAAGGCAGCAAATGATGTGGTACCTGAAAGTAGTAACAAGTGAAGGTATTCAAAGGTGCACTGTGATGAGAAGGATGAATGAAGGAATCTGCTGCAATCTGTAATGGGAGATACCACCAGAGGAAGTAGGTTTAGTTTCCTTTATCTCTTTTTTCTTCTCATTCTGTTTCTATTTTCCCAGTGAAATGGTGTGAAGAGGAAGTTTTTCTTTCGGCTGCATAGGATACTTCTATCAGACTGTTAATAACCCAGGAGTAATAACATGGAAACAGTTGTCGGGTGTTTTCTCTGCTACTTCCACATCTATGAAATAAAGCGTATCGGAGTCACATTCTCTTCTTTATGTTGTGAGCTAAAGAATTAATCAAAGCAAGAAAAATATTTCCCTCTTTTCAAAAGAAAAGCTGAAATAAAAGAGGTGATGAGAACTTTACTTCATGGGCTTTCATTCCTTAGCCAAGAATTCAAGTTTATTAAGGTATTAAAACAAAAGGAATGCAAGAAGGATCTGTGGCAGTCACTGTGCAGTAAACATTCTCCACATGAGTCTCTTTCACTTTACTGGGGTGACTGCAGTTTGCACCACATTATTTGGCATTGCAAATTATGAAATGTTCCTCCACTTCCTCAGTTTTAACCTTCTCAGCCACTGTTGTGCATTTTATACTGAAGAACAACATTTCAAATTGAAGAACAAACTCTGTCCTTGCATGTCTGCTGCCAATCCAATGCTCAGCTGCACAAGTTCCTTCTGCCAATGAAACCTAGAACCAAATATTCAGCTCTTAGCAGTAGACTTCCCTTTAAGATCCACCTGTTGCTAACGTTCTTCACAGAATCACAGAATCTTCATGGTTGGAAGGGACCTTTGAGATCATCGAGTCTAACCATACACACAAAAAAAACAACCAAGCAACCAACCAACCAACCAACCAAAAAACCACACAAAACAAAACACCCAACCCAACAATCTCAGGCACTAGAGCATGCCCTGAAGTGCCACGTCTATATGTTTCTTAAATATGATTTAGACAAATGCCTCTCCTACCCCTTTTTGTACTCTCACACGTGTATTTCTGCATCGAAGGCTAACAGAGAAACACTCCAGAGTCATTGGATTTTACATGCCTGAAGGCAAACCCAAAATCCTGAAGTGGATGCCCAGCAGCATTGTCAATGAATGTATTTATTGAGGCACTGACAGTAGCCATACTGAAATAGGTTTGAATAGTTGGTGCCAGGTAATTAATCATACTTTGGCAAGCGCAAACCCTGGAGAAGTGATTTTGTGAGATATATGTCCTGCTCCATCAGGATTCCTATGGAATGAAAGATTCCTATAGGCCACAAATGTCTTAATACCCTCTGTAAGAACTGAACTGAATGGAGCAAACCTAATGTTTAAGTTTAGAGGTCACAGAATTTTAGTAATTAACAGTTTTTTTGATTTACATATATATATACTTTTTGATTTATTTACATATTATATACTCATAGAGAATGAACAGTGGTAATTGTTTCATATGGGAACTATGTAATTAGCATAACAGAATGGGAACAAAAAGGGCAGATAAGTGCAGATTTAGATTATGTTTTGCTGTACCTTATTCAGTTTTAAGATGTTTGTAATAGTGCAGCATTAGACAAGTCTGCATTATATGAACGGCTAAATGACCATGGACCAGAATATTAGAAATCAGAGTTTTTATATGATGTATGATTTTACTCTTTTTTTTTTTTTTTTTTTTTTTTTTTGTAGCACACATCACAAGCATATATTTAGTAATACCAGACGGTAAGCAAATTATTTCTGTGAGTACGGGACAAAGAGCAAAGTGAGTGGCCACTTTGCTACCTGAGTCCACTTTACTTATCCACGTCTTTAGCTGTAAGATGTTGTTGTTATAAGGGCAGTCCCAGTTGAAGCAGCCTACAGGTCCCATTCCATACCAATCCCATGCAGTATACAACCAAGGGGTACTTCTCACAAAGTCCTCACATTTGATTTGTCTTCCTGCTGGTATGAGAGAAGCATACATAGTACGCAGCTGCTCTAATAAACAGGCATAGTAAAGATCCAGGCTATCTCCTACAATATACCGCAAATGACACTCAGAGGTCATATTTAGGAGTGGGGTTAAATCTATCAGTACAGACATAGCATTGAGTTTAAAGTACTACTTCACTGTATTTAGAAAAAATATTTTGAAAAATAAAAAATACATTTTTTCTATGTAAAAGTAGATACATTTAAAAATATTTATTGCTTATTACTACCTCTTTCTTATTTTCCTCAACAAAAAACTGTATGCCTCCATAGAATTTTACACTACTATATCTACACTACTGAGTTTTTTAACATTTGTTTGTACAGACTTACACAGAGAACATCCAAGCCTTACGGTGCTCCCATTGAATCCAGATGCAGGGATTTGGCCTTGCTTTTGTAATTGTTTCCGTTATAAACCTCTATTTCAGAGTTCAGAATTTGGTTATAAAAAATGCTTCCAGAATACAATTTGGCATCGAAGATATCACTCAAGGAGCATTTATTACTGGTTTGATTTCAGTGTGGCTTTTTGAACTTACAGATGTGTCCTGAGAGTTTCATCCATGCTTTCAGATATTTTAAAGATTTAAAATACCTTTGACTAGCAAATGGAAATCATCACACTGTGATGGGAAATGATACCATCATCTTTATCTAAAAATGCCATAAAAACCCTAAGTGGTCACTTGAGTTTTTTCTAAATAGTAAGAGCATAGTTACTTCATAACAGGCATGCACTAAGGGTAAATTGCAGCCTTATAATGCTCAAGTGAACATGTTTTCCCCTAATTAAAGGGAAGAGAATCCAGCTTCCTCAAGCATACCAGCTGCACTGTAAATAGTTAATCAGATAAGCTGCTGATTCCAGTTATAGGGTGGAATATTGGCTTCTGTCTCTTTGGGCTCACTGCAGATGAACTGAGCCAACCTCAGTAAGCTTCTCTTGTGTCAGCTTGTTTCAAGACTGCATGGAAGAACAACTTCCCTGCACTTGGGGAATGTGAAAATTTTGTCAAAAACTCTGCCCAAGATCTTTTATGTAATGTAGAGCCTAGGCAACCTAGGAGAATTTCACTGGCTCTTTGACAAGGATACAGAATTAGCCCTACAGGCAATGAAGATAGGTATGTTTAACCAAAATCATTCTTCTTTACAGTGGCAGTTAGGTAAGGTCGATGATGCAGGCAGTGAAGCCCACTTGATGTGCTGAATTGCTTCCTCCTGGCCCACACTAAGTTGCAGCTGGAACAACGAAGGAGTTTTCTGGTATTGCTGCATTTCAACACCTATAGCAAGAGACACAATAACAGAAAAAAAGCTTTTAAACCATCTTCCTGAGTGTGATTGACCAATAAACCCCTAAAATGAAAGAAGGCCCAGAAAAGAGGGGCAAGGACCTTGTGCCTGTGAAGTTCAGGGAATAATCCCAGGTGTGACTGATCACAGCAGTTGCAAAGAAGCTGACTTCATCTCAACACAAAATAGGGCTGGAGGGTGGCCTTTGGTTTAGGTAAACAGCCATCAACAGTTGAGTGAATCAGGCTCTCTGAGTTCATTAAAAGAGTATGAATGTCTCCCTGGTTTAGACAGACCAGCATGGAGGGACTACATACCTGGCCTAGCCCAACACAGAGTATAAAAACTAGACAACTAGCAAAAGAACTTTTAAGAGAGGAATGGGCTTGAGCTGGCTTCAATCCACATATTCCTTCTTGGTGACTGAGAACACACTGTGTCATGACAGGGAACATAGTACCAAGGCAGGTAAGAGGAATCACGTTGATATTGTACTTGAACTATATTGTGTTTTCACTACATTTTGTATCACACTGCTAAATCAGAAAACCCATGTAACATCAACTTCAAATAAGCAAATCTCATATCAAACATTACACCCTCTGTGAGTGCAACATCTAAAAGAACCTGGTCAGCCAGTATTGAACTCTAACACTGAAGTCTGAGCTGGCAAGTTTTTTCTGGCCTTGAATTTTCATCTAGAATAAAGTATTTCCTGGTCTCAACTAGTAGGTGGATCAGTTGAGAGTGCTATACATATAAAGAGCATCATTCTTCCTGCTGGAATAGTCAAACACTAGTAATCACCCAAAAAGCCCGTACTGTTAAAGGCAAAGACCAGGGAGATGCATAAGCTAATTTAAGATTCTTCATGTCAAAAATTAAAAAAATAAATGAATAAAAAGCTCAAACTTCCATCTTTACTTCTGAAAATCCAAACTTTGTAACAGCAGCAAGAGATAAAGGACTTTAACCCTTCCTAATTTGCAGGAAAACACTGCTCTGGTAATGAAAGTGCATTGAACATGGAATGAATAAATGCCATGCATAACTGCACTAATGACTATGCAATATCTTCATTTAAAAAAAGCTGGTGCACACAGCTATATCTTGAATTTCTTAGCCACCAGGTACCCCTTAAAGTCAGCAGGAATCAGGAGTAAAATTGAAAAAGCCAGATTAATCCGTGTATAGCACTGGTGTCTATATACAAACAATCTAATTGTCCAGACTCCCTTTATAGCCAATATAGAGAGGTTGAAGTATCTAGAGGCTAGGTGTCCCTTAAAATGAGATGAATCACATCATCAGGGTGCCTATTTCTCACCATTTCTTGCAAAGGAAGCTAGATGACTCTTAGCTGTACATGTCAAACAGCATCCTTAACTAAGAAAGACGAACTCCACCTTACATATTAAATTTCCTCTGTCAATCTGGGCAATACAATTGCGTTCTGGGTACCTCAGTCAAGTGCATCTTATAGACCCATTCCTATTCTATGCTGTATTACTCTGGTTTTCTCACTGTAGGGAACACTGAACCATGTGCCTAGACCTACATGTCTAACCTCTGTCTGAGTTTCCGTAGGCTGCCTGAAACACCACGCAGGAGACTACTAGACTTCTGGAATAACAGCTGGAGACTACCCATTTAGGAAACTGAATCCAGTGCATAGCAGCTACGACCAATATGGGTGTTTGCATCTATTTAGCATTTGTCGCCCTATTTGCTTTTGCCTTGATTGTTTCTAGTTGACATGGTCATTTATGACAGGGAGGAATTAACTCAATGGTTTGCTTTTGGGCCTGGTAAGTTTTAGATGTGAAGAAAGATAACTTCATGCATTGTGGCTATCAAGTATAAAAGTCAGTTATAAAGAATGCCAGTTGCAAAATGGGCTCATAGTATTTTAAGATTTTCATAAGAACTGCTTCTTTCCAATTTATACCATCTTTAAGGAAGAACTGATAAAGAATTGATGGTTTTTGACCTGATCTCAAAGATTCTTGCTTGGCATAGGAGTGTCTAGTAGTAGTGCTGTCCAATTTGGATGACTGAAAGAAGTATCATGTTGTCTCCCAGGGATCAAATAGTCGCTGGAAAATTAAAATATATTATGAGAAGTTAGATGTGCTGTGGTGTCTCCATAGGGGAAAATAATTTGGCCAAAGCTTTTAAGTCACATCTAGGTGTTCAGATAAATGTTAAACCCAGTTTTCTAAGGTTCATTTCCACTTCAAACTATGGATATCTTTGGTCCTCAGCCCTTCTGAGAACTGGACAACATTCTGGATTAGGAGTTTTACTCCTCCAACATTTGAAATTGTGGCTTTTTTTTCTTAAGTGATTTTATTGAGTTTTAGGTGCATGGCTGTCTTTAATTCTAACAGGAATGCAATTTCTAAGATGCAGGTATTAAATGATTTTCTCTAGGTTTTTAAACTACCTTCAACTATTTGAACGAAACTATGAATTATTTAACATGTTATTGTTTCTTCTCCTGTTCAGAGTTTTTAAACCTGTTTTGAAATCTTGACAGGTTTCTCATGGAGGTTCGGAGAGCTGGAACGTAATTTTGGCCAACCAGCTACAGATTTGGTGTTCATATATAGCTTTCACAGAAGTAATTTAGATACTTCCATAGTTTCATGTAGCACAGGATGAAAACCAATAACGTAGTTATTATGAAAAAATGAAATAATAACATTTTAAAACTATTACTTTTCATCCACAAATATATATTATATACTACTTCCATAAGTCTCGAAGCTTTTTATAAAATGCCTGGTATTTCCATTTTACAGATGTCCGATGTCCAATGTCCAAGGTGCATGCCAGGCCAGTGGCAGTACAAAGAAATGAACATGGTCCCTTGAATGCTAGCTTAGTTAGCTAGATAGTCCACTAGAATATCTTGCAAGTCTAATTAATACATCAGGTATTTTTGTACAGTACAGTGAATGTAAAGGCAATACCATTAAGGAGGTAATTTACTTGGAACTTGGAACCTTCCTAGAACATGACAAAAATTCAAAGTTTGTAGAATTTGTTCAGGCAAAACATTAGATTAAACAGGTGAGTGAAAGAGACAGTGAAGAGCCAAACACAGAATAAACAGATTATAAAACCCGAGTATATTTTGCTATGATTTTAAACTCAGCAAACTGGGAAAAGGACATAGGATAGCAGGAGAAAGAGATGTAGAGAAGCAGGACACTGAGTGTCCATATGCTTTTGTATTATAGCATGAGAGCAGCATTCAAACTAAATGCAATTTTTTTTTATAATGGAATATTGCTTCACTGGAAAAAGTTGATTTGCTGAAACTGTTTGCAGGAATGTAGACATGTCTGATGGATGAAAATCTCCCTCCCTGGCTCCTTAGCAGAGCCTCCTCTCCAAGCTTCAGGATCATCATTAGACCACCTGGAGGGATATTTCTGAGCCAAGAACATGGAAGCCTTGAGAGGCCTGATCTCCCCAACCTTCTTGGCTTCTTGTAGTTCACTTGATAATGTGCCAGGCTTTTTGATTCTGGTGCTTCTCAGAGCAATTAAGGCTCCAAGGCTCTGCAGGCCTATGGCAGTCCACCTGCAATATAAAGCTTTTGGCTACTAAGCTGGGACAGAAAAAGTTATGAAAAAACTCAATATTTTTCTTGGACTTAGAAGTCCATTTCCCTGCCATGTCAAGTATCGTTTTTTTCATTCTACAGATATGGTTTGACTGTTATAAACCCAGTGTTTTCAAGTTGTGGCAGTGTTTGGTTAAACTTCTCTGTTACTGTACTCTTTATTATGAAATAAGACTAAAACTCTTGGTTTGGAGAACAAGTTTAATGATGCTAAGTGAATTATAAAACAGAACTCAAAAGTCATGCTCTGTCATATTTAGAACATGCAAAATATTTTTGTGATATGGAAAAGATCACTCATTCCCTATTTCCAAGTCCTCATCCTGCAAGGGAGCTGTCTGCACCCGTTTCTACTGCAGCTGAGTCTGTACTGACAACCTTGAGAAAAAAGCCAAAATCAAAACCAAACCCCAAGTAATTAAGAGCATCATAAAAGTCTTTTAGATTAAACAGTCTCCGTTGTGGATTCCAGCAAACACTGCAGTTTAGAAAGACAAACCTGATTAGCGTCACTGCTTGCTCTTATTTATTACTCAGAATGGAAGACGCTTGAGTGTCTTGATTTTTTTTTGTTTAAACTTGCATAGATTTCTGAACATTTGCTGCTGAAATCTTGTCCCTATTAAAGTCATCAAAAATTTCATTATGACTTCAGTACATCCAGAATTGCCTCATCTTCAGTAGGGGTTCGGGGCTGTTATGACAGAAAAGCTCCCATCTTCTGTTTTTGTCATGTTTTCTTCTTTCAAAAAAGGAACATGGTTCAGATCTAATTGGCAAGATTAAGCTTGTCAACAGATCCATGCTTGTGATATATCTTTTCAATGATCTTCTCCCTGTGGATCTTTTCTGTTGCTTAATGCTGCAGTGTTCTCATATGTGTAATGTTCTCAGTGATTAAATTCAGCATTTAATACAGATCTGTACAATATGAGTGATCAGATGGATCCAGTCCAGGTCACCCCTTTTACCTTTTTCTCTCTAGTTAGGTACAGATTCACGTCTTTAGGAACTGTATGTTATCTGAGAGGAAATTGGGCAATGGGGAAGAGTAGGGGAGGAAGCTGCTTTCAAACACATGCACAGGAAAAAGACAAATGACAGGAGGTGCAGCTGCGATTTTTTAACATTTAATGCTTTTTGTCAAGGGAATGGCAGCATAGGAAAGATGAATAGTCCATAAATTAAATGGAAAACAAATATAAGCTGAGTATCAGGAATCATGAAGTTTAAGGATGTCACTGTGTATTTATTGAACATTGCTGAAATCTGGGGAAGAACTGAATCAGCTTTTGATATATATCAAGTAGTTAAATTTCTCATGGTTTCCTGTTGGATGATATGACACTGGAATTTTGCATTCTTTCTTCTATGTTTTCCACTTCTGCCAGTACTTGGACAATGTTGTAAAATCTGTAAATTTATTTTACGATCTAGACTCACCTTCCCTGCAATATTTACATGCAAGCACATACTCATTCCCCGGCTTAGATTATGCTCCAATCCACTGCTGACCAGAGGTGGGGATGGCCTCTGGTGTGTTCTATGCATGCTTGGCACCTTAGGTCACGGATCAAATTCTTGTTCTTTTGTTGTGAATACACTGCATCTGGGAATGGTGGGCTATACAACAGTGCATTATGCTAACAGATTTTCAAGGTTCACCTTTTCCTGTGCACAATATGGGTGCTTTGAGCCCCTGCTGAAGTGGAGCACCACCTAGACAAGTGTTTGGAAATGGATGGGACCCAGGTCTTGGCATAGTTATCCTTAATCCTATCACTTTTTTTTTTTTTTTTCCTAACCGTGTAGGTAAATCTTTGGGGTCCCACTGCAATGGGATGCTAGTTGTGGCAAGAATCTGCAATATGTGTTAAATAAGACCCTATTTTGATTTAAATAAATCATAGAATCATGGAATATTTTGGGTTGGAAGGGACCTTAAAAATCATCTAGTTCCAAACCCCCTGCCATGGGCAGGGACACCTCCCACTAGACCAGGTTACTCAAAGCCCCATCCAGGCTGGTCTTGAACACTTCCAGGGTTGGGACACACACAGCTTCTCTGGGCAACTTGTTCCAGTGTCTCATCACCCTCACAGTAAAGAATTTCTTCCTAATATCTAATCTAAATATCCCCTCTTTCAGTTTAAAACCGTTACCCCTCATCCTTTTGCTATAATGATAAAAAGTCCCTCCCCATCTCTTCGGTAGGCCCCTTTTAGGTACTGGAAGGGTGCTCTAAGGTCTCCACTGAGCCTTCTCTTCTCCAGGCTGAACAGCCCCAACTCTCTCAGCCTGTCTTCATAGGAGAGGGGTTTCAGCCCCCTTATCATCTGTGTGGCGCTCTTCTCAACCCACTCCAACAGGTCCAGATCCTTCCTGTGTTGAGTACTCCAGAGTGCAATACTCCAGGTGGGGTCTCACCAGAGTGGAGTAGAGGGGCAGAATCACCTCCCTCGACCTGCTGGCAACACTTTTTTTGATGCAGCCCGGGTTGTGGTTGTCTTTCTGGGCTGTGAGTGCACATTGCTGGCTCATGTTGAGCTTCTCACCCACCAATGCCCCCAAGTCCTTCTCCTCAGGGCTGCTCTCAATCAAAATGAAATGACCTCTCTGTATGCCCTCTTTTAGACCAAGGATGGCCTTAAAAATTACACAGAACTGCATGGAAGACAAAGAAAAAGCAATTATCCCACAGAAATTAACAGGTGAATGTAATAGAATAGTTGGGCGAATGGCTTAAAACCCTATTTCAGTACAATATTTTTTTCACTGAAATATCTAGAGGTAATACACCAGAAATTAACTACTTACAAAGCAAACAACCATCTTAATGATTTATGATGTCACTCCTTGATCATCAGACAGGGGGTTAAATTATCTAGATGGGATACACAAAGTTGTGGGATTACACATTGCTTTTTTCCAAGATATATGAACTCCATGTGTTATAGCTTCCTTGAGGACTGCATCGTGGTTAGGCCACTTGGTGTTTTTTCATTTTTCTTGTGAGGAAAGACTAATCTCACAAAGAAAAAGCAGTTCCCTAGAATGCAGTCTGGGTTTTATTAGGCACAGGTTACTAGTGTTTCCTGACGTTGTTACTCTTGCAGTATAACTTTTGCACCAATTTATAAGCAATAGTGTGACACAACATCCTGAAATGCCCTCAGAACAACTTTATAGATGGCATTTACAGACACATACCATTTCAATGCAGTGAGTATATCAGACAAGGGCCTGGTCCTGTATCCACTCAAGTTAGTGACAGAATTATCAGCCACTTAAGTAAGTCAGATTCACAGCCATAAAGTTGACAATTCTTTTTTCAATAAAAGTGCATTTCATATGAAGGAAACTAACCAAGCAATATAAGTTTTGCAGCAAATGAAAGGTAGAAGGCATAACATGATAATGTTTGAAATAAACATCCAATACAGCTAATATCAAAGAACAGAGTATGCCTTGCCCTGCCTTGCCCTGTCCTGCCCTGTCCTGTCCTACCCTGTCCTACACCGCCCTTCCCTTCTTCATGTGCAGACTTTGAAGTTTACTTTTCAGTTTGGCCAGGGCTGTCAGAGGCATGTTTCCTAGATGATATTTAGGAGCATGGAGCACCACAGAACAGTGATTATCTGCAAAGCTAGATGCTGTCAAAAGCAAAATGTGAAAATAAAATCAAAACCAGAAAGAATCAAATTCTGCCAATCTCACTCAGTTATATTAAGCCCATAGTGGTGACTTTTCTGCCAAATGTCTTCCTAGAAGGAGAAATGAGACTGAGATGAAAGTCTGGAATGGGTGCACCCATATCAAACATTAAACTTTATCTATTCAAGGATGTATTTTTTTGAAAGACGGGAAAGATGGGGATGTTTTAAATATATTAATCTATGGTAGAAACAGGCAGCATACAATTTTGAGTGGTTTTAATGAGAAGCAGGCTTTGGTGGCATCACTTCTGTGGGGCTTGGGTCTGTGGCAACTCTGGCTCCCTGGAGGCTTCTGGTCTTAGCCTGGTATCCATTTTTTTTTTTTTGGCCAGACTGATGACCTGGCTAGGTAGCTATTTTGAAATGGGGGTCTGCCAATCAAAGCAAATTGGTTACAGCCACATTTTGCTGCAAAGACTGTGATCTCCTTCTTTTTCCCCTCCTTCACTGAAATGTATTTATTCACATACAGGATATGTGCGTGAGCAGCTGGAGGCAGTTGTGCGTCTGTTTCACCCATGCTCTAGGACAGCCAGATGCGAACAACCTGGATCTAAAATCCTGTGTACATGTTAGCTCATGCCCGGCACTATCCTAACATAGCTACAGTTTCCAAATTTATACAACCACCTTAAAGACTGGGAGGTCTGGGCACATGTCCCCCAGGCAGGCAGACTTGCAGCCTTCACAACATAAATCATCTTTATGCTGTAGGAATCTCCTCAAACAGGATTACTTTGCCAGAGAGGGGCATTCGTGTTAACTTTTATCTATTTTCTGGGCATAAGAGACAGGTCTGTAAGTGCTGCTTCTCCTTTTGCTTTTTCCATTTTTACTTATGTTTCTTTCTAAGCTGTGACTTTATTCCCTTTGGGACAGTTTTCATCAAGCAAGAGGACATGTTGCAAAGATGGTCTATAGCTTTTTGACTCAGCTAGAAGGGCTGTGGGCCCCAGACAATAGAGCAGTCTGAGATACTTTGGCATGCTGATTATACAAATATTATTGCTTAATTAAATGAAGTTAATGTTCGTTTCCTGTAGAAGATTTTGTGCCATTAAAATGATCCAGTTGCATACTAACTTGGAAATTTTTGATTATTTACAATATCAGAGTAATCCTATCAGTTGCCCTGAAGATGATTATATTTAGGAAAACAAATAAGTGCAGCTTAATTTGTAAACAGAATTACAACTTTATTATAAATTTGCTATAGAGTCCTGAAAAGAGGCTCTATAATGGAAACTATGACACAACCTTTTCCATCTTTTCATAACTCAGTAAAGGTCTTTTTGGACTAGCCAGAATTGGCATAGAATAAATAAGCCTAATAAAAATGCTATTAGATTTATTTGCATTATATGCTGTTCACTTACAAATGTATTACAACTACCAGGTTGAAAGGTTCTTTGTTTCTAATACAGCTGCTGAAATGGGCTGGATGACTCAGTCTTAAAATTATAATGAAAAGTATCATTTTCAGTTAGAGATTGAAAAGGGATACATTAAAGCCTAAATATTAGTGTAAATGAATACTCTGTCTCTCCGATCACAACAGTATTGTGTGTTACTAACAGCTCAGTTATATTTTTTAGATATATGGACCATTTCTGCAATTGCTGCAATTTAACTGCCAAAAGTAGCAGTGACTCAGCATTTTAAATGTTTTTGGTTTGCTTTTTTTCCTAAATAATGGTTTCTAAGGTGGTACAGGTTCTAAAACTAGCAACCTCTGGATTTTCCCCTTGATGGTCTACTAACAGGGAGTTTAGACCTGTACATCACCAGTGTGTGTAATGGCAAAGAAATTTCCTTTGTTGCATGCAAAACTGTAATATTGTAAGTGTTAAAATCTTAACCTCTGTATGTCTACTTGCATTAATTCAGAGCAACACCTGAAACCAAAGGAAAATGGCTTTCATGGGTGACATGGTAAAGAGATGAGTAGTAAATAAAATATAAGCATATGAAAAGAAGTAAAATCATTGCAAAATGGATATTGTAAGTTGGGTATGAACCGTGACACAGCAGTCAAGTCAAATCTTCCACTCATGTATAATCTGAACTATTTTTGCACATGATGGTTTATGGTAGCTATTTGAATTTCCTACAGTTCTGCACGGTTCAGACATTCAGTCACAGAAAACAGCCAGCTGAGACATTAATAACTGAAAGAAGATTTTTTCAGACCTCAGTATAAAATGTGTTTCTATTGTTCAATTGTTTCCATTGCATAAACCAGAAAAGCTGATTATCTTTGCTTTGGTAACACACATTCTCTCTTTTTCTTCCTTTCTTTCTCTGTGTAAATACATATCTACATATATATGTATATGTGTGTATATGTTTATATATGTTTGTATCAAAAAGTGTCTATATTTCACGTCTTGTGTAAAAAATGTAATTTTCAACAAAATGCGGTAAAAATACATCATGTGAACCAAGACTGCAAAACAGGCAATGTAAATATTTTCACAAAGGACAGAGTGAGTAGGAGTATGAAGACAATATTGCTCATATATATTTTCCCTAAGGCGACTGTAACTAACAACTCTGTATTTTCTTTAAAATTACTTTCGCAACATAGCAATATTTACTTAAATTAGATAACTTGTCAAATGAATCATCCCAACATGATTTGTATCTCAGTTTGTTTCCCGGCATTCATAGCTGCAACTTGATTTTCATTTTGCACTCTTGATCTAATTAAGATTGTAATTTTCTTATGTGTTTGTGAATTACACAGTCAGTTGTAGATACACAATTTTGGCACAAAAAATGCCCACAATGGCAGCACTACTTAGAATTTAAAGCACTTGACAGAAACATTCCTGGAAGTAATTTCCATCAGATGGTAATTTAACTATTGTCCTTGTCCTCTTTGCTTTTATGTTATTTTGTGCTCTTACCTGTATTAAAATGTTTGTCATCTGTCTGTCTGGTTTCGTTCTGTTTTTATTTTGTTTTATTAGAAGCATTGAATATGTTAAGTATCCCACGTAAGAGTTAAGCAAAGACTCAAAATTCAGAAGTTTTAATTTCTAAACCATATGAAGGCAATGAAGAATATTCAGTTTTTCTCCCCTGAATAACATAACATATATAGTAGCATAGATTGCTTCAGAACATAGAACGGAATCTCTATCACCAAAAGCTTTTGAGACCAATTCAACAAACCTTTTTTAAACAACAATTTAGGTGTATTTGTCTTAGATTTGGACTTCAGATTGAATAAAATTCCCTCCCAAGGTGTTTTCTAGCTTTATTTTCTCTGTTCTTTACTTCTGGAAGAGTGTCCCTTCTATTCCATCTAAGAAAGGCTGGAAGATGTGGCTGTCATCACCTCAGCAGCCTTATACCCATGCACAGTGTACACTTTGCTTCACAGAGCTGAACGTAAAATTGTATGAATAAATCAACATTATGATGACTGAAAAAGATAAGCTACTGATAAATTTCTGTATCTGGCCATCTCTAGACAGAAAGAAGTGGGGTAAGGGCGTTTCTCCATCTTACATGAAATGGTTGTCCCTTATAATATAGCCTACCCACTGGTCTAAGGGGGAATCCAATGAGGCAAAACTGGAAATAAAACAGAAAAATCATTATTCCTAATCTTTAGTTCATTCTTGGAAATAAATGTGATCAAGTCAGGCTAATTAAAAAAGAAAGAAAAATAACAACAACCAACTAAAAGTATTCTCCAATGACGACTTGAGTAGCAGAACTAAGGAAATCTGGTTCCTCTCTGGGACCATCCTTCCCTTGTAGTAGTTTTTCTCTCTACTTCTCCTAGAGTCTGCAACACAACACTCCGCTTCCTCATGTGATCCTGGCAACCACCCCCACAACAATTTCAGCTTCGTACCATAACCCCTAAGCATATTTTTCTGCTCTCTAGCTGAGCAAAAGGCAGCGTGCCAAGCCAGTAGTTTAGAGATGCACGATCCTGACTGGCCTACCAGCCACTACCTTTTTGCTGTGCCTCCTCTTTTCCCTAAGAGGGAACATGGATGGGGATCTCTCTTACCATCTTATTTTCACGGAAAATATAAGAACTTATATATCTTGGATTTTTCACACCTCTCTAAGATATTTTTTAAGTAGCTTAAGGATTTCATACGCTACTTGATAAGGGGAGAGGGTAAGAAAAGGGAAAGACAGGGCAGTCAGATGGACATGCAAATAGGGATTATTTAGATCTTACTTTCTTAAAGAACTAGGTTGAGGAAACCAGTTATGATCATTTCCATTTATAGTAGGATAGGAAGAGGTGTTAGAAACCATCTAGCATTTTTCAAAAGAAAAAAAAATCTTTTTTGATTCTTTTGGAAATATCATCCTTATTTTACAACTGAAAAAGAAAACATTCAGAGTAAGTTGTCTGGTCTCTTAATTTATTTTTACTGTTCAAAGGTTTCCCTGGTGTATAAAATTTGTGATCCTTTGTAACAAGGCCAAGTATGAAAACAAAGGGAGAGAAAGTCCATGGGTAACCAAGCTTAAGGATAATAGAGAAAACCTCTTTAAAAACTTTGGTATTATATAGAAAATTTGCTTAATAAAAATAACTCAAACCAGAAAAGTTTCTGGATTTATTGCCTTCATGTAAAGTAACAGTCTATAAACACCAAACAAATAAACAAAACAAAACGAAACAAAACAAAATCCCAGCCTGGATATCCCTCCACCTACAGCAGTTTTTTTAGTGTTCAAACTTTACTAGGCTCAGCTGAAGCTGGTGGCATCAGTGTCTGGTGAGGCAGCTCTAGTTACAAACTTTAAGAATCCTCTGGCATTGGCACTGAACAGCTATGGCAACCTCTTGCTTCAGAAGCTCATCTCTGTGTGCCATTGCAAAAGCAGAAAGTATTCTTTTTGGAGGGTCTCAGCCACGGGGAACTGTATGATCTGTGCACAGTAGCAGACTATATTAAATATTACTGAAGTTCAGCATCCTATTCAGTGGCCAAAACAGAAATATTGGCATGGCATATTTCAAAGTCTCAGGATAATAATAATATCTTCTTTTTCCATTCTTTGGAAACTGTAGTTTGAAATAGCTTTATTTATCAGTTAGTGTTAAGAGATCATTAAAACTGAGTTCTATCCCACTTTAACTAGAAACCGCTTGGTAATATGTGTATGTAGAAGTATTTAAGATCAAAATTATCATTTCATGTACTGAGAGAGGGTTTTTTGGTGGCATCCAATGATTACATGATTTGCTATAACTTAGCCAAACTGTTGCAAGTGGCATATAAGATTCTTTATATGGACAATTGCTCTGTCTGCCTTTTGAGAAATTCAGTGGTTTCTTGTCCACGGTGTTACTGTTAGCCACATTTTCTTTTTGGATTGTTTTTGTTACTATTACTTTATTCTTCAACTGGAATTAAACTCAAACTGAATTTACTATTGCCAGGGCACCAGTAAGGCTGCTATGGAATTTTAAGAACCATAGACATTAAATATAGCTTCGCTTCCCTCAGTGAAAGATGTTGCCAATCAATTCACATCTGACATTCTTGAAAACAGCACAACAGATGACAGCAAGAATGTAGAGAACAAAGAGTTGTTATATATGCCATATTTTCCCTATGATTAGCTGTGCAGTATTTTATGTCTTTTCCAGCAGTGCTGGTTATTGTTGATTCCACTATTCATGTATGTAAAAACGTACAGTTTTAATGAACTGTAGGACAGATAGAAACCACCTCACATTACCAAGTAATGTCATGCATATAACTGGAACAGAGATCATGACCTCTTGATCAAAACAGAAGAAAGGAAAAAAGAAAAGAAGTATTTATCATTCAGATGTCTACTAACTGTTTGCCTCTGCCTTCTCAGGCTATTTGAGCACCACAGTAAATTTATGACCAGTAGAGGGTACTAGTGCACGTACACAGAAGTCAGTAAGTAGCACCAAAGATGGCTGCATGAGAAGTTTGGGTTAAAATTGTACAGAGAGCACTGGTGTTAATGTAATAAAACTTAATAAGATATCTTTAGCTGGTCTGTCTTATTTTCTCAGATATTGAAAACTCTTTTCAGCATACATTCTAATTTAAAGTTGTATGTTGTGACATAAACTTTAGAAGACCAACATTGATGTCAGATAAAAGGGCGCCATTCTGTTGCATCCATAATTTTGAGATGGATTTTCAGAAAAAAAAAGGAAGCCTTGGAAATACATATACTACTAGTATCTGTACAATAGCGTGGTGGGTTTTTTCCTTTCTACAATGAAGGGTGTATCTATAACAACAGTGTCATGTAATCAGAATTGTTATCATCAGGAATCAATAGTCTAGGTGAGAAGTCAGATTAACACACCTTTCCCACTGCTAATAGTTTATCTCTGGAATGTGTACAGTACCTCAAATATGACCCCTAATTCATATCTAGACACCTAAATAAAGCTTTGCTGATTTTTAGAATTGCTGAGCCATCATCCCTTACTGACAACAATGGGAGCTGTGTTATCTAAATATTTATTTATAGCTCCCCTTTGACCTTGTCCCCGGATCCTTGCCTGATAATCCCATGCACTGGAGCTTATTCAGCATTCTACCTTCTGAGCACTTTTGAACAGCTGCTATTCATTAAAAGCAAAAGAAAACAAAAAAACTCAGAACCTGTAACTTCAATCTGAGATGGATATCATTCCTTCTTTTCTCTCCAAATGAATGATTTCCCTAAAATATATGTATGTCTGGCCCAGACCCAGGGCTTGTAATAAGTTTTCTATGCACAGAGATATTATGGCCTTAAGATCCAATATCCTTTGCCCTACAGGGTGAGAAAAGGGAGCTTTATCCTGTTTGTACAAGGGTATATGCAGAATTCAATCCATTTGCTGGAAGGGCTGGAATAAACTTTAAGTGTTTCCATGTAATAATGTACTTATTAAAAAGTTCCTGTACAAAATTTTGCAAAGTCTTTTGCATATAGTAGTTTTGCTTTTCAACTTTGGAGCTCTGTATTGTTAGATTCCAGGTGATCAGTTAAGATACTATTTATCTAATGTTAATGCAGGTTTAACCAATTTGGCTCTCATTAAAACAGGAGAACTGTAGTCTTTAAGAGCTCAGAAAACTGACTTTTCAAAGAGGAATAAAGTGAGGGAAAGGATATGTATTAGAATTATAAAAAATCTCAACCAGCCAACCATTAACTTCTGGTAATATTATATTATGAATTAAAAACATGGGGGTGGAAGGCAAGATTTTATTGTGATGGGTTGCAGTCATAGTAGCTTTGTAATTGGAGGATAAAACACCGACGCCTGATCAACTAAATAACTTTCAAAGCTCAGTGCAGAGTTGTGATCAGGACACAATTCGTTTACCTAAAAATAAATTTCTTATGCCAGCCGAGATTCCTTAGGGTACCCGAGATACACAGAAGAGCCTGGCAGATATGACATAGGAGCCATAAGAAACCTGTGCCCTTTTGGAAATGCATCTGGAGACCAGGAGGAATACTTTATAGTATATTGGATGCCTCTAGACTTCCCTGTTTAGGCACTTGAATAGATTAATTAATTTCTAAAAAATGTTTAATAATGTTTAGCAAGAGTCTTCTAAGTTTTCTGTGTCAAAACTTTGGTTGACAAAAATTAATATAATTTTGAAGACTAATGCCAGAGACCTGGTTTTCAATAATCTGACAGCCACGGTATCTTTAACACTCACAGTTCAGAATGCTTAGACCCTTTGAATCAAAGGGCCAAATTCTGTCCTGTTTATGTCAGCATGTGCTGCATAGCTACGACAGAGCTGTGAACTAAGTCCAAGCCTATAATATTCCAATGACATACTAAATGCTGGAAAATCTTTCTGCAATAACAGTTTTTTAGAAGAAATAGAGATTTTTAATGAAGATAAGAAGATAAAGAGGAATAAAGAAAGTAGGTGAAAAAAAGGTAACGAGGAGGCATATTTGAAATTGGTTATGACAAATGGCAAGCAGCCATCCATTGGCTTATTTTTACATCTTGGAAGAAGTATAGCAAAGGCAAGCCAGTTCCTATAATTTTTTTAGCTCCACCAGAGAGCATTTTTTCCATGCCTTGCAAGTTTTCCCTTTTCTATTCCCAACTGCTTACCATCTGGGAATTTGTGGTTGTGAACAGTTAAAACTTAATATTTAAAAATATACATATATTTCACTTGAAATTAAGATTTTTAGTAAAGTGACTGAATTCCACTTTTGGGTGAAATGTGGTGAGATGAGTATGTGCAATGGTTGGCGCTGTAATGCTGGCTCTGCACTTGGAGAGAGACTTGGGAGTTTTGTCCAGCTCCAGAGTTTTGATTTTACAGCCAATAATTAAGTTATAACTAATATAATAAAAAACAAAAGATCTTTTAACACTTCTGTGACTTCTTCCTTATTTCATTATTTTTAAATTAATGCTTTTACAGTATGCATCATGGGATTAGTGACAGGATACCAAACATCTTCCTTTTAAGGTTGTTGGTTATCACATCACTATGATATTTGCAACAGCTGAAGTTGCTTTTATGAATTGGCATGGATGAAGGCAATATGCAAATTACTGTGATACTAAGCATTATACTTGGGTTTTATGGTAATGCTGAGTTCTGGTGTTGGGACTGGACTTGCAATTCCAGAGCTGGAGAATTAATAAATATCTTGGGAATACTTACACCACACTGTAGTTGCAGCAGTGTCTGATCTTCAGACATGTCTTAAATCACCATTTCAAATCCAGACCTCTTTCAGCAATTTAGATCAGAGAAATAGATAGTTTCGGAGGACCATCTTCTGTCTGTCTATCGCTTCATTTTCATCCCAGTACCTCAGTTAGAGTAAAGCGGATCTCTGTCCTGGCAGATTTAGCAAAACAGTCAAAGACTGACTGAGCAGGGGAATGAACCCACCTTCAGGTCATTGGTCTGGAATAATGTTCAGGCAGTGTCTGAGTACTCTCCAGGATTTAAATGCCTCTGTTTGTCTTCTACTCCTTGTTCTTTCCTCTACTGATTTCATCGTCAAGATGTTTTTGAGCTTTTTTTTTGCTCCACTTTGGCATGACTTCAGGTCTGCCTGCCCATCTCATCTCTTACACTGTCTGTTTCACTAATCTCCATTGCTGGCTCATCTTCAAACATTTTCTTTCTTTGCTTCTGTTCTTGTGTTGCTGTACACTTTTGGAAAAAAATCTCATGACCATGTAGAATTACAGAACTCTAACTTCATTCTTGCCTGTTTTTACTCTGCCATTCTTCAGTCAAGCATTGCCTCTTGGCAGGATGATATTTGAGGTCTTTCATGCTTCAATGTCTTTAGCCTCTATTATGGAAAGCATCTTATGCTCTCCTCTGTTTCTGCAAAGAACACTGATTTAAAGAATCTGTCCAGATCCAGGGGGATCTCTCCACTTTCCCACTTTTCTTACTGTCATTCTGTTCTACTTTCCCTGCCAATGACACTGAAGTTTTAGTCTATTTTTTTTAATCTCACTTTTTCTTCAGTTTCAGCAATACTTTATTGCTTCTTTGCCTCCAGCTTTCTCTGTTCATTATTCTTTCTCTCATCTGTCACAACCCCTCCCACTTCTTAATCCCCACCATCCTTACAAATACAAATGTAAAAATTACATCTTCCCCTTTAACTACAGTATTCCATTCTTTCCACTGATAAATCTATCATCAACCTTTAACGTTTTTCACCTATCAATCTCCCACTGACTAGCAACTTGGGGATATTTTCATGCTCCTTAAATTATGCTTATATTGGAATTTAGTCATGGAAGTGTCAGGCAGTGATTAATACTGCTCACTTTAAAGAATAGTCCAAGCTGCAATGGGACAGGGTGTCAGCTGGTTTATATTCCTTTTCCAGGTTCTCCATTTGTGTTTCATCCCGTGATTCTAGGAAGTGAAAACACAGGATAGGGTTCAGCTTTGATGCCTTCTTGCTCTGTCACTCTCTCTCTCTTTTCCTTTCCTCTCCTGTCTCCATGCCCCTTGAATGGGGTTACTTGTTGACCAAGATCCGATGGGATGTTTGGAGTGTAGGTAACAGCACTTCATTGAGAAAAACCCAGGAGTTATGCCCTAAAATACACTGAGGCCATCAAAGGCCTAAGGTACAGGACACCTGCATAATGGACAAATAAAGTCACTGTATCATAGCATTAGAGAAAGGGAAAAGAAGTTGGAAGGGACTCCTGGAGGCCATCAACTTCTCATGAGAAGTACAACTTCATGAGAAGTACAACTTCTCATGTGGAGTAGAGCAAATGGTGACAGCAGATCAAGTCAGCCACGGTTTTGTCTGGAGGAGTCTCCAAGATCTGTGCAGATGAAATTTTGTTCATATCTGTAGTAGCCCACACATGATCATCTTAATAGCTCTTTGCTGGACCCTATTCAGTTTCTTCATACCCCTCTTCAACTGAGCAGAGCAAAAAATTGGACAGATTATGCCAAGCATAGCCTCACTGGCACTGAGTAAAAGGCAATAGTAAGCTGCCATGATCTTCTGGCCATGACTTCCTAAAGTTTCACTGTTTTCCTTATTTGAGGTGAGAGTTCACTGTTGTCCCATTTTCAACCTTGCATTCATTAAAACCCCCAGGTATTTTCTATCAGGGGCTGGACTGACACATGGGCTCATTCTGCCCCAGGTACAGAACTGGCTGCTTTTCCTTATTGAAGTTCATGGATTTTCAGTTGGCCCAGGCCTCCAGTTTGTCAAGGTCTTTGGACTGGAGTTCTGCTGTTTGGCAGGTCATCTACTCCTCCTTATGTAGCACCACCTGCAGGTCTGTTGAAGATGCCCTGAGCCAGTCTACCGAGAAGAAGCTGTTTCTTTCCTCCCTTTCCCCTCATGCTGTCAGGGACGTCACCTCAAAAGAGGAATTCACTGTTTGAAATCCCAGCAGCTGGGGACAGTTGTGACCCTTACTTGAACTATTTTTCCTGTTGAGTATCTCTTGGTGTCTTCTCACTGTGTATGTAGGATCATTTAGCTTGTGCTTTGAAGAAGAGGCCTCAGTCACATTTGGAAATGGAATTTAAATTTCATCTAGCTTTAGACATTTGAAATTATATGCATGAGCTAGTATCTGTAGCTATCCTTACAGCCAAGAGAGACACTCTTCTAGAAGACAAAATAATCCTAGATGGTATCACTTAGCAGCTGTTTTATTTGTGCCTTTTTTCTATGTTTTTTTTTTCCTTGTACTTATGGGGTCTATTTATCTTATGTAGTAACAATGTAGACCAAGGTAGAATTACAATGAAAATAAAGATGTTCAGTATGAACCCTACAATATAGTTGATAACTATATACTTATCTTCTACTTTTTTTTCCCCTTTTATTTCCTCATCATGTTTTTATGATTTCCTAAGTGTTCTGCTGGCAGGTCAGGTGTTAGATTAGGAAGGCACAGAGGTAGTAAAGCTGAACTAAATATAGCTGTTACTGCATCATAATACCTTGAAATAATGGGCAAAATGAGAAGTGCGAAATCAGATAAGAACTCATTAACTTGAAGAATATATTCCGTTGTTAGCCATTGCCTTTACTGGTAATATGGTCATTGAATATATGAACTTAAACCAAAATAAAAATATCGGAAAATTACATGGATGTTCTATGCAAACCTAGGAATCAACACGATGAAGAAAGGGCATAAAATCTTGAGACAGAAGGCGAAGAAAGATAAGGGCATCATATTATACTCCATACAGTGATTTCCACAGAAACCACTAGTTTGTAATTCCAATCTTTTATTGGTGTTTTTAGTGCAGTTATGTCCATAAAAAGCTGGAACAATGCCAAAAAGTGAACCATGACCTAAAAGTGCTTGAAGCAATAGAAAATTTTGTTGCAGTCCTGAGACTCAGATCAATAGTGGAACAATATCCATCTCCCTTGCACTTTTGGAAGACATATGCCTGTCAGCAGCAATTGCACACAGAAGGAGGAAAACTTGTCTGACCTAAGTTTCCACGCCCACACACCTGTTACAATAGAAATCCTATTTCACATGTCAAGATTTCTGAAGGATTTGTCTGCCAGCATCCTGCTTTCTCTATCCCACAACAAATTATTCGCTGGCTGAATTTTCACTTTATTCTCTTTGCCAAAATATACCAAGAGCTACTTTTGCAATGTTTCAATAAAATCCCTTTTGGATAATGGGAAATTGTTGTGGGTTTTTGGATCCAAGGTTATGATTTAGCCAATTAGAAGAATGGAAGCTATTTACGAAATTTGGATCCAGGTCTGGGTTTTTATTCTGAACACCCTTAAACCTGAAATAGGACTGGCAGGGCAGTGATTTCCTTTCAATCAGTTCTGAATTAACTTCAGAGTAGGGAGCAGGGCTGCAAAGAAAGGAAATGGGCACTTTGAATCTGTATCCAGCAGCTGAAAGCACCCAAGCTCAACCCATAGCAGATGTAAATTAGCATAAGTACTTATGGAAATATTAGTTAAGAAAGAAACTTAACATTCAATCTGGATTTGTTGGGTGAGGAACCAGAAAATCCTACATTTCAATCAACTTTGCCAGGGATAAACTAAAATATCCATGAACGTGGGTTATTTACAATTCACTAAAGATCCTTGTGTGCAAGGTTGCACAGGGGCCTGTCGCTAACTTTATGTGAGTACAGGAGGCTCCTCCAAAAGGACGGGATGCTCAGGCAGCAGAGCTGCCCTTACATTCCCTCCTGCACAAGGAGCATGTTGCCACCGATAAAGGGGCGTGGGGAGGAGAAATGTGAATAAGAGACTGAAGAATAAGATTGGGGTACGTTGGACGTGTCTGCTTGCCCCTAAGCCAGAACAGCTTCCCCAGGCTGCCTCTGCCTTGTGAGTGCATTGGTTTGGCTGCTAAACAGCTTCAGGTTAGGAGAAGAAAGGAGGTTGATTGCCTTCTGTGCTGTGCCAGCTGCCAGCTCAGCCCCGGTCAGGAGCCAGCTCTGTATGTCCTGGCACCCTCAGAGGAAGAAGATGTGTCAGCTTTCCACTCTTTTCTCACTTCTCTTGCCCACTTCAGTTTTGAAATAGTGAATTTTCAAGCTTACTTACACTCATCAAGAAATTTCTTACCCAGAAGATTATTGTTAGCTCTAATGACTGTTTTCTTTGTATTTGCACTCACCAGATGTGAAACATGTTTTGATCTGTTTTCTCATTATGAAAATGCTTTCATTTATGATGCCCAGCAGGGAGACAGCTGATTAACTTCAAGTTTGTAGGTGGAATTAATTTTTTCTTTTTGAAAATGATTACCAGGACCAGCAAAACAAAAAAGATATTCTTTCAAGAGTATGTTCCCAAATATTGCAGGTCACATTTTCAAAAATGCCTTGAATCTGTTCCTTTCTTTAAATATATAAATACTCTTCTGTGACAGCTTTTAGTGACAGTCATTTTCATATACTTGACACTTGAAGAACTATTTTTCTGGAATGATTACCAGTTACAATGTGGAAGTGTTTTTTGCCCTTTGATTTTTGCCATTAGATTGTTCCTTTAAAAAATGTGTTACCCTTTTTCAAGTTCATATTTGAAGACCAGAATACACAGCTGTTCTTGTCATTAATTGCTCAGACAGGAATTTATTGAAACTCTACTTTATCAGAATAAATTAGCAAAAGGTAATTTCATTGGGTTAGGCACCATAAACCAGATACTTTTGTTCTCTAAACCATCAAGTATTTTGAGTTTGAACCTGGGCAGAGTTTGGCTCAAATGTCAAACCCATTATTTCTGAAATGTCTATGTCAGTTATTATCCATGACAATAGCCATAAAATGTCTTCTAATTAAAAGACTGGAGTACTCCAAAATACTCTTGGAGTCACTTGGTATGGAACGTTAAAAATAGATGATAGTTTAATTTTTGTATTCAAATAAGTCTGCAACCTCTAGAAAGACAAATTTATTTTACAATTCTGCTGCAATAATTACCACTCTTCTCTTTCATTGCTTCCTTTGGACTGAGAATCCAAACCCAAAACCAAAACAAGGGGTGGTTTTGTACTTGCAAAACCAAAACATAATGCCTGAGGTTTTGCAGAAGCAAAATCCTTCCTGATGCATTCCATCTCAACTAAATTTGATGGAACACAGTCATTTAAATGGATCAAAAGAAAAACTTCCAGTATAAACTTGCAACAATTAATTACAGCATTAAAAGATCCTCCTGAGGTCCTTACAATCTGCATGATTCTATGAATCCACAGAGGAGCTAAATTTTACTCAGTATCATTAAATCACAATATCAATAGTACTGTGAGAAAAGGGAGGCATAGAAACATAGCATTGTATTGTAGCTTTCCATCAAATTTGAACTGGTTAAGTATAAGAAATAAACAAGAATGATATAAAAAATGAAATAATACAAATGAATAATATAAAAATGAAATAAAAAAGCAGAGCAAATTCCAAAATCACCACATATGTTTATCAGACAACTCATACATTTGCAATATGTTGCATTTCTATAGATTTAATCTTTTTAATATATTTTATATTTATGAAGATTTTTAATAATGTGTTTACATTAATAGTTCACTATCTAACAGCTACCTGTTGTCATGCTTTTTTACCCTGACAACACTTCCACAGTTTTCCACACAGCACACCGTTGAGCTGAATTTTATATCATTATGACAGCTGTGAACTGAGCCCTTTACCAATAAAAATTATAACATAAACCTTCAGTAATCAGCAGTCAATGACTTCTATTCACTTCTAATGTGACAAAGAAAGTAAGTAAGGGGGGCAACAGATGCAATGTTAAGAACTCATGAAGTCATTTAGGAGCTTCATTCTGCTTCCAAAAAGTCATCTTAGTCCTATGTACACTCATTCTTAAGTTCTTTATGCTCTACTGAGTGTTCTGAATTTTTTTATTCACATGTTATTGTGAATGATTCCTTTCTGTAGTATTGAGAAATCTGAAATATGCTGGTTAATATTCTGAGTGGCAAAAGTGTACATCTTCATACTAGTATAAAAGCATAAATAAAAAATCCTTGTTGATTCAAAGAATTGCTGGCATTGAAAGCAAATAGAAGTAAACCAAGCACAATTGAAGTTATTATACATTAGATCTCTTCAACATACCCTGATAATAACTAAAATAATCAGAAATAGTTGTTTAATTTATTACTTGGATTGCTTGATAATTTTCATCTTTCTGGCTACTCAGACATGGTTTTAAAGAATCCCATAAAAGAATCTAGTCAGGATTCAGCTCCCAAAGCAATATTCTCCTGACAGCAACATTATTCTGTTACTACTGTCTTGTTCCAGAGTACTTTGCTCCTGTTTGATGAAAGTATAAATACAATAGTATCATTAGTGGTTAATGTAAATTACCTGACTGTTAAATACATTGTCCATAAGGCCTGAGAGACAGACATAGGAAAGCTTTGAAGTCTTAATGGCCAACCACTACATGGGAATAGCTTTTATAAGGTGTGCAGTCTCTAGACAGAGGGAGAATATCACCAGGATGATGAAAGATTAATGGGTTTGAATTGAAGAGCTGATTTGATTAAAGAATCAAATTTGACTTTTAAAATCCTAGTCCTGGAAAAATGTTAAGTGTATACTTAGTGTTGAGCAGTGTTAGTCATTCCCATTAGTTCAATATATGTTCTTACATATAATTTGTCTGAAGTTTTAATACTGTCCTTTGAATTAACTGCTGGTGTTCATTATACTTGTTAAGAAGAGAAGAAAATAAAGTCTTTTCATTAGATTGTGGTCTTCTCTACTGCTAAAAATTTGAACAGTCCAGTTTTGGATGTGATTTGTTGGTAAAATTAGTGGGATAAGAAGATCCTCTGCAAATGGAAAAAAAATGGTATTTACAGTACTTTCGTGGGCACAGTTCTATTAAGATATGTTGGTTACATCTGTGTTTAGGGATGATTATTAAACACATACAATCATTAATAAGAGCTTCATATTTATTTGGTGTTCCCTCAGCACTGTCCCATCTCCTTTCATCTGGTATATAATAGGGTGTCATGTAATTATAAAAATAATAATTTAAAAAATCTACATTAAAATCAGTTTGAAGTTAGCTGGATAGGAAAGACATTGGCAGCCACTTTGAGTTGAACTCTATGGAATTTTCTACAGAAGTGAGACAGAAATTACAAAGACTATTTGCCAGCATCTTTGGGATTAAAAATAACTTTTTCTGAATACAATTTATGTACAGGGGCCTTTACCTAGTTGTAAACATAATTCTTCAACTTCCAATACAATTCCCCCTTTGGTGCAGGCCCAGTGAATACAAGTGCCTTGCTTTGTTTTCAGACAAAATCTCCCTGGTTTATTTATTATAGTAGGCCAGGTTATCTTCTTGGTTTTGTTTGCGAAATTGATTAAGTACTCCATCTCGTTAAAGTCATCAATTAATTACCTATAAAGAAAATAGATTTCAATAACTAGTTTCCAGAGTGGGGGGAAACCCTAATTAATTAAATTAAAACCTGTACTTTTGAAACCCATCCATCTCTCTGCTAGGCTTCCAGACTACCCAAGTGCATCAGTGGTTTGACAGCATCTCTGGAATTCACACTCTCTCTTTCATGCTGTCGCCACATGTTCATTTATATGAAGCATGTCAGAAAATCCCCAAAGGGGCTGAGCTAGCTGTTGGTAGCTCTACTGGTCAGTCAGAGATATTATATCAGTAGAATTCTGAAAGAGCAATATCTCATGTTACCTGTACTGTAAAAAGGAGAAGAAGGACAAAAAGGTCACTTTTGTTTTAAATTAATGCCTTTGTTCTTGCTCTCCAATGTAGTTAGATGTTACTGTATATTTTTTTCTACTTCAAAGAGCTGTACTTTGAATACATTTTTGGTTCCCCATTGCTTTCAAGGTTGAAAAGTTAGGATGAATTTCCTGTGAATGACAAAACTCTTGGGCTAAGTAAGAGCTGGGTGCAGTATTGAAGCCACACCTGTGGACTGCATTTCAGTCAATAAGAACAACGCCTCACTTGATGAGATACAAAGAACAGAAAACATGAACATGATTATGAATAGTTCAATAACCATCTGAAAAACATTTGTTACAGTAATTTCCTGATCAGAAGTGTTGCATAAAACATCTACCCAAAATAATTTGTGCAATGCAGTTTCAGGTTTTCTTACCAGAAAAACAACTACTTCTGTAGACCAACTAGGAGAACATCAGGTTGAGGAGAATTAAAAACCAAACCGGACAGTAGAAAAAACAAGTTGCCAGTCTTAAAAATAAGTACAAATCTTCCATGTAAGGGAATCTTCATTCTGTCTGCAAGTAATAAAAACATTCCAAGTAAATCCTTCAAATGAGATATGGTCACAAAAACATGTGCTTTTTTTGAATTTTACTATGTGGCAAGGCATTGAATTTCCTTCCCATATTAGTACAAGAAAAAGATGGCACACACAGATGAGTATTTTGGCTTCCCTTGAAATTTCTAAGAGCAGCTTGGTTTTAAAGCTTTATTTTAAAAAAAACAGACTTAATTTTTACTTCCATTGAACTTGGAGGTTCAGTCAGAAGGTTAGAATAAGCTTCATTTTTAATGACATCCACTGCTATCATCTGTAATATTTTGTACTGTAACAGAGAACAATAGAAACTTTTTAATATGGAAAACCTTTCTTCAGTTAGCAAAGTAAGTCTTGTTTTTGACTTCAAAAGTCCTTTTCTTTACACTGTGCAAAGCCTTTGTCATTTTCTATTAATAAATATCACATAAACGTCTAGAAAAGAGCTAGTCCAGTCTCTCTGCATAGACCTGCTGGCCTGTTGAAATTCAGCTTGCATGAGGGGTGTGGGGAAATCTAGAAAGATCTGTGCTTCCATAATATTCTATTTTCATACATTTCACTGTTTGCTGTCTTCTGTGTGACAGAAAGAATTAATAGTTTTAATTATTAGTAGTGTGGTTGCATCTACTTGTGTTGTTCCAAATCAGGTTCTTATTTACCTATTATTTATCTAATTAACTTAACAAGTGTGAAAACACAGAAGACAATGTGGAGGGAAGTACTCGTCCTTCTTAAATAAATAAGATTGTTGCCAGTGGTTTCACTGTGGATATCATTTCACAGAAAAAAATCTCATCCAGAAGAATTTACTGTGTTAGAACCAGCTCCCTCTTTCTGCCTTTTCATATTCCATTCACATTGACTTGTAATGCATAATAGGATTGACTTGCCTTTGAAACTGGCAAATTCTGGTCTAGATTTACCTGTGTACTTTTAATGGCTTTGATGATTCCATATATGTAAAACACTCACAGACGTGTCTTAATTAGTTAGTTAAATGAGTAGCTTTATGGCAGGTTTGCTTTACTGTGGTAGCTCAAACAATGGTTGCAAAATAGTGAATCTGGTCCACTGAGTCTTAAATAAGATCACAACATACAGTTATATACAGATAATAAAAACAAAATTCAGGATACGCTGCACTAAACCTTGTGAAGTAAACTGAAGTAAACTGAATAATTCATGCAATACTGTGCAATTCAGTCCTCATTTCTTGGCAACAGCAAATCTGATGGTCTCTTTACTGGAAATAGATGTTGCGTCAAGACAAATTGGACCCCTAGTGAGTAAGAATTAAGTCAGTGCTAGCCAGTTAAGTAAAATGAAATTTTTCCAGTCTGATACTTTTCACTGATTCAGAAAATGGTTTTCAGGCATAACCTGGATATGACATGCTCTAGGAAGTATTCAGAACAAACTGAAACTACAAGCATAGGGCATATCTTTTCTTAGAGGAACAATAATAGTCTTTTATTATATACTGCCATTCATCCAGATAGGTGGTAGAGTACTTCAAAAGCAAATTATGTTATTCACAAGCAGAGGAAGGAATTTTGTGAAATATATCTCTAGGATAATCCTGTAGGATGGGATTTTCTTCTTCACACATACAGTTTATCCTCTCCCTGCCCTGATCCCTCCATTATGCCATCTCAGGGAATGTATTGGGTTTGTGTGTTACAAGCCTTTACTCTTACAGAAGGTGTTCTGATGAGACTTTTCAACTACAGGTACCCATCATTAGTTGCTCCTGCATGAAAGAAGCAGCACAAATCATGGAAAACTTTTTACTTGTATAAAATTCTGCTGCAGAGAAAAGGGGCAAAGAAAGTAGGAGAATCTGGTATCCTAATTCCTCTGTTAGTCTGCAGCCTCCTTTATGATGTTTCTCCTTTACTGTTATTATTTGTGATTTACCACAATAAGCCTAACTTTCGATACTGAGCTGAAGTAGTGCTTCCAAGCTGTCTGTCATCTGAATAAGTCTAAGAAGAAGAGTCTATTTGAGTAGTTGCCATTAGTACTTTGTAGAAAGTTTCTTGCTCAGATTTAGTATTTTATAAATAGCTCATTGACAGAAGATCTGCATGGATGTGATTTACTTCCCATTTATGAGGAAGAGCTATTTTGCAAGAAAATGTGCTAAGTTACGGAAGAGCACTGCTTGCTAAACTTTATTTAAGCATGCCTTTGTCAGTCTCACCAAACACATAGCTTTTTCCCCTAAATATATCATGGCAATGTGCAACGATAGAGCCCAGTGACTTCTTTGTAATTGCTTCATCTTTCTGTATTAAAAATAACAAGAAGAACAATTAGGCTAACACTGTGACAATTTTAAAATCTGAAGCTTCAGTGCAGTAGTTACCAGTAAACTGGTAGTAACCAGTTTTGAGCTTTCAGATCAGGTATCCTGAAATGTGCAGCACGCAAACATTTTCAGAGAAAGAAAGCTTACTGCAATAAAACCAAAACAAAGGCAGCAATAGGACATGAAAGCTTTTATTGGATGGAGGATACTGGCCATTTGAAACGTATTTTGGAAATGACTCAAATAATTTTCCTAATGACACATACCAGTGCATGCTTTTCAAGGCCTTCTTTTTCTTTATGGCAGCAGTGATGTGAAATAAGAAAAACATGAAGTATGTGGAAAAAGAAACAGATTATTTTTTTATCCTAGACTTATTTTCCACCTAAAACTGTATTCCACTCTTAGTAAATTGACTTTGTCTCTGGAAGTTGCATTGAGTGTTACGATTTAAAGAATGTGTTTAAAGAATGTTACAATTTAAAAGAAGTGTTTTTCACATAGAAATAATTTTAATGTCTAAATTTTAGGTGACAAATTTTCATAGCCGGGTGTCACAGAGAATCTACAGCTAAGGAGAAGGTGAATCTATAGGGAAAGGGGTTAAAAAGTTAAGTTACTCAAGCAGGACATACACTATCACTGTTATAGGATGTGGCGTCTGTCACATCAGCTATGTGTTGATATAAGAAAACTCCTGAGCTTGATCCAGCCACAGTTTAAGGCTGTAGGACCAAAAATTTCCAACTCTGAACTGAGCCAGAAGCAGCAGAGAAGGATGTGCTGTAGGATCATTTAAAGATCATGCCAAGTATGGTGTGCTGCAACAGAAACAAACAATACCACGAATTGCAGGATAGTATCAGGTAGTTCTCAGGTCTTCTTGTGTGAGTGCAACCATTGTTTTTCTACACATCTGAGTAAGTCCAAACTGACAATAGAAGAGAGGAAGATGTTTTAAAGGGATCCATTTCTGACTATTTTGCAAGTGAAATTACAATGTTTTGGCCAATAAATGATGAGAGACCAAAGTATAATTTGTTTATTACTTACAAAAGGCCTACATTTTGTAAGGCATATATTTTGCGTACATACCTATACATAAGTACACATATGCAGATGCTGCTGATCATGCTTGTGTCTAAGTCATCTTGAACCCTTATCTGATGATCAGTAAATGGCCCTTTTTCTCATGTTACTTCTCCCTCCCTCTGAATGAGGAGCTCAAAATCCCTTCTCCGTGTAGTGTGGGCAAAGCTATGCAGAAATTGCAATGTCCACACCTGGGGCTCAGCTGTTAGTGCCCCTCAGCTAAAACAGTGGTGAGAGCTCGTCTTTGTTCTGTTCCAGTGCAGCAGAAGACAAGCTCATTTAAACCACAGGTGGCTGACTACTACTGCCTGTATTCGAAAAGGCGGTAGAAGAAAAGAACTAGCAACGGTTTCAGAGGTGAGGTTATTGCACATACCCACACATTCGTGAATTTTCCGTGTTTCCCTTGGCACTAGAAAAAAGGAGGTGGGCTCACAAGTAATGGCAGCTGAGACCCAGCCACCTTCTAGCAGCACTTTGTTCCCGACTGCATCTTACTTTGGACACATCAGCAGAGGGTGAGTACAGCAGAGCCTGGACTCGGACCACAATTGAAACTGTACAAAGTATGCTTCGGTACGTATGTTTGAATAAAAGAGTCCGCAATAAACAGAAGAAACAATAAAAACAAACAAAAAAAAAATAGGGGCAATCAGAAATATTTCTAAACAAAAGGCCAGTCCTCTTCCATTGAGTTCATTTGCTCCTAGAAAGGGAAAGGACTCCTTTGGGACCATGAAAAGCAAGGTCAGGCTTTGACAATTCAAATCTCAGTGGATATAAACCAGTTCATACCAGCAGGTAATGTGGCCCTGGGAGAAATAAGGTGCCAAGTTTAGAGATGGCAGAGATTATGTTGCTTTCATAGCCTTAGACTTTTTAAGTTTTTTTCCTAATAGCAATATAGAAACTCCTACCGCTCATTTATCTTGTCATTATGGACTTCAATTATTAAATCAAAATTTTCTGCCAACTGCTATGTGTACTTTCTGCTACTATTTTTGGCATCTCTGGATTTTTTCCAAAACACACCATTTTGTTTTTAAATGCAAGTGTTTTTGAAAGAGAAGGAATTGAATTCTTTAAAGGTTTGTCACGTTTAATTTTTTTCCATCTTAAACAAGTTTTAGAAAGGACCTATAGGAAAATTATTTTTATGGTTACCAGCATATGGAAACTTAGAGCTCTGGAAAGATTGCAGAATGTTAAAAGATAAAAAACCCCTCAATTTATAAAATACAGATTTGTAGAGGCAACAAAGAGCATAAAACTGCATAACAGTCATTTGGACTTGATATTAAAATCCTGTATGTCGTTGCTATTTATGAAAAAAAATATATTAAGCCAATAAAAACAACTATATGTCAGTAACATAGGTAAATTGCCAGCAAAATTCAGTGCTCATCAGAAAAAGTTGTGTAACAAATATTTTATGAGAAATGTGAAACCTATACTGTGCTGGTTCTTTTTTTTTTTACTGCAGAGAAGTAGCACTGAACAAAAGCGGACATCAGGAGAGATTTTTTGACATTGCAGTGTTTGACATTGAGAGACAAATCTGACTTTGCAAAGCTTTTAAAGGCTCCACCTTCAAAAAAAAAAAAAAGCCGGCTCTGAAGGTAATATATCATTTATGGCTTTATTGTTCTTCATGTTTAAGGACAAGCAGTAAAAAAGCATACTTTCTTACTTCAGAAGACTAAGAAGGTAAATGTCTTCATTTACCAGCATCCATCAAGTAAGAAAGGAGACAGGGACTTTCAAAATTATCTCTTGCCATAAAAGTTCTTCCCACTCTCTCCTGAACTTTATGTGCCTTTTCAACACTTCACTAGTCTTGCTCTCCTCAAAACTGCATCATAACAAACATTGGTCTCGTTGAGACTGACAGAAAGGGCTCTTTCATTGCCTACCTCTTTGTGCATTTAGTTAAAAAAATGCACTGTATTTTTCTTCATCCTGGAGGTCACTTTGATTTTTTTGTAGCTTTACTTTCCCCTACTTCGCTTCCTCCCATTGAGGATATATATTTTTTGTATTATAGTCTCCTTCTCCTCATTACAGAATTACATCTTTCTAAATTGGATCCCATGTAATTATCTTCTGCCTGTGTTTCTGTTCTGTTTGTACACCTTTGTATCGTTCCTACGTGTATGCCAGTTAGGGTAAATTACTATCATCTGCATGCTGTTTGCTCCTTTTGGGGATCATAAATGAAGAATATAAATAGGAGCAGATGTATCATTATTAGACACCTCTCACTGATTCAGTGTGCTGCTGTTTATCATTACTCAGTTTTTACAATCATTTAGCCAGATTTCAAACCACATTACAGTGTTTACAGCCAAGACAATTTAAATTGTATGAATATTTCTAGTAGGTTTGCATCAGAAAAAATATTAAATATTAAGGAAAACCTAGCAACTTCACAAACAGCCCTTCTCCTGAGTGCTGTAAGTCTCTGTTTGGAAGGCACGTAAGCAACAATTCAAGAAACTTTTTGTTCTTCAAACAATCCTTGCACAAAAGGAAGTCTCTGCATTGCGCTTATCAATTTGTTGAAACTTTTCACTATCTGACATGGTAGGATGTCTGCCTTTGCACAGATGAAAACTTGGAGCAGTACAACAAGCCGTATTCTGGCTGGGCCTGGCCTGTTCCTGAAAGCACTACCATCACATATGCTAACAGCTGCTTTCACAGATATGGTGGTGTAAAGGAATAGATGCTATTTCCTTGCTACTGCTAACACAAATATCACTTCCATGTGGTCTGTTCTATGGTGATCTACAGGATGGCTCAGGTCCAGTCAGTCGGAAATGCTTCTTGCTGATGGAAGTAATTTAATCTTAATTTGGAAGGGAATCATCAAAACATAGGCTTCCTTTACAGTTGTGTAAGAGGTAGGAATATTTTGGAAGGTGATTCCTGCCTTTCTTAGCTGTTAAAAAGAGTTAAAATGAAATGGGTATGGAGAAAAGCAGAATAAGGGGATTATAGATGAATGGCCTCTTTTAGATATCCAGCTTTGACATAAAGTCTGTTCATTGCTAAAAATAAGCAAGAAATTCCAACAGTGTTGATACTGGTCACAAAAGATCAAACAGGCAACACAGAGAGAAAAATTACATGATAATCTGCAGCAACTGGAAATACACCAAAGCACAATGGCTGAGTGCTGCTGGTGAGCTGCAAACTTTTCTCTGCATGAAAATGGAAGGAGAAAAGAGAAGCATATTTTTTAATTGGAAGTGAGAGAAAAGCCAAGAAGTTTGGTCATTTTAATAACAAGAAAAAAAAAAAAAAGGAAAGAGACAAAATAGAGAAGAAATGAGGCTACTAGATGGGTGTGGGTTTTTTTGGTTGAATCGGAAAACTGTTAGATGCTTATTTCTTTTGAGAAGGAAAATAACAGAAAAGATATCTCTTTTTTCACCAGGTGAAAGAGACAATGAAGAAGGACTCAGGAAATGGGAAGGTGAAAATTTCTGAATAGTCCAGGATGCAGAGGAGAAAAACAGAAAAATATCTTTTCAGAGAGTATTACAGCAAAGTCCTAAAGCAGGATTCCCCCAAGTGTTATACGTCACTGTGTTTCTGTTACTTTCCATAGAACTGTGCTGCATGTCTTAACTCAAGATTTAGGCTTTTTGCATTCAATTATGATTTTACATGAGAAGTTTAAGTCCAGGTTTGTCAAGTAGTTTAGCTTACATAATTCTTAGAACTTGATTAGACAATTGGCAGGAATTTTTCAGTTAATATTTAAAGAAAAATAAATTTGCTTGTTGGAATAAACTAATAACAAATAAAAAAAAGAATCATTAGACAGAAGCTTTTAATATAGTGACTTGAAAGAAGTAATTTAAACTGTAGTATTGTGATGTTCCAAGAGCAAAAATAAAGGTCCTCATTCATCCTAGTGTAATACTTGGAACAGATGGAGTTTCATTAAAAGGACTTGACCTAGGACATTTGTCCTCATCATTTCAACATTATAGCCCACATACAAAACACTTAGAAAAAAATAGCAGGAAACATTTGTAAAGAAACATCAACAAACTGAGACCCTTTGTGTTCCCCAGACAGTAGTCTGATAGTGGAGAGATGACTGTGGGATTTACAAACAAAATGAAAACTGGCAAGGATATCAAACTGAATCCCTTTTAGGCAATTTACCTCTTCCTCTAGGCTCATAAAACTTAAATAACAACCAGAAACATGCTATTTGTGATAAGCAAAATAGAGCTGGCTAACTTGATGCTGTAGGAGTGACTTTTCAGCATCTACCTCTCACATTAGGATCACTTCAGGCACAGGTTGTATAACTCCAGCTCCTGGATTTTACTCCATCCAACCCTGCTGGTTAAAAAATGATATATAGATGTTTATTTAAATGTAGCCTTTGAAGTTATACCACAGATTGATATGCAAAACAGAAGCAGGTAAAGAGCCAATTTTATCTGGCAATTGTTCTGCCCACACCCTTGTAGTTTTAACATTTGGAAAAAGTTTTTGCTCTTTGATGAGGGGAAAATGATGCATTTGTTTTTGGGATGACAGCTCAAGGCTCAGTTATTACATATAAATCTCATTTCAGCAATATTTTGGCTTCTGATATTTTAAGCAAAATTGTCTTGGCTTGAAGTGGATGTTGACCTTATGAGGGATCAAGTCAGTCTTCCTGTTGTTACTTGCAGTGAGCACATATTTTCTCTATCTCTTGATACTCAGTTAGGATTTATCTTACTACTAGTGTAATAAGGAGTGTTTGTTGGGGGTCAGTCTTGTGATTTTAGCCCTACAAAAAGTAAAATTTACATGGAAACAAATGACTGTGTTATTCATCTTTCTTTCTGACATCTCGGGAAGAGTAACCTTATTGGGATTGCCTATATGGAATGTGATAAATGTTTTGTCAAAATTCAAATGATATAGTCACATTGGTTAGTGAGAGTTCTAGGTACTTGGAGAGAAGTTGTGTGGAAATAAGAGAGGGAGAAAGGTATGTAGGAATTATCTGACCTCTAATGCAAGGCCCACAGGTCATTTGGGCCCTTGAGGGAGCAATGGCAGAAAGGCTGCAGCCCTGGTGGAAATTCCTCATTGCAAAATCTTATAACACACCACAATATGCATAAAACTGCTGGGGCTAAGTGAATCATAACTTTCTAAACCTGAATGTTCCAGAGAGCAGAGCTAACACTATGGTGTGTGCCAGTAACAAGGGATTGGAAAAAAACATATTTCTTCTTCAAGGGGATAGAATATTTTCCGCAGCCTCCTAGATGGCCTTAGGTTAGCTTAGAAATCAGTGTGGTCAAAAGAAGTAACAATGTCTTTCAGACTTTTAATGAAAAGCAGCTCTTTTTTTCTTGTGCCATTAGTGATAACTTGTGTAGCCATCCATTTGCAGAGATGGCAGAATATAGACTAATGGACATAATTTGGACTTTTGATGAACGAGAAATGTTCTTTGTATCTGCTTGTTGGTCATAAATATACTTTGCAGAACACAGGCCACCTCCATTTTTCCTGGTGCAGGAATCCAGAACACAGACCTGTTAAAACATGCTGGAGCTCCAGGCAGTACTAAATTCCTGTTTCCTCTCCGTTGAAATCAGGAAAGGAGAGGAATTGCTAAATAGCAAACTTGTATAAAATTTCTCTTGATTCTTTGATCCAAATGAAGCTCTACCGAATCACTGGATGACTGGACTCAAGGGGCACTATTTTCATTACAAGCATTTCTCTGTGGGGAAGCTGCAAAAGAAATACATTTGTGAGACACAAAACACCAAAAGTTTCCACAGCACTGAGTATTGCTCAGGATGCAATAATCCTCCTGAAATCCATAAATCCCAGGTCATTTGTTAGAGAATTGTGACTTCTGGCCTTGCTTGGGAGGGGAACCCTGTGTGTTTAAACAATCTGAGTGAAAATAGAGAAATACAGCTAGCACTTACCCCTAAATAAAGATAATTAGTCAGCGATGCAAAAGAATCTTTTCATTTTCTGTGGAAAGACTTTTCATGACCTTTTAACCATTTTTGAAACAAAATTGTTACGCAACATGTCATTGCTATAAGTGATAAACAATGTAAAACATTTGTTTAAAACAAAGCTTCGCTGGAAAACATTAGAAAAAGCAATAAAAGTATCGTGTAAAAATTATTTGAAAAACATAACATTTCAAAAGCACCCATTTCTTAATTCCAGCAGCTTTCTGTGTTTGCTTTTTGAACCAGCACTTTCCAGTAGAGCAATCTAGTTCAAGGAAGAGAAAGCCCTCTTGTGAAGTTTGCAGGAGGAGGCAGCTGGTTGCCTCTTTGTCACAGCTTGGAGATGAAGTGTGTGGTGGAGTCCTGCTGTTTCTCTCAAGCTGTGTGAGTGAGCAAATCCTAGTGTGGATTTGGCACCTGTACAGGGTATATTCCCCTTCTGGAACTTTATTTGTTCTCCGTTTCCAGCCAAAGATATCTGAAAAAAACACACATCTTGTTTGTTCTTGAGAGGTACAGGGCATTGAGAGAAAAGTACAAAGAATAATGCCATTAGAATAGAGAATGAAGAACAGAAGGACTACACAAAGGAAGCTGAAAGGTTCCCCAGCCACTGTTCCCCAGTTATCTCCGTGGCTGGAAGAAAGAAATGGTTTTTCCTGTTCAGTATCCCTTTCCGTGGATATTTGCCAGCATATCATCTTTCTGCTGACACCTGCTTCAGTTAAATGTCTTTCCAGGCTCTTCAAGCTTGAAAATCTCTTTTCATCCTTTATGCAGAGTAATCCACTCAATTATCTACCAAGTCAGACAGGGTGGCTTGCTGTCTATTATTAGCTCAGTTTTTTCGATTGTAATTCCTTTGAAGTTATTTACAGCAAGTGTCTTACCTTTGCTGTTTTCCTTATTTTTTTCTGCTTAGTTTCTTTAAAGGGCTCTTTACACTTCATCTATTGCATGAAGCCAATCATAACCAGAACATACAGTGAACTGCAGTCCACTTCATTGTGCAGTCTCTGAAAGCAATTTTATTTTCTCTTCTTTTTCAGCCCCAGGTATCTATGACTTTGAGTGCCTCATAAAGATTGTACAGGATAATTCTTCGTGTTACAGTGGCAGTCAGGTCTACATCACATAACAAACATTAGTCACGGTTGGCTCTTGTGCCTTATTTTTAGCATGTTTAATATTCCAAAATTTGGTGTGAAGATTTCACAACTGTGCCTACACCACAGTGGTACTGAGTGTATTACAAAAAAAAACTATCACACCACCATGAGACTTTCACAGGAGAGTTTGTTTGACTCCAGTTTCTCCTGAGCCCCTGCTTTTCTGCTTTTAGTGATACCTGTCACAACACTAACCTGGCCTTGCCTTTCTTCTAACATCCCTCCCCTTAAGGCTTCAGGTTTCCTGCTTCTTAGATTTCCTGCTGACAACCATCACTCCTGCTACTTGTCAGGGTTATACTTATCACCTGCCTGTCAACATGTCAACATGCTTGAGTCATAGTGAGTTATGAGACCTTCTTTCCATCCCACATCAATCAAGAAAGTTATGTTTACCGGAAAATGTCAATAGAAAGAGTGCTGAGCTAAAGACTGTGAATGACTTAAATTTAAGAACCGTTTTTGTAGAAAATATCCTTTTTCAACCAGCTTCTCCCCACAGAGTAAAAGAAATTGAGAATTTGCTGTTTGCTTGATGATACATAGCAGAAGTACTGTATATATATATATGTATATACTCAGTATTCTACAATATGCAATTCAGAACTGGTTTGAAGAGGCTATAGTGAGAAAATGCCATGCAGCAGGCAGGGTTGGTTTTTATTAAATGTGTGGGAGCAACAATGACTGGAGGGAGAACTGAAAGTAGCAAGGTCTTGTTTCTGCTACAGCTCTGTTTGAAGGTTTAGAAGACCTCGTGGGTAAGGGGCCAGAAGCACAAGCTGTGTTGATCTCACTCCTCTGAGGAGGATAAAGACTGGCGAGGGATGGACTGAGCAACTTTCTTATTTGAGCTAAACAAGAGCATTATGCTGACAGCATTTTGTATGGCTGGCATTGGCAAAGGGAAAGGTTTGTGTTATGTTATCCAAATGCTAGTTTATTGCTAGTCTGCCACTAGACAGTGTGGCGGTGTGCTCTCCCTGTTCTGTTCCCC
>KZ505800.1:714957-731011 GCA_002844005.1 Limosa lapponica baueri | reverse complement strand
TATTTGGCTCTCCAGCCCATATTTCTTTTAGGCAAATCCTGAGAGACAAAAGGAGAAATCAACAGGAAATCAGGCCTCATTAATTCTGCTCTTCATGGAATTGCCTAGTTTTTAATCACATTTGTCTGAGTAGAAGAAATGGAATTAATATGGAGGGGTCCTCAACCCTCTATTTCCAACAAAATCATATTAGGACAGAAACCTACTATCAAAGCTTCAGGTTGTCATTGTGAGTATTTCAGGGAGTTTTGAGTATGTCAAAACAGGATGTTATGAACATTCCTGTTTTGCATGCTCCATTGGAACAGCTATAATAATAATAATAAAAATAATAATTCTGCTTAGCTTAAAGGCTTTGAAATTGAGCAAAACACTGAATGTTCATTGTGAAATGCTCAGCTGATTGTATTTAAATAATATTATTATATTATTGGTATGAATTATTTATAACAGGATTGAAATTATTAAACTGTCTCTGTTTCAAAGATTTATCAAGGTATTTGACTATAACTAAGTAACTTTAATAATGAATAGCATTTCACTACATAGAAGGTCCTTTTAGAGCTGATCTGGAGAGAATAATCATGTCAGGATGGAAATTGCAGTCAAGAAGAAAAACACATACATGTGTGTGGCTTTGTAGGTGTGTGTATGAGTCAAAGAACAAAAGTTGGCATGCTGAGATTTTCTTCCCACTCTCTCACATCAATGTTACAGACATATTGCTTGCCTGTAACACAGGAATCCTGGGATCAGCTCTCTGCTTTGCATGATTCAAATGAAACACTTGGACCTTGGTTTCTCAGGGCGACTCATACATTGCCAAGGAGAAATGCAACAGGATTTTTTTTAACAACAACAACATCAAAAATATTGGATTGACAATGAAGCTTAAATTTATAAAACTCACAGGAAGAAATTGAAATTCATGACTAGAGAAGAGGCAAAAAATGAACACATTAACTGCTCTGAACCAACTGAGATGAAACTGAGAAAACTCTCTCTCAGCCATTTTCCCTGTGAAATAAACAAATAGGGTTTGAGAATCCATGCATGAATCTAGTGTTTCTGAAAGTACAGACAGCTATTAGTACTGGCTCAAATCCAGAAAAATGCAACTAGACACTGTGTAAAAACTTCACACATGTCTGCCTGTGTTTTGGCCTATACCACCTTGGCAGCCCCAACTTTCTCATAACCTCAAACTGCCAATCAAGCCCAGGTGGATGTTCACTGAGACGAGGACAGCCCAGAACAAAATGACCATATTAATTTTCAGTTGCGATCCAAGCAAAGGTCTGGTGAATAGAAAATTTTCAGTGCTGCTTTAATTAACAATAAAACACAAACAAGATATGATTAAAATTCAAGATTATATGAGAGGAGCTATTCAACATTATTTCCCTATAACTACAATTTAATAAAAAAAGGAGAAAAAAATCTGTGATGTAGGCTTCAAGCCTTTAAACTTTAAAACTAATGAGTACATTTATTCAATACTCATTTGCTTTTGCTCAAGCTACCCACAGTCTTTGAAAAGACTAAGCAGTGTAGTGTGATTTGGGACTTTCATGGACAAAAAGGACATTGTGTGATATTTCAGAAAAAGATATTAAGGCTGCACGTAGCGAAACATATCTTCAAAGAAATCCATATTACTGCAGTTGTATAACTTTTCCTCTGTGTAATTACATTTCAAATCCCAGATGGCTTCAGAAGAATTGCTGAATATACTATGTTCAGAATGCTATGGTCATATCCTGGACTCCTACACGTCTGCTCCTTGCTATTAGTTGTAATTTGAGTTTAAAGAATAAAATCAGATGAGTAATTCCATGCTTTTTGCCAGTTGTTCACTGTATGTCATTGGAACAATAGAATTTCTGTTTGGTTAACTTAAAAAAAAATAAAAATCAATAGCATCTTTGATTTTTATCACGGTCAAGGGAATAGAAAAGGGACTTTCAAGGTGAGTTTCATCTTATCTAATTCTCATTGTTTGCATCTATATTGAAAAGGGCTGTATCTGAGACAGTCACTGAGATGTGAACATTTGTAGAGTGATTCATCTGCCATATTTTTGCAACTTCTTTATGATGAGATAAATTAAGCTCTTACTCACCAATCAAATAAATTCCCATTCCCAAGCCTGGACACTGTCTGTCTAGAGGAAATAACCTCAAGTTGTGCCAGGAGAAGTTTAGATTGCATATTAGGAAACATTTCTACATTGAAAGAGTTATCAAGCATTGGAACAGGCTGACCAGGGAAGCAGTGGAATCGTCATCCCTGGAGGTATTTCAAGGACAGAAAGATGTGGTGCTTAGTGACATGGTTGAATGGTGGGTTTTGTCAGTATTAGGTTGGTGGTTGGACTGGATGATCTGAAACTTCCATTCCAACCTAGACAATTCTATGATTCTATGATTCTATACATACAGAGTTTGGATCACCTGGCATCTAAGAACAGGATACATAGCTTCAACCATAAGACTGATTTGGGAAGCAAGTTGATCCTGAGGATGTGCTGGAGTGGGTGTGTCTGAATTTCCAGAGTCCTCCTGTGCTTATGAAGCAGGGTGTCTATGTGACTGTAAACTGCAGTGCCTAATCCCCTTCTTCCCATTCCTCCTCAACAAAATTTAAACACCGCCATTCTTTTGGGTCACACCTGTTTGCTGAAAACATGGCTAGTGAGCAAGATCATGTAATCACACAGTCACAGTGCTTGCCAAGGAAGACAGAGACCCAAGCAAAATTTTGTCCTAAACCAAATCTGGGCTCAAGCTCACATCTTCCTTGAGATTGGAGGTTATGTTAGGACCCCCTTGGCAAAGCTGAGCTACTGGTTCAGACAAAAATATAAGATTAATAAACTGAGAGACAGTAAGTGAGAGTTATCAGAGCCCACTAAGGGGGGCATTACAGCTGCAGCTGCAGTCTTGTAGGCTGAACAGCAGCTGTGAGGCCAGCATTGGGCAGAGCCCCAACCACTTTACATTCTTCCTCTACAGCGTCTGCATGGTAATTCACCTTTATTTTGCTGTGTTTACATTTTCTTCTTCTCTGCTAAAATTACTGGTAACAGGTGAAAAACACTTCTTTTTTCAATATGGGAAACACAATCAGTCCTGCTGGGTTTTGAAAAGTAAGTGTCAAACCCAAAATATGTAGGGAGCTAGAATACTGACTTCTCTCGTACCAATTACTTTTCATGCAAAGATATGGAAACCAGTTGGTGGGACAAATTACCCTTTCACAAAAACTTGGAACAGTCTATTTCATACTTAACAGAAAATGACACCCATGTACTGAAATGAAAATAAATACTGAAAGCTTTCCAGTGGACATACAATGAAACAGCAGGTAGCAGAGAACAAGAAGTACCGTCTTTGCAAAGTAAATTCAATTCAGATTAAATTAATGTTTTCTCTGGAATTCAAAATAATTAAAGGTGTAAAAGTCTCATTGCAGGCTTGAAACCTGGTGCTTGCCCTTAATGCCATTCACAACATTGTATTAAATGTACAGAGGTGGTTTTTTTTTTCCAGGATGGTTAGTTGGACTTTTATTTAAAGCAGAATATATATATTAGAATCCAGAAGGTCTTATGCTTCAAACAAGGGATCTACTGCAACTGGAACAGGAAATCCCACTCTATTATCTTCAGTCTCCTGCAGATTTTTGAAATATTAGAAACTTGACCCCAACATGGGACAGACCTTCCTAGACTCTGCATGGGGAATGGAGCTGGAAGGAAGTTCCCAGAGAAGTGTTAAACTTCCTTCAGTGGCCAGCTGAACAAAGAGCAGAAGAGACTAGACATATGAATATTTCCGAACTGATGTTGATGTTGTTAGCTGTGCACATAATGACAGAATAGGAGGCACAGTACCTATACCACAACATAGAACCTTTGCTTTAAGTTATAGTGACAGTACATTGGAGAATGTGCTACCATTTTTTAAATCTCAACATAAACTATGCATACTTTCAATAATATATATTCAGCAAGGCAAGTTGAAGCCTAAAAGGAGGCTTTAAAATTCGTTTGACTGTAGTGAACAATGTGTTAAAAAATATCAACTTAGGTGTGAAACAGTGCTGTGTTTCCCATATCACACTCTGAAAATGAAACTTGGATATCGCACACAAGACTTATCTGTCAAATAGAGAAGCTCCAACAGGATGGGACTTTATTCCCCTTCCTGTTCTGAATGAGGTGGTGATGTGAGCACCTAAAGGCTGCTCAATGTGGTGGTGTCCTAAGCCCTTGTATGTCTCTATGATATAAACATGATTTAGTTTTTATCTGAAATGGAGACTCTCTCTCTGAGAACTTCCTGTGCTGCACATACTTTCCCAAACTCTCCACACGACCTTTCTGTGAGATCTTGGACCCTCACCAGGGACACCTGGCTGACTCCAGACTCTGTGACGTGGATCATCTTTGAAGTGACAGTCCATCTGTTACTCTGTTGGTCCCCCTCCAGGCCCACTTCTGGGATCATTTCAGTCTGTCCTTTCAGTTCTGGGATGGTTAGGCCCTCCCCTCTAGGATCAGTTTGACCTCTCCTCCAGGATGGTTTGTCCCCCTTCTGAGATCTAATGCGCTTGATAACGATATTATTATGAACTTACATATACATGCATATATGCAATCTATCAGAATTACATCTGCGGTTATATTATCAATAAGTTTGTTTCACTAGTGATAAGATGCCTCGTAGGATATAGCATAAACTGTATTTCATAGAAGCATAGAATCATAGAATGGATTGGGATGGAAGGGACCTTAAAGATCATCGAGTTCCAAACCCTCTGTCATAGGCAGGGACACCTCCCACTAAACCAGGTTGTTCAAAGCCCCATCCAGGCTGGCCTTGAACACTTCCAGGAATGGGACACCCACAACTTCTCTGGGCAACCTGTTCCAGTGTCTCACCACCCTCACAGTAAAGAATTTCTTCCTAATATCTAATGTAAATCTCCCCTCTTTCAGTTTAAAAATGTTACCCCTCATCCTATCACTACAGTTCCTGATAGAGCCCTTCACCTTCTTTCCTGTAGGCCCCCTTTAAGTACTGGAAGACCACTATAAGTTCTCCCCGGAGCCTTGTCTTCTCCAGGGTGAAGAACCCTAGCTCTATCAGCATGTCCTCACAGGAGAGGTGCTCCAGCCCTCTGATCATCTTCATGGCCCTCCTCTGGACTTGTTCCAACAGTTTGATGTCTTTCCTGTGCTGTGGGCTCCAGATCTGGACACAGTACTCCAGGTGGGATCTCACCAGTGAGGAGCAGACAGGGAGAATCACCTTCCTTAACCTTCTGGCCATGCTTCTTTTGATGCTTTTCAGACACATTGATTTCATTTGCTTATGGTATGTTATGGTATCATTACTAAAATGAAGAACAGAAAAATAATTCCAAAATACTCAGCTTTAAACTGCAATTAACATATTTAATGCAAGTTTAATAGAGGAACTGAAGATAAAATGGTGGTATTTTTCTACTACTTACTCAAATCCCTATTCTTATATACAGTCTCGTGACTAAGTCCATTTCATGAATCTTAAAGCCAGCAAGAGAGAGTATTACCTGCAGCCTGCAAGTATCGGCTAACCCCTCTGAAAAAAAGCCACTGCATACTGTTTAATTGCTTGTAGAGACTAAATACTGTGAGACTAAATACTCTAATTTCTTATTAACCGCTAGCAGACCAAATGCAGAGAAGCATGAGATCAATAGAGATTTCCAGTAGGGAATATTTTCTTTTATTTTATTCAGAATATTGGCACCATTGCTTTCCTGAAAGGTGAGAATTTTAAGGTTATTTACATATCTAAACTACCAAATTAAACAGGGTCTAGACAGCTAAGTATTTTCTGAAATCTGATTATTTCCTTTAATTCGAATGTTAATTTCTTTTTCGCCTTTCTCTTTCATACAAACACTAGTTAATTACTGTTTTGGAGAGAGAGGAAGTCAAGATCAAGCAAATTATGGCTGAACATGAAGCAAGTTCTTCTGGTCATTTAATAGCATTTCTAATTTAATGGAATGTTTTCTCTCTCTTTCAGAACAGATTACAGAAGATTATGTGTAATGAATAGCTATAAATTCCCTTTGAATCTAAGATAAGTTGAACAGTCTCATCACCTTCCAGTTTGTAATAAAATATTAATTTTGGTTCATTTACAGATGTTTTGAGGAAGACAAATTGCTATAGTCTAAAGGCCACATTCCTCACTTCCCCCACACTTGGCACAAATGCTGCTGACATTTTAGCAATAATGAGTGTTTGGCAACATATCTTTAGAAGGATCAAACAATAACTTATACCCAGAGAAGTTCTCATGACAGATCTCTAACTGAAAGCTTTGCCTGGCTGACTACATGTGCATTTATTTTCTAGTTAAAGCTAGGCTAATCTAGTTAAATCTCATTTATTTAAAATGAGTATTTTTGGAAGTTGGGTCAGGGTTTTAAATAATGAGTGCTTCTCTGCAATGCTATGTTTTGCAAGAAGTCTCTCTCCAGCTCTTCATATTGTTTCTGTTGCTAGAATTGGATGTTTCTTTTGAAAAGGAATTTTCTAAGTCTTCATGTTACCTTTGGCTCCCCAGTGTGAATGAACAGATAGATATTGCTGTAAGATTTACTATGTTATCAATGATCGAGATCCCACTGTTGTAAATATTCATAGAATATCTATTGTGTAGGTTAACAGTACAACATAACTCTTCATCAAATAGCGTTCTAGTAGCATTTATGCTTGGAAAAAAAAAATGCCATAATGAGGGTTTTCCTGTGGTTCTGACTTAGAAAAGTAATTTTAAAAAAGCCCCAATTCTACTTTCTGAATTGGAATGGATATTGCTAATTTTAAAATTTCTGAAGAAAGAAGTCTAGGAAAAGCTAAGAAATAGGAATCTGTCTGAAGCCATCTGGTGTCCCAGGAGCCATGTTGCAGGAACTACATTCTGTGTTAGAGACACTGAAAACCCTGAGATATCTGTTCTGGCCTTTTAGTACCATGTAGGAGATTCAGTTGTCCCAGCAGGTCCCAGAAGGTAACCAGAGGAGCTGGAAGGAATGAAGGCATAGATCAGATGCAGATGAGGTATTTAGATATTTACATAGAGACTAATCAGCATTCTCCTTGTCTCACTGAATATTTAAACATTTTCTATGAAGTTGATTCGTGTCAGCAAGCAAAGCAGAACTTATCCCAGGATACTTCCACTACACTGAATGATACAGCCCCCATGTATCTTCAACTGCATGCAGTATTCTAGATCAGAATACTAATAGCCTAATGCTAAACAGCACTTATCATATTAATCCCCATCAATAAATTCATGGAGGGAAGGAAAAGAAAAGGCAGAGGGCTCAATATGCTGCTCTATGAGTTTAACGCCTTTTTGCCAAGTACTGTTCAGATGAATGTGTCCAGAAAACTTGACTCAAATTTATGGACATAAACCTAAACTCACATTTGTTAGAGAATAATGTGAATAAGTTCCTGCTCAGTATTTAGCCTGTAACCACAAGTCTCTAGCTCTTTAACATTTCTCTAAATAGGGAGGAAAGAAACAAAGAGGGGAATCGGTGAGAAATCAGAAAGATGATTGAAGCTGGGTTTATGTCTTGTTTTTCATACAAAGACTATCCCATGAATAGGAAATTTAAACCAAGCAATTCAATAGCTCTCATTTCAAAGCTTGCTGTGCACACTTATCTTATCTAAAAGTTTCAGCATTATGGAGTCATTCCGGGCAACACCACTTCCACTGTTTTCCAGGATTTCATTATAACTGCAGGCCTTGTATCATGTTTGTGTGGTGGATTCAAGGATAATACACTAGGAGATCTAAGAGAAAGATAAACTTGAAGAAATACACTTTTGAGGCACTTGTAATACACAAAGGGATTAAGTATCTTAGTGTTGGTTAAAGTCTAGATAGCATTTTCTCATAACCTGTTGGAAGCTCTGTTTTGTTGTTTTGCTGGAGTCACAGACTTACCACATTACTGAGTAGTTCTGTTTATATAAAGGAGTCTCTTTGCATCACAAACTGAGACTAGATGGCACCCAGTGGTTAAAAGGACTAGGAGTAAAAATGTTGCATTGTAAAAAAAGAATTTAATAGAGAATAGGTGATGGGAGTGTTAAAGTGCACGTTGTGGTCTGAGTAGAACTCCTTGCTATGAGAAATAGCAAGCGCAGTGAGTCAGGAGCATGGAGAGAATGACAGTGGCAGCCAAAGGAGCAGAACAGTTCACCAGCACACAGAGGAGACTGGCAAAAATGAGGAAAAGAAGAAGAAGAGTAGCAGAAGGTAGAAATTCTTACCAGCTCAACAGCTATGGCACCTCTCACCTTTAACTCCCTTTTGCAAAGAATGGCACAGCTGCTAATATCTTGAAGAGGAACACACTGTACTGAGTCGTTTCACTTTCATTCATGCCATTTAATCTGTCAGCAGCCATTTTTGTGTTTTGAATGACTTCATTCCTCCTGCTAAAAATATTGTTTGTTTAAGAGTTTCTTTATTCTACAGCATTAATTTGGGAAAAGGGTTTTAAGACATACTGTCTTAGGAAAAAATTCCTTTTAAAAGGGAGGGTTACAGACAATTCCTGGCTGTAATAAAATGCATGTTTGTGCAAAGGGGAGCTGTTTCTAGGAGTATCCAGCAGTTTTGTAAATGCTTTGTCTCTCATGTGTTCCAAGGGGTGGCAAATACTTTGCCATGCTGCTCTACACAAAATTCAAAATTGTAACATATATAACAGTTTATTCTGGATAAGATTGTCCCTGTTTCTTAGTAAATAGCAGAGAGCAAGATCAGCAGTTAAAGGACAGTTGGTCATGGGAAGAGGCAAAGGTAATTTTGACAACAGGCAGAACACAGGGAGCAAGCTTTAGAGACGCAAGACTGGGATGTCTAATTGTCAGGCTCTGTGTATGATCTAGGTATTTAATCTTTACTATAGTCAATGGAGGTCTAGAGTTTAGTTCAGCTGCCCTTTCACAGGTTTCTAGGGCCATTTGAGATGTCCTTGGATGTCCCACCTGATCTCAACCTGCTTCTCGAGATCAGCAGGAATTGCCTGTTGTCAGAACTCCTAGCCCTGAGCAAATGTCTCAGAAGTCTGATATTTCTGAAAAGGCATCAGGCACCTATATTTAGATAGCCGAATCCTGCCCTTAATTAACAGACTGTGTTAACAGCTACTCAGCTGACCAAACGTGTGTTCAAATTCTGGTCTGTTGAATAGATCTTGAGGCTCTTTTCTATTTATAAGGTCACTATTGACTGTGAAGGATCAGACATCCACTTTATGAGTAGGTACCTTGTTGCCTGCACCTGTGTGGATATTGCAGATGCTGTAAAGAATGTTAAATAGCACTAGATATCTATGTGTAGGCAACTGAATAAAGCTCTGAAATATACATGTCTACAACTTAGTGCTGCACCCCTCTGGAAGACCAGGTAAACTGACTGTACAGTTCTAGTCAGTAGTTGGCTGACACAGGTAACACTTATTTCAGAATCCAAAAGATTATATTCTTACAAGTTATGCGGTGAGGAAATTTTTCATATTATATGCTGTGCTCAGACAGCGACTTCTGTAAAAGAAAGTAAAATTAAAAGGAATGAAAATATAGCTGCTCTATTCAGAAAATATTATTCTCTAGGTAATAAACCATGTATTTGGATACCGTACGCAACTGAAAGGCACAGTTAGCCATAGCAGGGCAGTGAAGAGAAGTGCTAACCTCAGAGATAGAATTCTGGGTTCACCTTCTGCTCTGTCAGTGACTTCACCTTGGGAAAACCACTTAGTTCATTTCATTTTTGTTTTCTCTTTTCTTTATCCTTTTATCATGTCTACACTTTTGCATATTTAGACTGAAGATACACCTAGTAGTGAAATTATTGCTGTCTGTGAACAGCAGAAACAAAAGGTAAAGCATTTAGATGATAATTCTATTGATCAGGTGGTTCTGTTATGTGTTGGATATTTGCATTACATAAAAACACAATAAAAATTATTTGTGGAAAATAAGTAACTATTACCATTCTTTGCAAGATATATTACATACTAATAAACAACAAGGAGCAGCTGAGGAAATTGGGGTTTTTTAGCCTGGAGAAAAGGAGGCTGAAGGCAGACCTTATCACTCTCTATGACTACCTGAAAGCAGGTTGTAGCATGGTGGGGGTTGGTCTCTTTTGCCAAGTAACAAGCGATAAGACAAGAGGAAATGTCCGCAAGTTAAGCCTGGGGAACTTTAGATTGGATATTAGGAAAAAATTCTTCTCTGAGAGGGTTATCAAGCATTGGAACAGGCTGCCCAGGGACGTGGTGGAGTCACCATCCCTGGAGGTATTTAAACGACAGGTAGGCATGGCACTTAGGGACAGGTTTAGTGGTGGTGTTGGCAGTGTTAGGTTAACAGTTGGACTTGATGATCTTTTCCAACTTAAATGATTCTATGATTTTATGATTCTAAATGAAACACACAACATTTCAAACTTGCCTGGAAAAATTGCAGAAGTTTCAGTTAGAAAAGAATAAAAGGTTTACTCCACTTAGTTCATGCCAATGGTGTTGACATAAAGTATGTTACTTTTAAAAATTAAAACTGTAATTTAACAAGTACTCTCACAGGGATCTGCATAAAAATAGAGATTAAACAACACTGTTTAGGAAAATATCCCATCACATGTCTACTAATTTCTTTTTACACTTTTCCCTGTCGTTCCCTATTCTGAAGCCACATGTGCTTAAAAACAACCAAAGGCTGAAGGAAAGGTGAGGAAATATAAACTACTGCAGTAAGGCCAGTGCACACAGCTACCAATTTTCTACATTCCCCTTGTCCAGTTGCAGAGTCAGCTTGATTTACCCTCTAATCATCTCTCAGCAGTGGGCCGGTAATTATAACCATGGGGACCAGCTTCTCCTTCCCTTTTATGTAGAGCCATGAAAGCAGAAGGAAATGGCATGACAACAACTGGGGAAAAAACCCAGCACCTCCTTGCAAAGACTTATTCTGTTCTGGCTCAAAGCCTGCTGCTGGATAAACAGCTGTTCTCTGCTTCTCTTTCCAACTTTTCTCCCAACCAAAAGGCTTTCTGAGGCAGAGAATGTCTTCTTCTCTGGGTTAGGAGGCACTGAGCATCTGAAGGATCCAGCCCAAAAAGCACTTTATGATGATAGCTTTTAACTCCTCTTTCAGAAAAATCTGGAAGACAAACTTCCTGACTTAGCAGCCTATTTTTGCAGGGGGAGTATCATGTTGTTAAGAACATTTTGTGTAATTGCCACTATTTTCTGCAGACGATGTCTGATACTTAAAAGTTCTAGTTCCTCACTAGAGAGAACAAAAGCTATCTTCTCTGCATTGCTTAAAAGCACAATACACTCCCCAGCACTGCTGCACACTGAAGCATTGTATTTCTGAGTAATGTAAAAAGCCACCAGATGTGCTTGTCTTCTGTAATTATTTTGTTTGATAATACAAATAATTCTAAAATGAAATGTGTTTTATATTGAGCCAGGTACAAAAAGATGTAAATGAGTAGCAAGGCTATGACTTTTTGTATCTCAAACTACAATTTAAAGATCATTTGACATTAGAAAACAATTTAGGAAGCAGTAGTTAAGGTTGTTAACAGGAAGATAACCATGACTAATGACATCTATTCTGTTTCCTTACCCCTCATTAAACAAATCAAGACAAAAATATAAATACCATCTATAAGAACTGTCATACTGGATCACACTAAAGGTCCAGCTAATGATCCCATCAGTAGGAGAGGCTTAGAATAGAATACAAGAACCAAGCTAAGTCCAGAGTGATACTCTCTGATTTGGTTTATACTTTGATCTCCACAGCAACATATAATTGAAAGTTTCAAAATTTATGCCACCTTAAAAAAATTAGAAGACACCCTCTTCCCCGCCCCTCAACCAAAGAGAAAGAAACCATGGATAAACAAGATCTAATATTGTGATGATTAAATACAATGAAGCATGACAGATGGTGGAAAAACTAAATGAACAGGCTAAATGCTGTACCTATAGTGCTCTATGCCAGAAACAGAACTTCAAATTGTCATTTTCTTATACTATCTGCTTAAAGCAACTAGGATTAGCCTACCTCTCAGGACACAGAACAATTTAGGATTAGAATTTATAAAAACAAATTGTGTTTTAAATTCATAAAAAGGGGTGTGTGTGTCAGAAACCAGGGACATTTAAGGTTACCATCTTGCTCCATGACAATATGAACTTGTTCAAGAATCAGACTGCCTGGATATTCCCAGTGAGTTAGTCCTTGCACTCTGCAATGGGCATCTCAGAGTGGAGGAGAAGACTTACAAAGGACAGCAAAAATCTCAGAATTCCCCAGGTATCTTCAGAGCCTGGTGAATGAGTATGTGTAGGAGTAATATGTAATTGAATTACAGACTTATGCTCTGATTTCTCTTACACATACGATAGTGCCTTAAATGAATAAATCATTAATTTGTGTTAAAACAGGGAAATAAAAGCTTGTGGACATTGGCCAAAATGGAAGTAATATTTCTTTGCTATGCTATTACCTTCTAAGCAAGCTTTTTCTGCATAAACTCTAAGACACTATAAAACAGCTAGAAGGGCAGACCAGAGGACAGTCATTTCCCACAGCACATAACTCACACAAACCAGAACAATGCTTGTTGCTTATTAACGCACTGTAAGCTATATTTCTATTAAAACAAACATTAAAAAGGTAGAGAAGTGGGTTATGCCAACCCTGAGATATTAGCAGGACCTAATAACATCCTAACTTGCTAGTAAAAACACCAAGTGTCGTTATAGAGTTCACCAGTGTTAATAAATGTAACCCTTTTTATGTAAGAAATAAGAATATAATACAGTGTGTGGGTTCAGTTAGAAACAGTTATGTCTCACAGACACAATTCTCATACAACAGGTTTGTATTTTGCTCATATATTTTGACAGATGTTTGTCATTTCCAGGCTATATGCCTTGGAGAGCTCTCTAAATCATTTTACTTTTCATGGTTCATTGCTGAGAGCCTAAAATAACAATCTGCATCTTTCAGTTCAATACTGTGGAAGTGGGCGATATACTCGTCTGCCATTTGCTGATGGAGAAAACTGGAGAAAACACAATAGAACTACTTCTGTGCCATTGTTAAGACAATGTCTATAGTTCCCTAGTATGCATGCGGTGCTAGACAGAGGTGCTTAAAACCAGCACTGAAATAAAAATTTTCAGTCTTGAAAATTCCTGCTCAGCTTCTAACGAACCCTTAAAGCACACACAGGGCCTGCTGATCTTTATGTTATTCAGGCACCCAACATCTTGTTTGCTTGGTTACTCAGCCGTTCTTCAGGCTTTGCAGTGGTAACGTGGGATGACATCTCTCTCCCACTCTCAAGTATAGATACTTGAAAACAGGACTGCAGTCCAAATGGCACTCTTGCATCCATAGCCAGACCATTCCTATGTGGACAGCACATAATCTATGGTGATGGATGTATCTCTTTAAAGAATATGTGGGAAGGATGGCCTCCTGCTTCTATGCTGCCATGCCCTGAGCAAAGTTTACAGGCATGATAAATTTCTCCATAAAAATCTTTAATATTAAATTAATTCATTGTTATAATCTGTGGGGCACATTGCAATGTCCCCACGGGCACCACCGGCCCTGCCTCCCTCTGCCAAGCCCCTTGGGGCTCCCCCCACCCTGCCCAGGGCCCAGGACCCCATGTCAGCCCCCCAGGGCCATCAGTCCCTGCCCCAGTGATGTTGCAACAGGGCTGGTCTCCAGCTCCCCGCAGCCCTGCCCTGCCCAGCCATGGGGTCCCTGAGCTGGGCCCACCTGTGGACCCACGTCCCGGCCTCTGCCCATTCCCAGGGAGGTGCCCGATGCCTCCAGCTGCCCTGTGCCTGCCTGGGGATGGGATGTGCCATGGCTGCCAGGCCATGCCATCGCCCACCATGGGGAGCGCCTGCTGCCTCCAGGGAGCCACTGGCCCCCCACAGGGCCCTGGCATGTACCTAATATAACATCAAAAAATTGCAACAGTATCTTTCCCCAAAAATAAAAATAAGTAATAGAAAATTTACTATAACACTTGCTAGGGGTTATAAAAGCCTTGTTCATGTCTGAGACTGGCAGTTCCCTCTACCCCCTACACAGAGATTATGTAAAGACAGTTCTGCAATTTCTTGATTGTCTGAAATTTACCCGCACTAGATTGTTACTCTCTTTTAAGAACTACAGATGATTAATGGAGTGGATTGTACTTTATAGCACAAAATCAAGGAGAACCCAAATGAATGCGTGCATTAAGCCATTACACTCCGCTCTTTGCAGTTCCCAGGCTGTGATGACCCCTGTACGAAGAAATTAATCAAATTTCCAATATTGCAGAGAATGCCAATGCAAAGCATGAGTGGGTAATGACCTGTGAGATTACCTAGTCTGCCTCCCTACCACTCCATACCGCAGCAGAATTCCCATGAACATGTTTTATTCATACTGTCTCCAAACTCAGAGAATAGCCTATAGCCCAATTTACTAATATTTTAAACAATAGGAGATTTGCACCTCGGGGGAATGATTGAGCTTAAGTGGCCTCCATTATAAGTTTTTAACTATTAAACTAGGTTTTATTTCACCCATGTTACTATTAAAAGTGAAAAAGGCCATTTTGCTTGAGAAATAACATCTTAAATGAACAATAAAAGTGCTTGGCTTTTATTTCTGCAGATTTAGGCAAAACTCTGAAGAGAACAAAACTGAAAAATTTTGCATGAACAAGAGCTTAGGCTTGATTTTATAATCAATAGCTGGTTCATCAGAATTTCAATATGCAACCCCTGTGTACAATTTTTCAGATGTGTTTTTTGAAAACTTTTAACTCTATGTTCAGAAACTGAAAAATGTTTTGGTGCCATAAGAAGCAAAATTTGTAAGTTTGTAAAGGTACCAGTGAGGTAAAGCTAAGTCTGGATAATCTTTAGTCTTGCAGTGCATTAGAAGAAAAGAAAATTGAGTTTGAATGTTTACATGGAGTTTGCTAACATGTCTATTAGAAAAAATGCTTTTTACGTATAAGCTGAGCACATTTAATATGGTATCACTGAAATACAATAAAAACCCACAATGCATTTTATAGTCAGTTTTTAGAGCAGAACCACATGTTAAGTATTTACATGAGAGTCTGCAACAGTTCCTGGGCTGAAAGTGTTTATTAGGTACAACTGGTTTGATTCTGCTTTCCTTGCATCTTGTGTAGTCATTTACACCTGTGCAATGATGTATTCCACTTCACATTATGCACTTTTTTATGAGGTTTTGGCAGCACAAAGGGGTCATAAAGTCAGTCAGTATAATCATTGAGGAACACTTTCAGTCTCTGCATGGTGTGCAATCAGCTTAAAGGTCTTTTATCACTTCTCTTCATAAGCCTGTAAATACAAACCATAAAATCTATAATTACAGAAAAGAGTGGTTGACTACAATATTGAAATACGTGAGGCAAGTGAAAACTGGACCCACTGAATGAAATCACAGGTCTAGCACAGACCGGATTGCATTTTCCTGGTGCTTCCATGTTTAGCAAGATGCCAAGATTCTCTTCGGTTTGGGGAAGATAAGGTTGTAGGTGAGGCAGCAGCTTGTCTTTTCTCCTGCAGAGTAGCTGAGGTGGATTGTTCTCGTATGGGAGCACTTTATATATTACCTCTGTATTAACCAGTGAAGTTTCACCCCTTTAAAGCCTCTGATTCAGTTTTCCTTCAAACTCAAACCAATATTTTCTCTTTCTGCCTCTTTTGCCATCTTTTGAACTTACATGTAATACTTTTAATAGTGTCTTAGGGTAATTTGCAAGCCCAAAGGTATAAAACAGAATCACTTTTAATACTTTACATTCACAGAATCACAGAATCACAGAATCACCTAGGTTGGAAGGGACCCTTTAAGATCATCTAGTCCAACCAATGAAAAAAAAAA
>KZ505800.1:645135-713688 GCA_002844005.1 Limosa lapponica baueri | reverse complement strand
ATCACCTGGGCATCCTTCATGTGTTGCATAATGGCACTCAGGATGATCTGTTCCATCACCTTCCCAGGCACCGAGGTCAGACTGACAGGCCTGTAGTTCCCTGTTCAAAAGTTTTTATGTCATTAAAATTACCTGAAAAACAAATTTATTTTAATTCTGGTATTTATATAGAAGAGACCATCAAAGGCACCTGGTACCTTGTAACACAAAATAAAAAGAAATCTCACAGTATGTTGTTGTGTTGACAAAGAATGCTATGACAATGAATGATTTATTTTTCAAACTAGAATAATTCAGCTCAGCAAAAACTCATCAGATAGGCTGGTTGTCGGAATTGCTGACTGTGCAAGCTACTTTGCCTCCTCTAATTTAAACTGGATCTAAATCAACTTTTCACTAGGTATAAAAAAGCAAAAAGAAAAAAAAGAAAGGAAAAAAAAAGGAAAAAGAAAAGCAAGCATTGGCTGCTTTCACAGAAGGACAGAAGAGAAATGTGGAAATGAAAGGTTTAAAACTTTTGGGTTTTTTCCTATTAGTAGACATATAACAGATGTATGAATGCTGAAGTGATTTTGCATCCTAACAGTGAGTCATTGTTGGAGATACTTGGTCAAAGGATATGTTTTAGCACACTATAGATTGTTAGTCCTTCTTCCATAAATGTTTACATCTCTCTTCTATATAAGACTATGTCTCCCTTCCATATATGAATATACTTATATGAGGAATCCCTCACTGTAGAACACAAGTCTTTATTATTTCTGATATAATGTGAATAATGTTCTTAACTCTCCCATGTCCTTTCATTTGGGTTCATTCTTCTCTGCTTACACAAAAGACCTGATACTAAAGGCCAGGAACGGTTGGGTTGGGATTTTCATTGTTTTAGGAGGAAGCGTTTCACTAAACAATATTGTGCCAAACAGGGAGCATTGGAAACAATGAACCTGAAGGTCGTAACAAGCTGTACTGGTTTTGTATGGCATAGAGTTAATTTTCTTTACAGTAGCTCATATGGTACTGTGTTTTAGATTTGTGACCAAAACAGTATTGATAACACAGGAACATTTTAGCTATTGCTGAGCAGTGCTTACACAGTGTCAGGGCCTTTTCTTCTTCTCACACCACCCCACCAGCGAGTAGGCTGGGGATGCACAAGGAGTTGGGAGGGGCCACAACTGGGACAGGTGACCCCAACTGACTAAAAGGGTATTCCATACCATGTGATGTTGTGCTCAGCAATAAAATCTGGGGGAAGAAGGAAGAAGGGGCAGATGTTTGGAGTTATGACATTTTTTTTGCCAAGTATCTGTTACTTATAGAATCATAAAATCATAGAATGGTTTGAGTTGGAAGGGACCTTAAAAGTCATTGAGTTCCAACCCCCCTGCCATGGGCAGGGACACCTCCCACTAGACCAGGTTGCTCAAAGTCCAATCTAGCCTTGGCCTCATGATGGAGCCCTGCTCTCCTGTAAATGGCTGAGCATCTGCCTGCCAATGGGGAGCTGTGAATGAATTAATTATTTTGCTTTGCTTGCATGTACAGCTTTTCCTTTACCTACTAAACCGTCTTTATCTCAGCTCATGAGTTTTCTAACTTTTGCCCTTCGGATTCTCTCCCCCATCCCACTTGGGGGAAGTGAGCGAGCGGCTGAGCGGTGCCTAGTTGTCTACTGAGGTTAAACCATGACACAAGCAAAGAAGAAAAAGTTTTTAATATTAAAAATCACCAGGAGGAGTCCTTAGTAGTGCTATATTTGGAGCACATCAGCAGACAGTAAACCAGATTTTTTCTGATCTTTACTAAAATAAAAAGATGTGGAAAAAATAACAGTGCCTTTTAAGATGAAGGGATATAATGTCCACTGGAAGTATAAACAGTAAGTCCTCTACAGGAAAATTGGTTTCATTTGTGCTCATTTTATATTGACAGATTTACTCCCCCCACCATGCCAGAAAAAGATGTTAAAAACATTCATTTGGAATTACATAGAAAATAAATGTGGGTTGGAAGATATACATAAGAATTTCATGGCATAAAAAACATCATTAGCTATATGGTTTCTGTCTCTTTTGGATCTCTTACAGTATCTGCCATAGCCTGTCTCATCTCCTGAAAGTCCCAACATCTTTCCCCAAAAGCAAAAAATATATGGCCTTGACAGAAACCAGTTCTCCAGTAAGCTAATAAGAAGTATCTGTATTAAATTACTTCACCTTTCCACACGGTGAAGATGCAAGATAATAAAAAATGGCAAAAAGTGGGTCTTTTTCTATTTCCAGTGCTCTTTTGATAGAAAATTGAAGAATAATGTTTGGTTGATAGAACAGGCTCTAAGTATCTAGAATGGAGACTTCAGATTTGACTCTTCACTCTCTCAGTGCCATTTACATCCACAAAAATATGTGCAAAATTCTGTTTTCTTAACTGACTTTTTTATGTCATGATTGAAATGAACCTGGGATTGTTCTTTAACACCATTTCTCTTCTAAATTATGCATGCGTCTCTTCTGGAATAAGAACCTTGCAAGTGAGCCAAAGAATTTTTGGAGTAGGGGAAAAAAGTCACTGTAGTAATTATAGGAAAGCAGCAGCAATTTCTCAAAACAGATATTATGACAAAGTGGGCCAGCGCTGGAGGGAAACCTGTGTTATGAAATAATTCATGAGGTGTACATGATGAAATGATTGCAATAAGTGATGGTGGGAAGGAAAAGAATTCTCAGGATTCTCTTCAGCCAGACTACATTGTAATTAATTTGACAATGTACTATAACAATTTACAGAAACTCTGAGGAACTAACTTAAAAAGGAAGGTTCTGAACCCACATGGCAGTGGGTTATAGACTCAACATTTTTTCTTTATGTAGTGGGTTAGACTGCTGATTTTGTCTGCGTAACTCTGTCGGGAACGGAACGGTTCAGGTATCGTGCTCTGTGCTACTCGCTTGGCATAAATGCAAAGGAATTTTGGATGGTAACGAGAACACCTTAAATATATTTCTCCCACTTCAGACGCAGAGACAAAAGATCACAGTCAGTTGGTCCATGACAATCAGGGTGGAGTCAGGAGTTAGAAACACTATGATTAAATGGTAACTCCACAAGGACTCTGACTGAGCTTTCAGCTCCTTTTACCAGGGGCACTGGGCTGTCAATTTTGTCTTGAAATGTACATATTGCAGTGTGCTACAGGTCACTGGAAGCTACTTTGAGCGCCCCATGGCTCCTAGGTTGGACCACTCTCACAGGTTTCATTCCTATGAAATCTAAGGCATTAAGTATAAGCTCTTAATTGCACTCAGGTCTTGTGGAGAGCTGGAGTCAAGGCAGGGGTCAACTGTGTACCTAGGCCAAGACTTGGAAAAACCAAATGTAGCTCAGAAATATGGAGCTTTTTTCAAGGATGAAGGTCACAATAAATAACTATTCAATGATTAGCTTCTCAATCACATTTTTGTTTCTAAATGTTATCTGATAGGATGCAGTTATTTCTGGAAAAGTAAATGCTGGTGGTAATCCTTTGATTACCTTCCACAACCTTACCATGGACTAATGCTTTGTACTCCAATATTAGTTTTTCACACACTTCTTTTCTTAGAACATGGGCTGTGTTTTATTGGTCTGTCTTCTGAGGAAAGTGGAATCTGTTTCACTTTAGAGGTTAATGGAGAAAAATACAAATTTTCCCCAAGCTTCTAACTCTTGATATAATAAAGGTAATAAAACTACAGTTAAGGGCGTTATAACTGTGCTCAATTTACAACCCGTAAAGCAGCTTTGATAATGCTTAGGTACAATGCTAATTTTGCTTTCAACTTCTGCACTCCAAGTATATTAAATCAATGTCATTAAATCAATGCAATCTTTGTTTATTCAAGTAAAAAATGTACTATGTCTGTAAGAAATTCTTCCTGAAGAAGAAATATTAATCCTGCTCATCTTAAAATGCTTTTACAGTAATTTGTTTCCAGTTTTGGCAACAAGAACAATATTTTGAGGTAAAAATATTTCTGAACACAGACCACAAAAAGTGACTATATTTGCATGTTGTTGGGGTTTTTTTCCCCAGTTCCTGTTTGAATAGCCATCAGACAATCAATTCACACTGTCTTGGTCAGTTGGTATTGAAAGGTCGTCAGGAAACTGTCAGCTTTACATCTGATGGGATAGGTGTTGCATGAAGACCATTGCAAATAATTCATATGCACCTTAGAAAAGAATAAAAGATGGGACAATCTATACACCATAGAACATACTTATTATCTCTATGTAAACATTTAAACAAAGAATTTTCAGTGCCCTTGCCATGAGATATTAACACTACATCCCAAAATAGTTATGTTAAACTGTATTTACACCACGGATAGTGCAAATTTGCTCTCCTGCTTTCTACCCAGCTGTTATTACTAGAACCTTCTACTCTTTTGGGATTCCCAGAAAACCCAGGAAGATCTTTGCCCCTCATGAAATCAGAAAAGTTAAATCGTTGTCACAAATTATTTTCTTCTAATACTACAAAACAAAACTTGACTTTCTTAACCCCTTGATAGTGAGAATGGAAACCAAAAGGGTAAATGTGTTGCCTGCCAGAAACAGATGATAGTTCTGGCCTTCATGACTTCACCTTACTTCTTAGCAGCCTAATGCTTCACTAGTGACTGCTTTAAATTTAATAATTTCTGTTACAGCTGGATCGAGCATCTTATTTGGCTTTTCTAAATCCAACTTTAACCTTAAAACATACCAAGGGAGTATACTTGGAGTCAAGTTAGTGAGACAGCCATTCTTAGGTGTCTATTCCTTTCTTAGGCCAGCTGTTGCTGGAATGGGCTTCACACAGCTGCTCCTGAAATTTTTCCTCTTGCGTCTAGACCAGGACACTCATGCTTACCAGTAGAAAGAAAAGGGAACAAAACCAAAATTATTGTGGCAACAATAACCGCTGCAAGCAAGATTTATTAATTTGAACTAGATGGCAAATAATTTTCTTTTGTAGTGAAAGCTTGAGGAGTGGAAAACATACTCATGGTCTACGTTTCAATGAGCCCAAGGATCTCCGAGGTTTTTTTGCTTGAAAGCACTTTGAAGTCCTTCTTAAAACAGTGAATAATTCAGTGATAGAGACAAGCATCTGAGGTGCAGGAGGTTCTCTTTGGCATCCTTGAACTCAAACCAGAGACAGGACCATTATTTATGCCACAGGGTATCTTCACCATCAAATTTTAGTTATTTGGGATAGTTACCTCCTCATCTTCCTGTTCAGGCCACAATAGTATCTTAAGAGGAGGAAGACTGAGCATTATGAGAAATATTGAGAAGCATTGTGAGAATAAAATACAGAAAGAAGAATGTGGCAATTATGTAAAAGAAAAAACATATGGGAGGTCCATACTGATTTAATTTCAGCTTTATAACCAAAGCGAATGGAAAAGGAATATCGATATGACAAATGAGTGAAGTGTGTTGGTATAATGTCAAATTTCTAAGAAATGTAAACAAAAGTTAGCCTGTGGTCACAGAAGAATGTTGAACACCAATAAATCATAAAACAGCAGCATGATAGCTCTCTCAGCTCTCTCTGTGCAGCTTTCCCATCAATGTCATAAAAAGCTGAGGCAAGTCAGTCTCCTATTTAAGGATTTTTAGTCGAGGAACTGGAACATCAGCTTTTTGAAGAAAGCGAAGGAATAGATTGTCCGTCACCAGCATTGATATCAAATATGCAATCTGCCCTATAGACAGACTCATGTGATATCAAAAGCTGGTTCTTTCAAGAAGTCTGCCCTCAGTATAGTAACTCAAGGGTGGATCAGGCATTGCCCACAAAGCACTGACCTTCATATTTACTGGATCACATCACAAGGAGTAGGGGAACATCTATTTCACATATATAACTTTAAGTTATATATGACCACAGACAAAGATTTCTTAAACAAATTAAGCTAGACATAAGTACTTTCTTTTGTAGTTATGTCAGAAACATTGGCGTACTAATTTCTCTAGAGCAGTCTGTTTCATATTTTTTAAAAATTATTTACCTCAAGCTCCCTATTAATCAACATCAGTTGAGCAGTTAAACCATTTGTAGGAATGTAGCAGTGATAAATTCATACTGCTTTAATTATCTTGCTTTTTTGTAGGAAGGGAGAAAGGGAGGGAAGAATAAGTCATAGGACAGGAATAAGAAACATGTCACTGAGTAGAGTTAGCAATGAAAGAGCAAATATTCTTTATCTCTGCCAGTTTATAATAATCCTTCTCAATGTTCATAAAGTACAGAAAGAACATTGTGAATTTAAGTCTAATTTTGAGTACGTCTTCCAGGAGGAATGATGAATTTTTCAAAAAATTAGAATGAAGCTTTGATACATAAAAAAAATAAAAATATTATGATTCAGCAAAAACTATTCAGTAATTCAATCTCAGCTCATTGCCAACAACTGCATTTTATGTCAAGAAATGGTAACGCAGTTGCTCCTCATTGCAATCAAATCTCTGCCACTTGTATTATAAAAGCACAATATCTTTCTCATGTAGTTGAGAACTTTGGCTAAAATGCCAGCTTAACCACATTGTAAGGAGGCTACAAACAATAGCAAAGAAGAATGTAGGAGAATGAATTTTAGTATGAATTTGTGTCCTGGTCATCAACAGTGCTCTGGCAGACTTCTGGCTCCTGCAGTGTTTGAAGATTCATTACAATTTTTTTATTCCTTTTACTAGTTGTTCCTTACAATCTTTTTTTAGCCTTCTCTATTTATTTTCTTATTTCATCTACCCAAATTTATGATCCTTTCTATTTTCTACAGTTTAACAGGACTTCAGCTTCTGAAAGAATGCCGTTTTACTTCTAAGAACCTTCTTCCCTTACTCTGCTGTTTAGTCCCACCAGTTTCCCTTCCCTCTTTGTCAGGACTCTATCAGTTATTATATTTTGACCTCCTGGTTCACATATGATATGTTTAATTGTGTTGGTATATCTTGCAAAGATTTAATTCGCTCAGTTGCTTTTTTTAGCCTCTTTTTAGCAAGTTTTCTTATTTTTATGTTAGTCACCTTCTTACTACTGACCATAAGTTCATTAATTTTTTTTTGCCTTTAGGGTCCTGTGGGATTGTTGAATCAATTTAATAGTTGCTGTTGAATCAATGTAATGGCAACCTCTTCCGCTGTAGGATTTTGAACAAGATCCTGAAAACCAATTAAATGTTTGCATCTTCTCAAATGGGATGCAGGCCAGGTAGTGTATAAAACAGTCACTGATAATATCTAGGAGTTTTTTCTTCATATTGCAGCTACACACAGTATTTTCCCAGTCCACATAGGTTACCGTAGTGTTTTCTTGTTTCAGTGCTTTTAATCTCTGTATTGCAGCCATTGTTGCCATTGTGTATGTGTAGCTGATAAATATGAACTTAATCTGCAGTTTTCCTAGTTAGTCCTGGAATTTCAATCAATACAGGTTCATGTTGACTACTGAGGTGGCTAGTTTTTTCATTTGGCTTGATTCTAAGTGCTCTGTAACAGATAGTTAATCTAACATGATCATGGCCTGCTCTTCCTTTCCTGTTTATTTTATACTGGTGCAACAGCCTTGTCTGCCAATCTTGAACTTTCCAAACCATGTGCTTTTCTGCATCTGCCATTTTTCTTCTCCTCATTTTAAAGCACACTGATGACCCTCTTGCTTTCAAGAGCCAGTAGTGTGGTTTAGATACAGTCTGTTCTTTCTGTGCAGACAGAAATTTAATGCAGAAATGTTCTTAATGCCTAAAGAGTTGGTTTAATGCAACTGAAATGGACCAATAAATTCAAAGAATAAATAATAATAAAGAAAAAGGAACTATGCAGAGTTACATCCATACACTGATCATGCAAGCATTACTTCCATACAGCAAAAACATTAATCAAAATATTTAAATTCAGACTCTGATAGACCATTCAGGTAGTCAAGTCTGCCTGTTTTTTCTGTCTTCACTGAGGAAGAAAGCCTAGTTATTTTAAAACTTTGTTTCCAGGCTGGCTTGCCAAATGCTTTGCTGTCTTACGCAAAAGAAGATGGAACAAGGTACAAAATACTATAAAATAGTCTAGTACTCTTTGATTTCCAGGTTTCTTACAGTTTCCCACAGTCATTTTGGGAGGTTTAGTACCGTGCTGTGGCATAATATTCTATATGAGATATACCTGTTCTAAACAGAAAACAAACTATTACCTGACTAATCATAGACATGGGTGTAAGCACCCACCTGCCTGCATACACATAGCACTCATACACACTGAGTTCTACAGGCACTATATGAACCAGCGTGTCTTTCTTCCAGTATTTGATACAGAATTTTTGATGCTTCTTCTGAATGATGAAAACCAAAATAACACCTTGTGAATAATGTGAATGAGTAAATATTAGAAAAGAATGTATATATTTTATGTTTGAAGACAATTTAGCAAATTATTTGTGATTAACCATTGAAAATAATCTCAGGTAAAAGACAAGACTTATTATTAGCCATAGTTATCCTATAAGGTTTATCCAGCTGAAACTCAACCATATTTATGGAAACAATCATTGCTTCACAGAGAACTAGCAAGGAGAAGCCTGACCATTCACCAAGGGTCATTCCATTCACACAATGAATGGAACTGTTTCATGATGAGTGAGACATTGAAGGATCCTGTCTGTGTTAAGTTTTTTAATTAAAAAGAAAAAAAAAAGTCTGTATTTTAAAATTCATTATATTTCTGTTGTTTTCTGATGCAGCTGACTTGGATCATAATCAGGTCTCCAAAATGACCCTATGTTTTGGATATTTTCTACTAGATTTTACTGTGGAAAACAAACATCAGAAATTAAAAGATTATTTGAAGCTACTAAGAGCATTTTGTTTTGCAGCTGCAGAATAAATGTTTTGCATTCATGTTGCACATTACTGACAGGTTATTCAATTCTTGATATTCTATTACATTTTAATGATGTGGTAGGTCTTACAGTCTTTGAAGCTTGCATGCATTGAAGGCGTATTATCAGCTACACTCTAAATACACTCAGAATAGATGGAAATCCCTTATTTTTAGAGAAATGGGGCAGGACATTGTAAGTATCCAGCCTAGCATGAAAAAGCAAGATGCTGAAAAGGAAACAAAGTGTCACTAAATTTTCGTGGATTGCAAATTCTCTAAGGGAATTACTTTCACTCTTCAAATAAAGACTCCTCTAAATACTTTCTGAAACTAAATAAACTTTACTTGAGAAAGGGAAAAATTGATTAATTTTGCCATCAGTAATTCAGGCGTAAAGAAAAATGTTTGCCCCACTTTCAATAACTGAAGTTCTTACAAACTGATCATGAACTCAGGCACAAAAGACTTCTGTGTGTGCAGTCTCATAGTAACAGATCTGCTTACAAAATGTATTCATAACTTAGTACAATAGATATTTTAATAGAAAGAATGTGAATGGTTTAAAATATGCATCTAGTTTATTTAGAGATGTGATGGGTGGCAGCATTTTCAATTTCTGTCTCTGCAGACATAATAGGTGCCAGTTTGTGAAGGCACGGCAGCAGAAAACCAGAAATATGTAGAACTTCTCTTCCCCTTCTGCATGTAGACATGCGTGCATCATATTCTGACTGTCCCTACTCCTCCCATATTGAGCTATGAAGGAAGCATTCAAGATGTCCATGGAGGAAAAGAGAAATGTCTTTATATGCTTTCTAGTTGCTGAGACAGTCTTCCTGGCATAAAATACCTTTAGAACTGTCTACACACAGACAGCCTTGTGAGTTGAAGAAGCAAAGATCACTTGGATCTGATATGACTTACAAAGAAAACAAAGACTTCTAAAGGAAAGAGAGGAAAGAAAAAAAAAAAAGTAGTAAGGAAGTATTATTTTGCATATGGGAAAAGCCTTATGGAACACCTGTGTTATTAGTAGCTTTCATGTTGCTTCTGAGCTACGGTAGCAAACTTGTGATGAGCTTGCTCTTGTGCTGGAAATAAGAACTTCAAGCAGCTTTTTATTGTTGTGTTATCTAAGCAGAGCATAGTGATATGAGCAGCTATAGATTTCTACTGATGCTGATTGTTTTATACTTTGTTAACCAGAGGTTAGGAACAGTAAGGGACTCTGGAATTAATCTGTCAGGGCTTTGACTTCAACGTGTCCAAAGAGGTGTTCATCAGCACTGCTGAAGATTTAGCTAGTGGCTCAAGCCAAGCATCTGAGTAGCTTAGTGGAACCTTTCCCAGAAACGGGGTCAATAAATGGTGATTGGGAATTAGGGGTTATTGACCAGTCATATTTTACTGTAAGGAATAAGCTTTTTTTTCCCCTTATTCATATTTGTGTCTGTTATTTGCTGAAGCTGCAGCCTTTGGGCATGAGTCAGAAGTTCAAGAATGGCTTTCACATGTACGTGTAAATCAGCACCAAATAAAAATAAAAAGAAAAATCAAAGCATTTCTGAAAGAATAGCTAAAAGCCAAATACTAAAACTGAAAATGGAAAATATGCATGCTTTTAATATAAGTCAAGTCAGATAGAAGGATAGAATCACATTTTGGTGAAATCTAACCGTGGGGATGGGACCTATGGTTGGAGGCAATTTGCCACAAAAAGATATGTTAGGAAAGTCACATACATCTTGACAAATAAATAGTAAACATATTTTATTTATTTATTATATGACATCTCTGCTGGCAAAAGCACATGCATCAGTTTAATAAAGAAGTGCCAATTTACTGCAGTCCCATTCTGGAATGCCATAAAAAAGTTCAAAGAAGTTGAAGTTTACTTATTTGTCTGTAATTTCAACAAAAAGCAAAGAAAAAAACCAACCTTCTGTTATAAAACTGTCCTTATTAGACGTCATCATTACTGGTTTGGTAAATAATACTGAAGTAGTACAAAGTGTGATTTTAATGAAATTCTTCTGTCCCCATGCCCTGCAGTGAATACAACCTAACTGCTAGATGCCCTCTCCGAAGGTAAATTACAACCGGCACAGGCAAAATGAAGCTAGGTCATGACGCTTTTAGTACTGAGGCTACGCTGGTGCATAATTTAGTGCTAATCTCACCAAAACCACAAGATGACTGCTGGAGTAGAAATTCATGAAATCTCCTGGAGTGCCAACAGCGTTCACACCAGGTAGCTGAAAGACACCTTATTTCACTAGCTGGTGTGCCATAGAAAAGACAAGATAGACCCTCTATCATTTCTGTAGAGTATGAATTTGAAGATAAACCACAGAGCTTTACACAGTGTTGCCATGCTTCCCATTTCTCTTCTGTATGTGTTCTAGCATTCATTACACACTGCCTAAATTTCAGGCAGCCAATCTAAGCTCACATCACACATGCTTCCACAGAGAAAAGCTGATAACTCCAGAAAGCAATTCATGTATCCTAAAATAACTAGGATGAGTTGCAATGTCAATGAGTCTCAGTACTCACTATAGAATTCACTGAAGCAGCAATGTGAGACTATACCAAAGAGTGAGCTCAAGCCCTAGAAAGTCCATCAGCTCTTTCCATTTGTGTTACCACATGCAATATCCCTCAGTTTAGGCAAGAGGGCTACATGGGTTTGCAGGAACACAAGCTCAGGCTGCCTGAGATGGTGGCCTGGCAGTAATAGTCTAGGAAACTGTATCTTTGCAAGGAGTTGATGGGTCACACAGGGATGGCCACAATGCAATTAAATACACTTTGGGTTCATGCTTGGGGAGAGCATGAACCTCAGTTACTCTTCCTTGCAAAGCCAATGAACAAAGCCTTGAATTCACATGAGGACAAATGGACTCAAAGGCCAGTCCAGAGTCAAGCAGAATGAATGTAAGCTAAACAACATCCAGAGTGGGATTCATCTCACCCAGCATTGGATATCTACACAGTAGGTGTTGGATTAGGTGTGTGCCTGGAATGACAGGATGCAGTTAGTTTCTCTCTAGGCTCCAGGGCGGTATTGACTGCATCTCTAATGACTGTAATGGCAGCCTACATCTGTAGAATCTATCCTTTTTGGAGCTTTAGCTATTTTATAATTGTGGGAACTACTTACAATCTAGTTTTGCTACTTTCAGACAATAACAACAACAAAAAACCTCCTAGATTCCAAATATACAAGTAAAACTCTCTCTGCATGCTTAAGTCATTTAGTCTGACAGGCAAAAGGCTCAAATATCTTATCTATTATCTAATCTTGGTTTCTCTCAGGTTTGGCTAACCCCCAGCAGAATAATAATTAATCATAAAATTCTGCTAGTGACCTTTGAAAATCCTCAGAAAAATAAAAATGTACATCATTGCCTGCCAACCTCTGTGTGCTCATAAGGATCCGTATAATCCTAGTAAGGCTGATCTTAGAGGTACGTATACAACTGCAGAAATTAGAGCAATGTTTCAGCTGTGGTTTTATGATATGTGTGCTGCACCAGATTTGTTATCTTTTAACATCAGATTTCATTACCATGGAAATGCACACATATTTGCAGAAATTTAGTACTAATATTTTGGAATTACATGAATTATGCATGAAGAATTATATGAAGAATGCAATAAGTGTACAAAATCAGATAAGTGAAGTTTGCCCCAGACTTTTCTAACTTTCATCTCCCTAAACCAGATGTGCACTATTTGTATATTTGGAAAACAGGTAATATCTTTATGCTTCAAATTTTCATGTTTTTTTGTTTGGTTGGTTGGTTTGGGTTTTGGGGTTTTTTGGGGGTTGGTTTTTTGTTTTTGTTTTTTTTTGTTTGTTTGTTTGTTTGTTTTTTTATTCCAAAGTGCATGTTCCTATGTGTTCAGGAAAGCAGCTGTCTTTTATATGATGGTTTACCTAAGACTATGATTTGCTAACTAACAGAAAATTCAGCCTTCATTAGAGAACTAATTCCTTGCCTATTAAAACTTCCTAAATGGTATTTTTCTGTAGCCAAAGTGGAAAAAACAAAAAAAGAAAAAAAAAGAGTGCATTTTAAAATAAACATATTCTAGAGCAAAATGCTTAGAAGAATACTCTATGGAACAACCATTTTCATTTCATAAATTCAATATGCTGTTTTTAAGCATTCAGTCAAAACAGAGTTCTGAACACCATAGTTTTAAAAAACATTAGAGGTGTTTCTGAAAGTGACTAAAGGAGGCATACTGGGCAACTGAGAAATATTTTCACTGAGCTTTAAAACACAGTGTCACCAGAGTGATTTTATTGTTGTTGATGAAAAATATTAGTTTTGTTGGAATAACATTCTTAAGTGAAAAGTTATTTAGGCAAAAAAAAAATCCAGAAAGGTCCACTGTTGCAGAACTTCTATATATGTTTTAGGGCAAGCAATGTTTAACAATATATTTGTTTTTATATTTGTTTGTATATTTGTTGGCTTTAGGGAGAAATGTGAAAAAACGTGAACACGTCAAAAAACTCTGAAAGTGCTGTGCATTAGAAAGGTTAATGTAAAAAAGACATTAAAACTTAGATTAAAACTCCTTCAATATCATAAACTGCATCCCAGCCACATGATTTTGTTCTTTCAGGCCTAATAGTTCTGGTGTGAAATACATACAGACATAGTGGAAGGCTGCACCTGAGACCTATCGTGAAGCTCTGAGAAGGTTTTGCTTAGAATCTCTTGCTTTATTCTCCTGTTAAGTGCCTAGTAAACTCTAATTCTGTTCTTTTGAAATAGACACTTTCACCATAAAAATGAAGTTACCTTATATAATTGTTGGCTTAGCCTTTACTGTGTTGAAAACAAAATACTCCATCTTTTCTTGGCAGAATTAGTGATTATCTAGGCGCAGACCCAAAACTGCACTTTGCTAAGGTTTCATTTTTAAACAGTGTTAATTCAGTGGCTATATTTATTGAAATTACTTACAGATGAACACAGAAATAATTTATTTATATTTATTTATTTAATAATAGTAATAAAAACAGCAACAATAATCTTATGTTAGAAAAATTAGAGTAGCATTGGGATTTCTATTACAGAAAGACAAAAGCAAAGGAGACTCTGTAGTCCTGGACACAAGCTATCAACGTATTTCAGTGTTTAGCTAACCAGCTCCAGAGAAGCACACAGAAACCAAAAGATACCAATTCAGATGTTAATGAGTGCTCAGACCTATAGGTGAAAATGGAATTAGACCACTATTTGCTTTAGGCCGCTTCTATAGATTCACTTAAAGTCAGAACAGGTCTTTAAATTGCTTGGTATGACTTTGAGGGTTTCACATATTGCCTGCTTTCTCTTCATTTGAGGACAGCAACAGGTGTTTGACTACAGCTGATCTTGCACAGAAACAGCAAACTGTGACCTCGTGTCTTAGAGATTCTGCCAAGCCACTTTGGAATCACCTAGACAATATCCTACCAGGATATGGTAAGATAAACTAGGTTTCTGAACCATTCCTTACTCTATCTGAGACTCGTTCTGCTCATATCAGGGACCTCCCAGGGTGTCACTGTCTTATTTTTGTTCCAATTAGAGATACCCATGTATTGTGATCTTATTTTGAATGGGCGCTCTTCTAAGGGGCTTTCATTGAGAAAGTGAGATTTCAATGGGAAAACAAGACATTAATAAGTATTAGAGAAAGGAGCTTGAAAGGATGAAAAGGGATCTAATACTATCACCTTTTAACAGTCACTACTCTGCACCAGAATATTTAGGACAAAAAAAGTAAGAATAAAGCTGTAAGACCCTGCAGGTTACTGATCTGAAAGGGATCAGAAACCTTAGCATCCTTGGCAAGATGTAAAGAATCTAGCCTGCCTCTTCCAGCTGAAATTTTGCCAGCTGTACAGAGTGCAATTACTTAACACATCAGCTCTACCCCATGGCTGATGTTTTCTGCAGAAATCCTTTTGCTTACATAAAAAAAAACCAACCGAAAACCAAACCCTAACACATGAAGTCTAGAAAACTGGTAAAAAATCTGAATGTTAAATACGTATTGTATATTGCATGTATTGCTTTTTTTTTTAAATGAAAATATGTAAAATTTCAGAGCAAAATTTCATGAAATATACTTTTTAACTGAATAGAAATATTACTGTTTATGCACCATGTCAAGCCAGCTTGCTTTTGACTAATGAATACTCTCAACAACTTTATAGAAGATTGAAATAATTTTCGGAAGATATTTGGTGAATAATTACAAAGAATGAATAATGAATCTGAAAATACAGAAAACTGTTTGCATACATTTCATCAACAGAAATAACTAAATACATCTAACACATTTCTTAATGTATTCTTTACCCTCTAATTACCATCAGATACGTATGGAGAACTGAGTAGAAATACTTACATATGGCATGCAAATGAGAATATATAAACTGTTAACTTCAACGCCATCAGTCATAAAATGAAGCTATTGGCAGCAGTCATATATGCAGTGCTTAATATCTAGAACCAGGCAGAAACAGAATTCATAAGATAACATAAACAGGACAAGTAATTCAAATATTCATTAAGAAAAAAGAAAATACTTGAACAAAAAAGTAACAGATCAGATCAAACAGCTCAAGTCTGAGGCATGTTGCTGCACTGAAAATGTACAGCACACTGAAAATGTACCTAATGACAATATAGAAATCAGAAAATTCTGTAAGCTTTTAAATTGTGTATAAATCTGAAAACCATAAACAAATCGCTGCTGTATTATGTACTATCCCTCTGCTACACCAGTGCTGTTAGTCTCTTCACACACACTTGGAGGATTCTGTTGATAAGTGTGTTCTGCACATGAAGATAAATTAATTTTTTTTTTGAAAATTCTATTGAAATTATGTATTTTTCTGCAAATAGGACTACAACTTTCCCGTATCATAAATTAATAGCAGTGGGAGACGTTAACATCTCAAAAGTGTTTGCCGCATTTCAGAAAGACATGGTATTCATGCCTCATGTCTTTTTTGAGGAGACCACTGTGGTTTTATTCTACAGGCTCAGTTTTTGATTTTGCTGAAAATAGCTGCCAAATGACAAAGATGCAGTCAGCACTCAATAAACAGCACTGCAAGCCTGATGCCAATCCAGAGAAACTGATGAGATGTTTTCTACTGACTTTAAGGGACTGGAATTACACTGAGCTACAGATTTGGTTGGTTCTCATTAAAAACCTTGGTGCTGTTTTGATAGAGAGATCCTACAATAGCTCTAATCACATAACCTGGCCATTGTTGCTGATGACTTAGAGTGTCACAATGCCCATCACCACTCTGCCCTCCCAAGTTGGGTAACTCACCATTTGACCACTCTCTAACCTGCTTCTGAAATGTACTGGGGCTGTGTATCAGATTGGAGGTTCAGCTAGTCTATACCCTGACAGCACCAACCAGCAGCATCTGAGGAAAAGGACGAAAGACGCTGTCTTTCCCCTCCCATTTCTACCCACTCCATTTCCTCCCCTCTCAATCAGAAGATGCAAGGGGCAGAGGGATGGAAGCTGTCAACACATCATGATTTAATACAAACCCCTTGGTCATACCAGATTCAAATCTGCTGAATGTACACATGGTCACAGAAAACTGAACTAACCTGGATAGATTTGTAGAAAGCTGCATTTTCCACTGAATAAAAGCCTTGGTGGCTTTTACCGATATTTTCCATTGCAGACTGAAACCATAAAGGAAGCATATGCACACCTGAAAAACAAAAAGCAATTCTGAGACTTCCAGCTGTGAGTTGCATTAGGGCTTTTTACAGTTACACATTTTCTTGCCAATTTAAGATGATCTGGTTATTAAATTTTTCTCAAAATAAGGATCAAGTTCTTTGAGGATTTAGAAAATGTTGTGGTGATGGAGAGACCACCCTGTTGGCCTGTCCCTACTGCATTGTGCTTTCTGCACTGGGGCTTTCATCCATTTTCATCCACACAGAACATTTCTGGTCAGAGTCTTCAGTCGATAGCTACTGAGCCTCAGTGAAAAGTCCATGAGCCTCCATGGAGGCACATGTGAAGAGCTAAGCTGAGTTGGGAAGACTGGGATAGTTGGAGGGAAAAAGTTAGATCAGAGAGCACTGGGATGGGAGAGTAGGAGAGTGCCAGGATGTACCTGCTTGAGGAGAATAAACCTGGAATCAGGAGTCAGAAATGGAAAGGTGTAAAGACAAATGTGCTAAACAGAGAGGGAAGTATAGTTTGAAAACAACAGATGTTTTTCTATTTGATCACCAATTATGATGACAGGCTCAAATTAAGAGTCCTAAACTGAGCATGTACTTTTAAATGTCACACTAACGGGTCACCTTGTTTCACTCTGTCCTTTAACGTTGAAATACGAATACCTATAGGAGTTAGTGATTTTCTTTTAGTCTTGTAAAAGAAAGGAAGGTTAAAACAAGGAACTAAAATAACACTCCTCACATTTTCCTACCTGACATAAAGATAAAATATATCTTAAAAACGTAAGAAATACTGTCCAGTGTCTGCAAGTTTTCTGCAGCATGGTTTTATTCTGTTACTGACTCACTGTTTGACTATAACCACTGCCAGAATGCTGAAAACTAGTGTAAGACTTCTGTTTAATAACACTGAAGACAAAGTTTCACATTGGTCTTATGAAGATATATGTGCTACTTGTGTCAAGAGCAAGTTCTCTAGATGACTATAAAGAAAGTCTTATTAAAAAATGAAATTATATGACATTGTATCTGTATACTGTATCTGTAATAACATCCACAACAAATTTTTTCCTTCCTTCCTTTCTTCCTTGCTTGCTTGCTTGCTTGCTTCCTACCTTCCTTCCTTCTTTTCTTCCTCTACATATCTGTCTACCTCTCTCTACCTATCTGGCCTCTTATATACAAGAAGTCAGGCTGGATGATTCAGTTTTACCTTTTGTTTTATGAATTGCGAAAAGGTTTGGTCACTTCCCTGTAATACAAGGGGAGCTCAAGTAAATGAAAGAAGGTTAACAGCAACTAGGTTTGAAAAATAAACTGGAAAATAAATTGAAAATATAATGGAATTTCTTTGGGTTTATTAATATGTGAATTACTGACAAGAGCAAACCCAAGAAAAGAAGATACAATGGTTCTGAGTGTGTTCTCTGGAGAAGGATGGGAATATATACTTCAAAATGTGATCTGGAAAATTTGCTTAGCCTCACTTCAGCTCAGTTTTCCTAAATGTAAACTGATGAAGCTTGTGAAAAAAGGTTTTGAGATCCCTCACTTGCTCAGGTGCAAGGCGCTTGCAGCTGACTGACAGTTGTTTTCATGTGCTCATGACAAAGAGGTTTATGAAGTTATGCAGTTTCACAATCTACTATGTGGGATCTTTCTTTGTGTTTGCAAGGTCATTCTTCATGTGCAAGTTTCCCTCCACCTTAGTCCTACACATTGGATTTAGTAACCTCATTGCCACTGCTTCCCTATGATGGCTTGGATAGGATTTCATATGTTAAAGAAGAGCATATGGAAGTGTCTGTGTTAGAGATGAAGTCATTTCAATGGGTAAATTAACTCTGTTGCTGCTTGCTGCTCTCTCAGCACGTTTTGAGATGCTTGTGTCGATAAAAGCTGTAAAGATCATGGGAGAAAATGTGTCTAACATCTTGTGAAAGAAAAAAAAAATTGAAAGATCTGAGGCAGCTTTCCTCTACCACCCAAACATATATTCATACCAAGACAGAAGGAAACACTGAGGCATCCATAAAAGCATCTCTTCTGTTCTATAATCCGAGCATCTGGAACAGCTGCCTTTGGTAATTATTGATGCTGACATAGTTTCTTTGTTAAAAACTGTAGTCAAGATTCTTGTGCTTGTCTTGCAATGCTTGAAATCATGAGCCACTGTAGATTTTAGAACTTCATAAACTGTGACTATATGGCTAGGCAAGCATTTATAACTTATTTGATTAATACATTTTGTTTGCTTCTTATTTCTTGTTCTAAGTTTTCTTATTGTAGTATATCTATTTTATGTTTAAACATCACTATTCTGCATTCTGTTGGAATGAAAGAAGTTTGACTCCTGTTATGATTTTGTAGTAACTGATTGATTTGACTATGAATGCTGGAGCCTAAAACAGTACTTCAGGCACTTTAGTTAGTTTTCCTTATGATCAAAGTACAAGTGGTTCCAAGCATTTTAGTCCTCCCATTCAATTTAAAATTTACCATAATCCAGAAAATAAATTGCTACAGTGTGAAAAATCTTGAGGCCTGAGTCTTTACCTATATTTTGCTTCGGAGGATTTTTCATGGAGATGGAAAATTGAGGTTGGAATGGCTGAAGAAAAATGGGAAATGAAGGTGAATAACCAAGCTTTTTGCAGACTTACTTAAAGCACCCATTTTCTACTACAACAGTTGTATTTAAAAAGGATGTCAGCCTTTTTTAATAATTCAAGTATAACACATGGAATCCTCCACTCTTAGCGGGTGGTTCCAACCTGCACCACATCAGAAGAGGTGCCTGCAGTAACAGAAGTTCAAGAGCTTTCAGCATTCAACAGCCCCTCTCAATTACCCCTCAGCAGCAATGGAGCTCTTCAGATTTCCCTAATCATGTCTCAAGTGCTGTTCATGGAACCTAAATACCTAATTTTCAGGTACAATTTGAGGACCAAGCAGCTAAAACGTCAGTGATGAAACTGCGTAACTCTTTTTCACTGGGGTTAGTCCTTTGCTACAAAACAGGAAAATTATGGTTTCCTCATTAAATTAAACTTTGAGAAGATGCCTGCTGTACTGAAAAAGCACAGTTTGAGGTAATGGCATCTGCAATGATGTTATAGTGTACACATCTTCCGCTGATTATGAACTTCATTAATTCATCGATGTGAAATCCCTTTGACAATATTAGCCACTTTTACTTAGGAACAAGTACGTACTCCAAGTTCTGTCTAGTATGAAAAGCATTATTTAAGAGAAAGTGAAAATCTGGTTTTATTATTGATTTTAAATAGCTCTTGCCTATAGCACACACCTATTGGCAAAAGCATAACAGGAACTATGGAGCAGCCACATAAAATCTGCATTAAAAGATAAATCAAGATCACATAGATGCTTGTGACAGCAGCCGTTTATGTCCCATTTGAATAGTGCTTTACTTATACACCTATGACACCTATGTAAAAATGGTCTTGATAAAAATGTTGCTCTAGTAAGTTACTTTAACAAAAAGACCATGCATGAATGAACTTCAAATTAAAGCAAAGAAACAGTAGAAGTTAGCAAACAGCAGCTAAAGAAAAAAAAAACACACAAAAAAATAAAAACCACCCCAAATCAGTGTTGTAGCTGATTAATTAACAAGTTTTAGCACATGACCAAACTGGAAAACTCTGATGAAATAACTATATCATAATTCTGTCTTTTGCTGGATATAAACCCAAGGTAGATTATACATTGCAATTACAGATCCTGATGAGGACTTTACTCCTCAAGTGTAAACACATGACTTCATTTGCACTGTAAATCAGTGTCTTTTTGTTCTCCCTTCTATTTATTCCTTTAGAGTTCAGAAGCATCAAATCATCTATCTGAGCAGTTTCCAACATGAATCCCAGGGCTGAGGAATGATTTATACCAGAACCTCATGTATCAGCAATGCTGTACTTTTTCTCCAGAATTTTGTCATATCCTGTTTTGCGTATCTTGAGTATAAATGTATTTTCCACAGGGGCAGGATATGGTTTGTTTTGATCCCCATCTGAAAAACACTCACAAGCCAAATGAAGAAAAACAGACTCAAACTTCTTTCTCCACAGAGTTTGATAAATTATTCTAATATGCAGAAATCATATGGAAGAGGTAGGGATTGTTCCGAACTGGAGCACTAACACCTCTCTATTTGGAAAAAACCTGGATCCAAGTTCTATAGTGTGCTCTTATTTCTGCTTAAAAGCATGATTTGAAAATGCCTGTTCGCATATGATAGCTAGATGGAGAGTTTCTTCTTACTGCTTTGGAAGGAATTGCTTGCAACTTGTCTGTCCCTCACGAAAAAAAGTTTTTCACTGATTCTTATTTTCCAGTGCGTCCCCTCATTCATAGGATAGACTGTCTCCCTGATGCAATTTAAATTATCAGTTATCTCAGTAATTCAGACACATGTGGCAAATTGCAGACTGTGCAGAGCCAGGTTGCCCATTCCCAGATCCACAAAGGCTTTGCCTGCACGGCCCCCAGTGTTCTAGGTCCCTGGGCACCTGGACCAGGTCCCCACCTGGTCAGGGAGCAGACTTTATTTTTTCCTGCAGAATTAGATGTCTTTACCAAAGAGCCAGGGGAACACAGAGGATACACCACGGTCACCTCCTGACACACAGTTGTCAGCACATGGTCAGACTCTGGAGTCAGGACTGCCGGTGGGTGGGTGGATCACAGCACCTCAAGGTCCAAGCATGGGTTAGGTCTCTGATTACTGTTGCCTACCCTTCCTAAACCAAGATGAAGTGGGACACTGTAATACCACTGCTCTGGATCTGAGCTAGGTCCACCAGAACTAAGCTCAGCTCTTTCTGTACTGTACCTACACTCCAGTGAAATCTGGTTTTATGTGGGCTGGCAGAGGCTGTTTTAGTGCTGCACTGCCCTGGCTATACTGATTTTGGGATTCAGTGGCAATGTAGCCATGTGAAAAAGCCGTTATGATCAGTCTTGATAGACTTTGGCTGGCCATCATGGACATTAGCCATAGATTATCTTGGAACCAAAACACATTGCTCACAGACAGTGGGCAGCTCAGGTATTCAGGCTCCATGGTCTTTCATTCACTTCAAGTAGGTGTCTAAGTCCCCGTTAGATTTCAAAACACGCCTATGAATCAAGGCAGAAGCACTTTTACCTGTCTCTCTTTCTGTTCTGGCCATTGATTTGTCCAGGAGTGGCAGTGTCCCAGGATGCAGAACAGGAAAGACTGACTGTAGTGCATTTCAGGTACACTAGAGAAGACTTAGAAGATCAGGATTCAGTTCTGAGTTTTCCCACAGTGGAATGGTATATAAAAATCTGAAATCCTCTCTTTTTCATAATCTGCATAAAAATTAAGGCCAAAAAATTGCACAACTTTGTTTTTTGGATTTTAACTGCATATTGATATGCGGCCTTTAGAGATGCTTGGAAAGGGGAAAAAATGGAATTTGACACATTTGTGAAACAATGATTTTTTTCTCATTTGTGTTAACTGTCCACAACCAAACTGTTACTGGCACAATAACCTGTTGTGACTGTTTCTGCATGCTTTCATAACACACTAGGCAAGTTGCATGTCAGTTCTCAGTGTCCTACTTTGAGATCCTCCTCTTAGACAGTTCAGCTGCCAGGATTAAATAAGCTCTGTCAGTCCTTGACTGGAACTGAAGTTTTCTCTCTCCTAAGTATTGCTGGCTTACAGCATCTTCTGGATTATCTGATGTAGTCCCACCAAAGATAACTTTTTCTTTCTTTCAACAAAAAGCTGCACCTCTGTAGTATTGTTTTTCTGCACAATGAGGGAAGATGAGGGAAGAATGAAGGAAGAATGAACTTTTTTCATTGCTCCATTTCTTCAGCGAAGTATGGCAATACTTATTTTTTAATAGTTAACAGGCAGTGTTATTTGACCATATAAGGCACTGAGGAATTGAGACATGAGTCAACACACAGTAACCAAGTCAACATTGAAACACAGTGCTTGCAAATCGCCAAACAGTGTGGTTGCTTTGACACAGACCTATGTCATAACAAAGCACGTACCAGGCCGCAGCTCAGATGGCTCTGCAGATTTCTGGGTGAAGAATTTCGGGAAAGAGTTTTAAAAACGTATCTGAGAAACTAAACACCTAGATTATCTAATAACTTGATGTAAAGCCTGAAGAAGTGAATGGCAAAATTAGTACATTGGATCCCAGTTGCCTCTGAATAAGTATGTAAATAAAATCAGGCAAAATATGAATGTATATGAACAATAACCATATTTTTTTGCTTTTCTTGTTTTACTATCCAGAAAAGAATTTAATCAAAACTAAATGTTTTAATCCCTGATTTTTCTCTGAAATACTCAATATTTTCTTCATTAAACCAGAATTATATCTGTGATATTTATTACTCCCAAAATATGTATATTAGTCTTAGTTTCAATAATGCAGGCATCATGTTTAGTGACCACAAACAGTACTTTTTGACCCTGAGTCCTGTCTTTCTGTGAATCCTCAGAAGTTGCCATGTGTTTTTGCTCTTTAACTACTGAACGTTTCACAGGATAAAAAATTTTGCCGTAGGATCTAATCCAACATATTTTGCCATTAATGGAAAAGTATTCCTTGAAAGTATTTTCCCCTTTTTTGACATTTGTTGTAACTTGTGAAGGTGAAAGGATAAAAATAGAACTCAAGTACAAATAACTGTTATAATTCAATACAATCTTTGCTATATTGCAATGTATAACTACCTTAGAATTGTTTAAGTACAATTTCAATATTCTCAGATGGAGTAACAATTCATTTATACACAGAAATGTATCTGCAAGTAATTTATAATTCTAGAATATTATCTAAAGAATTTAATCTTGCAGAACAGTAAACATAGCATTACTTGACTTGTGTAAAAAATAAATCGAGTTTCAATATTCCTTCTGAAGTAAAGGAGTTAATTTCTTCACCACTTACACAAGCTGGAATTATGTTTAAAAACTAAGTAGAAACTAACAGGCAAAAAAAATGAAACACAGGCTTTTGACTATACTTCTCATCAATGCTAATTAAGATAAAGTCCTGAGCAATACCTTGTGATATCTGTGATGCCTTTATTACAGTGGAAAGCAGAATGCCTGTGCAGTTAACTGGGGAGTGGGGAAGCGGTTAAGAGGCCAACTTGCTGTTTGGGAGAGAGCTGCTAGAAAAGCATTAACTTCACATGAATAGTAAATAAAAACCAAACCCACAATATTCAGATAAGTTTAGTGCCTTTTGACAACAGTTGAAAGCTTATTTTTGCTCACTGTGATTAACAATTTGCCTTCTTCCTTAATTTTTATTTGAAAAATATGTATCAAGGCATCTTATATTTTTTGTCTTTGTCCCTACCTACACATTCTTATCTTTTTTCTTACATTGTTTATATATTTTGCTGTGTAATAACACTTCATGTCTAGGACTGTCTTTTACTTGATGTATATCACCAACTTCACAGCATAAACACAACCCAAGCACTCAATGTGCATTGATCAGGCCTTGGTTATGGGTCGGCTGATTTATAATAATATTTGCTACAAATTCAGCTCAGGCAACGTTGAAAGAAAAATCAGCACTAACGATTTTCAGATTGAAGCTGATGAGCACCATATGAATGTACTTGTATTGTTTCTATCTGGTAGATGGGCCGGTCTGGGTCTGGTCAAATCCAAAATCCAATATATATCAATCACCATTCTCAAAAGCATAACATAGTGGTAGACCTAAAATTTTAAATATTTCTTTAGAACAAACATTATTGTTGACCTGTAGCCTTCTTGATGATACTGATGATTTCCGATCCTGCAAACGTAGAGGAGATGATTGGTGAAAACCAAACATCTCATGAGGTCTGCGCATCAATGAACTCATGTAGCTATGAAAGATGTCTGGCCTGGAAACCTAGCAGATATGCCATCTTTTTAGAAATCTGCAAAGCAAATGGCAGATCTTGGCTAAGAGACTGAGTTTGCTTTCCCGCAGGACTCTGTATACCAAGATTGTCTCAGAAACTGAATGGTACAACTGTTATCAAAAGCTGTGTGGAGAAAAGATAGGCAATTTGACTGCCCATCACTTGTCAACATCCTTTGGGCATGTGACAAATCTATTTTATCAAGAGCAAAGCTTTGGTTTCTGTGTAGCTTTCACTGATCTAATAAAAGCCAAGTGTACAGGCTTAGCCTGTGGAGCTGTGTAGTTTCTGATGCTTCTGAGATAGCTGTGGGCTGTGATGCCTAATAAGGTTTAGTAGAACTCTATTCCACTTTGTAAGGCTGATGTGCATATCCCATTTCCAATGTATTATGCAGAAATTAATCTTATAGCCGTGTAACTGATATTGGCAGTCACTTTCAAGCTGCAGGTGAGCTGATTAAACTCTTCAGACTCCTATTTCTTTGGGTTAATACTGACAAAAAGAAAAAATTAATTCCTATACGCAGACCCTTACAGGCTGATGACGAGCCACACTGAAAAGGACTGATTTGCTAGTTTTATGATAGGCTTTGGACTACATTTCCTTTTGAGGAAAAGCAATAATATGCATAAAACAGCATCTGGAAGGGAGAGATGAGTGGAAATGACCTCGAAGTCAGCTTTGAAGAAACTGCAGATGGAGAAGTCATCTCTCATTCCTACAAAGGCAAGCAAGAAAAATGCGTGTGGTCCTTACATGATCTCATTCTCCCCCATGTTAAAGGTTTTAGCTAGGTATTGTAGACTGGAATATCATCAAATTGAACCTTATTTCACAGACATTTGTCCATGAGGTAACAACTACTTCTGGGCAGATTGCAAGACACTGCTATGGTCAGCCTCTGGCTGAATGGCCTGAGAGGCTTCAGTACGAAAATTTATTAATGGTCCAGAAGGATGAATTCTGAAACAAACAGCTCCCATGTGGCATAAGGAGAGTATATACCTACACCAAGCTTGATTCAACTATCCTGATGCACAAACACTAAATATTAAGGATAAATAGTACTGAAGAAAATCAGTCTCAATTCATACATATAATTAGCATTATTGCCACCAACTTAAACAATGGTAATTTGATGAAATACTTGAATTTGATTCAAGTACCACTAATCACATTTAACAAGACAGACCAGATGGTTTCAGAGATAAATTACAGCAAACAGATTTCTACTTATTATGCAATCTTTTCCATGCAAATTCTAAAAAGTTTCAGTTGTTTTATTCCAGTTTCCAAGGAAACGAGGTCACTTTCCTTCAGTTGGTTTTGTAGATTTTTTCTATCAGCTTTTCACCTATTCAACCTAAATAAAGGTAGTCATTATAAAGTTAGTTACATTTTCTGACAGAAGAGCTATTGTGATCAAGTGTAATTACCCTTTGTAATGCTACAATTCTTCAACAAATACTTGCATGTGCCTTTAAGTCCTGTAGGTCCAATGTGGTATTTACTTAATTTTTTTTTTAGTTCTAGGACACATTTAGTGACCACTTTACAAGCTCTTTCTTCTGGCATCCTCTGAAGAAGACTGTCTTTGTGGTCTGTGTATTACCCTGGAAAAGAAACTCAGCAGTTACAGAATAGCTTAATTACTTAAGCATTTCATGGCCTTTTTTATCATGGTACTATAATCATAAAGCCATTTAAATGAATAGTCACTCAAGTGGATGAATACTTCACATTTCAGGCTCTAATGTACTACCGCAAATACAGAACACATTTCACAAGGTCTGCCCCCACAAGGAAAAAAAAAAAGATTCTTTTGTAAAAAACACTTATCATTGTAGCTGAGTGAAAGCTGTAATAATCAAGATGAGCAAATTATATGATACTCATTAACATTTAACACATGGTTACCACTTGAATTCATTGGTAGACAATGAATATACAGCGAAATTGGGTCTTAATGCTCCCATAGAATAGGTAATAAAACACTGGTTTTTTTGGCCAACGTTGTGGTCCTGATGTGAAATGGTAACCAAGATTGATAAAATGGCAACATAGCACCAAACTAAGGTCAGTAAACAGTACATTTTACTCCTTTATGCAGTTTGCAATTTAGCTTGTGATTGTTTTCCGTAATTTAAGCTAATTGGGATATGTAGTAACAGTAAAAAAGAAGAGTGCTCCATATATTCCCATTGGATAAGTGTTTGTAGAGGCTAATATGACCCACCATGCAACAATAAAATAGACTTTGTCTGTGTGACCTGTGCCATTGTACAAAGCCACTGATTCTCCCATATGCTTATACAGGGATCTATATGAAAGATGTGAAACCCTTGAGTAAACTCTATTTCCTCATCATCATAGGGCATAATTAATTTGGATCCTATTTTCACTCTTCTTTCACAGCTCCTGCTAAATTTCATACAATTTAACTTTTTCTTTATTATCTTCCCCCCAAACTTGTCCAGCAGAGACCACAATTCCTCTTATTAAAAAACATTTTAAAAATGCACATAAAGCTGAACTGCCTTTCACTTTTCACTAGTGGAGTGTCTTGGATGTGTTTCTGTTGTTAAACATTCAAATAAATAACAGAAACCTTTTTAGACAGAGCAACATAATAATTGCACTGACCACCCTATAGTGGTTCCACACTTAAAAGTCAAGTTCCAGAGCATGTATATACATAAATCCCATATATGAACTACAGGTGCTTCAAAGTCTTATATGTTTTCATGTATTATTCAAAACCAATTATTACCTTCATTTCTGTGAAGACATTGTGTGAACTATAGTGGCTTCATCCACTGAGCAATGGAAAGATCCCTGAGGAGTTTTCTCTGTTTCAGCCTGCCTACATCTCCTCCAGTAAAACATGGCAAGTAACAGCCTGCCAACTGTTTCCAAGTGAATTGCTTTTTATTAGCCTAGTAGAATATCCCACTGATTTTCTTGTATTTGTTTTGACTCATTTGGTATTTTAGAAAGGAAATCATCAGAATAGTACATTGGAACTGAAAAAATATTTCCTGCTTTTAAAAATAAACAGCCTAACTTCACCTATACAGAGGCAAAACCCTTCATATATAACAAAAATGGAGGTATATCAGTATTAATTGGAAAGAGAGCTTACAGAATGAAATGTGATAATTTCTGTAGCATCATTGACAGCCTTGGTGGACCCAGAGCTTTAGAGGCCTGTTAGCTTAGTTGACACTTTAGCCTGATTTTACACTGTGTAATACTGAAATTATCCTTAACTCAGACCAACATAAGGTGATGACTCAGTAGTTCTACTCTTTAGCTTAAATTCCAGCTAGATTGAGGTGTCTGTCAGCTGAACATTGAAGGATGTGCCAAAATAAAGAGTATGGTTTATTTATTTAAGTGACTAATATGTCATTTGAGATCCTAAAAGAAGGCAAGTTTAAACAAGGCTTCATGTATGAACAACGTGTTACAATGGGACACATCTTCTCGATGTCACCTCTTGGACTGATGCATGCTCTGTACCCAACCACCTCAGTTTATCCACCTTCTGCCTGTGGAGGTGTTAAGATTGATGTATCACCTTCATAACTGAAGGTGATACAGATCCTCCATAACTGAAAATTGTGCAATTACAAATAGCAATTGACATTAAACTCCTGGGAGGCTGCCTGCTGCTGTTATCTCCCCAAACACTTGTAAGTTTATTTCACTTACTGTTGCTCTCTCGAGTCTCCAGACACCAGCACAACCACAGTGGATTTGATCAAAGTTTCATCTTGTACTGCATGACATATCCAACTGGGATAAATGCTAAATGTTCCAAGAAGAGTGAACAAGCCTGTTGTGATACTTACTGTGCAATTCTTGTCCTCTTAGCCGGCAGTTACTATTTTCTCTGGGCTGTAGGCACAACTAGACATCTCTGACCATTATTTGCAGCTTCCTCTGGAGACATCATGGCAGCACATTTATGAATAATTTTCCAATTCTGCTGGTCCTGAATTTACATGTTGACAAACAGTTGCATTTCTTATCCCTTTCTGCACTAGTTTCCAAATTCTGTCATTATTTGACAACTGCTAACAAGAATAATTGTCCCTTATTCCCCTTCTCCATTTTATATATGATTGTACTGGGCTTCGCAGTGCCTTGCCCACCACTTACTTATGTCCCAAGCTGCAGAGTTATTTAGAATCCTTTTTTATGAAGGTGTCTGTTTCTTACCAGTGATTGCAGAGGGAGGCTAGGCAACTAGCTTAGAAGATATAATTATCTTAAAAGATATTAAAAGTTTTGACTACTGAAGAAAGATGAGATGCATAGCACTCATGCAAACACTAAGCAGTTTTGCTTCATTGTGTTTGGCACCGTCACACTCCACTCACTTCTTACTCTGTGTTTTCCTGCTTTGGCTTCTCTTGCTCTGGCTTGTGAATTTTTCCAAAGTTGTTATGTTTCTCACTGCTCTTACAGTGTTTTCCAAATTCTCGACATCACCTGAATCTGCCTGTTCCCATCTCTTGTTCACTTTGGTTTTGTGACTTGCTGTTTGATCTGAGTGTTTCTACTTCATAGAATTTGTTTCCAGCTTCCTGTCCCACCACTCAATCTGCCTGGTGTACCCACATCTTGCTTTCGTTCTTGTACTTTCAGCCTCTTTTAAGTGATTTCTGCAGATTAATGCAGACTGACATAAACTTCCCATGTGCTTAAGTTTGCATCTTCCAGAAGACCTATCTGTAGTTTTGGATCTTTAATTCCAGTTACTATCTTATCTGTGATAATTAAATCTGGCAAAGTGCCACAGTTAACGTGGTTCTCATTAATTTAGGGTCAGACAGGAATTCCTCAGAGAACTCTCCCTGCTTCTGCAATTTCAAATGAAGTCTGACCTTCCAGAGATTTTTCCTGGGCATGCAATATACCTCAAGCTTCCTCACTTTCAGATTTCAAGCTATCATTCTAGTTTGTTGTTTGATAATTAATAAATATAAATAGCTTCAAGTCTAGCAAAATAGAGGGATATGTAATGGGTTGTTTCTGGCGTTCTAGTCCTCCTCAATATTTCTTTGGGAACCTAGATAGAAAAGAGAGGCTTGTAAAATTTACAGACTATACAAAGAGAGAGTAGGATGACAAAATAACCACAAGACAGGATTAGGAATTGATTTTGACAGACTGGAGAAAGTCTGAAAAAATAGGCCACAATAAGAACAAATACAAGATTTTACACTCATGAAGGAATAATCAACAGCAGAAACACAGCTGTAAAGCAAACTGTTAGCAGTTCTTTGTGAAAGAATCTTGACATACATGTGGAGCTAACATGAATCAACTGTATCATCCTGTTGTAGAAGGCACACAGCATACCGAGATATATAAACAAAAATAAGAAATGTTAAGTAATTCTTCAGTCAATTCAGAATTGTTACAGCCTTAGCTAGAATAATGTGTCCAGTTTTAGACACAACACTTGAGGAAGACAGAAGAGACTGATCTGAGAGTCAAAGAAAATCTGGTTTAGAACAAAAAGATTGACAATGGGCTTGTCTTGACTAGAGAACAGAAAACTGAGGGAGAACATCATAATAATCCACAAGAAAGTAAAAACAGTTTTACGTTACTCTGTAAAGAAGCAAGGAAAAAAATCTGTTTTCTGGGTTCATGGACAAAAGCAAGATGACATAAATTTCAGCTACAAAGAGATTCAGGTTAGCCGCTAGGAAGAAATTCCTAGAAATAAGGAGAGATAAAAAAGAATAAAATGTGTGAGGAGGTTATATTGTTTCAATTACTCGATGTCTTTACAAGAAGATTAGACACACATATGTACAGATTCTTCTGAGGGATAAGAGGGAAAAATTTGAATTATCACACAACCTCTGCAAATCTTGTCCAACCCTATTTTTCTACAATGCTGGGATAATAGTCAAGATCAAACAGTCATTTTTTGTGGCTTTCTTTCATGTCATTAAATCTACGTGTTCATGTGCATGTTTTAGTTCTTGCCAGGGTTTTCTTTCAAGGCTCTGCAGTAATTCTGGAGAGCTTAGGTTCTCTGTTTAGGTTCTCTGCTTAGGTTCAAGGCCCCTTCTTGTCTGAGAGTCACTCTGCCTGGTCAGATCAGGCTGCCCACCTTTTTCCTAGATAATGTTGTTGTAATATAGTTAGTCGTTCCCTACCGGCCTGACACTGGCTTTTAGGTGGCTTGTCACTGCTCTGCACTGACAACCCAGAATTAAACCTTGAGGATTTGTAAAGTATAAGATTCACAGTAGCAGTTCCACAAAACAGAAGTGGACAGGGGACTACCTACCACTCCTGAGAAATGCTGTGTGGAAGATAGGACTGAAATCACATCCTTCTCCAGCATTTGAATGTGAGACTCAGGGACGGGCAGAGGCTATACTGTCTAATTAAGATTTAGAAATGTCAAGTGTCGACACCTATAAAACATTATTTGAAAGAGCTGGTGATCTGTTTTCTAAGATACTGATGCTAAAGCAACAGGAAGTGGTGCCCTCTGCCCTTAACAGCAGCCCCTTGGTGAGAACACTTATTTAGAAAGTGGTGAGTCAGGATTCAATTCCCTCCTTGGCTAAAGAAGTGACAAATTCACATTTTGCTTCTTCTAGGAAAGAAGACCTGACCCCTGGAATATAAGTCTGGGGGTCAGAAAATGCAAAAATTCTTTGTTTTATTCCAATGTCTATTCAATGTAAAAAAGTGCAACTGGTTATGGGAACAGAGACAAAATACAGACATGAGCTGGAAACAGAAGAGAAGCAAACAGAAGTAGCACTGGAATCAGGGACTAGGTCCCAAGGCTTCCCTTTCTTCACTGTGTAATTGAACTGCCAGACACTGTACAGAAGGTCAAGGGTGGCCCTGCCAACCTCCCTGACCCCAGTATGGAGTGGAGGGAAAGTGAGCGCCTGGGTTCTCAGGCTGGGACAGTCCTGATTAACTACAGTAGCAGAAATACAGCTACAAAGGAATTTTTAGGCCAAAGAGGAAGGTGCTTAATGATTTCAGGTGATTTCTGTGCAAGGAGAATGCAGATCATGTTTTTCTTGCATTACTGTCTCAGCTTTTAGTGCCTAAAATTTAATTAGTTGGGACCTAAAACAAAGTCCTTTTAAGTATTTGAACCCCAGATAAGGGCACAATCACATTACACCTTGATTTACAATTTTCATTTGTTCTCATCAAATCAGTGGGATTGCACAACTGCAATGAAAACAATATTTTTCTTAGGTATGCAACTGACCTGGCATGTGGACTTCCTGCCGTTTGTCCCTCCATATGTAAAACTGGAATAACAATCCTTTTCCTAAAGAAAAATTGAAGGTATGAGGACTTTGCATTATTGTTGTTATGAGAATAGTAGCCAAATAGTAAATTAGTAGAAAGAAAGTTGCACTGATTTGGAAGAGTTCACCCATAAAGACATTTCCACATTAAATGGAGTAAGAGCAGTAGCTCATGCCTCCAAAGTGCAGCCTGAAACAGGAGGTCATGCTTTCTATACCACCTTATTTTCTCAATTCTCTTTTTGTGTGGTGACTTGCAGTATCCCAGAACTTTTGCAATCAGTAAGGTTATGTCAGGAGCTGGAAATGGCAACAACTCTTGAAATATTAAATGTGAAACAAGGTTTATGACATCTATTGAAGTGTTCGTCCTGTTGTGTTAAGTAGGTTTATATCTGTTATGCATACAATGGGATGTTGTCCTATATGTGCCAAAAATCTACTACATGTAAAAAAAGAATAGCTAATTCTGTATATGCAACGTTCTATGAAAAGCTTTTTGCCATTCCAGGCACATTTACTCACAGCTTTCAATCCTATTAGTAGAAGTTTTAACAGTTATAGGCTTTTTTTTCTCTCCCTGTTTATCCCACACCCACAGTTAGATGTTTTCCCATTGTGGAAAGTCTTCAAATGTACTGGAAATAGCTCAGGTTCTGGCAAACATAAAGTAATCCTTAGAGACTGAATTTTCATGCACAGTGTGCGTAGTTCAATAAATTTATCCATTGTCTGTGCAAAGAAGCTTAACAATGGCAGAATTGTTTTATGAAGCGCATACCACATGTTAAGTTCATAACCATAGAGGTGTCAGAACCAGGGCACCAGGTGTAGGATTACTGCAGAGCTTGCCAATCATATACACGTACCATGTTTTATATACACAGATCAAATGGAGAATCTCAGGGTCTAATTTTCCCCCCTGTGCACTACCTGCATTTTCCTACTTCCATATTGTTTAAGGCAGAATGTGGTCTCATTTGAGTAGTTTGCATTGATGTATGTGTGTTTTTAAGTCATACACACATGTCCTGTGTAATGCTAGTAGCTGGTGCTGTTAAATACATTAATAGAAAATGTTACCATAACCCAAGGAAAATAAACACTGATTAGGTACTACATGCAAGGTGTGAAATTTATTAGTGTAAAATCATCTCCAGAGCAAAAATAACTTTCAAAACACCTTTTTATTTAATCTCTAACCTCACACCAAACTTACTTAACTGAGGAGGAAAGTTTCACGTCACTCTGTTGTATTAAAATTAACCTGGTATAAACAGTCTGGTATAAATGTATGTAATTCTTCAAAGCACTGATGAAGGTACATAGCTTGAGATATGTCACCCTGTTTGCCAGCTAAAATGCATAGGAATCACAGGTCTCTCCACAAGTAATAAATAAGATCATGCCATCTCAACAGCTTGTTATGTCAACATGTTGTTCAACAGCAGAATTTCATTAGTTCAGCACTCTTCAAAGGAACAACCTTGATTTTCAATTTGGGGTGTCAAGAACTAAGACATGGACACACCGTTTTGTTCTTTGTCTATGTGCCATTGCTTTTCTTCTGTCTTTTGTGGTTTTACTTATTCTATGTTATCTAAATATACAATGCCTTAGTGCTAAATTTAAATGGTTCTTTCTGACGTGAGCTTACATATCCACGGAAAGCAGATGCTATAAGCAATAATCATAGCCACAATGACTATAACCTCTGCTGGTCAGGCGTACTTGCAGGTGGCTTTTTCTAGAAAAGATTATAGAATACTTTGTCTTACCTTCATGCTTTTTGCATTAGGATATTTAACCTTCTCTTTGTCTATCTGATAACTTATTTCTCGGTTAGAGAAATAACAGGCATTTGCCTGTTCAAATGCCTGCAGGCATTTGAAAAGGACTCACGATATATTTCCTCTTTAATGCAGAAGGCGCCAAAGCAGTCTTGGCTTCCTGAATCAAGTAACACTGCAGTACCTATTTCTTCTGGGAGAGGTCGTGTTACTGGCTGCTTGGACATGACAGTGGTACCTGACGGGTCCCAGCCGCCCATCCTCGGTCAACAGGCTCTCTGCTGGGGGGTATGCCATTTGCACTGCAGGAGGTGTAATGTCTCTCTGACAGCAATCAAATAAACCTGGCTCCAAGGCTGTCAGTAATGATACGTAACTGATAAATCAATTTTGATCCAGGCAGGGCCGAATGGAAAAAGGAAGAAAAGTGCTGAACTTTTCATCTTACAAAATGGGAGGACACAGCTGATCTACATCTCAGATTGTTGTGGTTTCGGCCGGATGGGCCACTGAAGCAAATGACAGATGCTCTCCCTCACCTCTCTCTCCAAGAAGAGGAGGAAGAGAGAGAAAGAGATTTATGATTTCAGAAGAAACCCTAATTTTTAACTACTTTAATGAAAATATTAATTAATAAAATAATTTTTTAAAAAGAAAATAATGAAACATATACAATATATACAAAACTGTACCAAGCTCCCAGGATGATGACCGCATCACCAACAGGCACTGTGAAAGTCCCAGACTGGACTCAGCGATGGACGGGAGCTAGATTCCAGATCTGGATTCAGGAATGCACAGATTGGAATCAAAGGCAGACAAACAGACAGTCCTCCTTGGATGCTGGCCATTGAAGAAAGAGAGCTGACCCTTTCATGCCTCAGCTTTTATACTGAGCACGAAGCAGATGGGATGCAGTACCCCATTGGTCAGTTTTGGGTCACCTGTCCTGTCCCCTACTCCCCACAGGGGTGACCTCTCTACGCTTTTCTACTTCTGACCCTTCAATGGGGCATATAACAAAGTTAGCTGACCTTGGTTGTTATAGCAATAAGTATAATCTCTTTGCATACCATTCCTTGGCATAAATTACAAATAATCAGGTCTTATCATTCTGAGAACGAACAGTGTCTCCATAATATGCTGTTAATTTCAGACAGTTTCAGAGAGTTAACTCAGTTAGAAAAGGCTTATCTTCAAAGCAAAATTACTGAACTGAAAACTGGTTCTGTTTTACCTCAAACCAGGACACAGATGCATCTGCTCCACAGAATATAAAGCAAAACAGTTGCCTTTCAGTTTCTCATCCCTGTCTAAAACCGAGAAGTGATGTTCATACATGTTGATGCACTTTGTGTCTAACTGTTATAATAAGACATCTCATTAGCACTTACCTGTAGCACACGCATCACTGCAACTGCTACATAGCTTTCTTTAGCTTTGAGTACTACAAATGCACACCTACATGGGCATAGAAACTGTTATCAGCTCGTTAACAGTCCTCTGAGCTCATTAATGGCAAAATACAGGGGCTTCCTGAGGGGCTGAGAAGTGCAGGTCTCTGCAGAAGACCCTTGTGCCCCATGGCCCTTCTGAGGCAGTCCAGGCTGCTGGGGTCAGGGCTGGGGGCAGGGGAATGCCGGCAGGGTGAGGGTATCTGCATTGCATGGTTCCCTGCCTCCGCCAGGGAAAAAGCATCTTGGCGGAGTGCAGGCAACTTGCGAGCAGGGAGAAGCGACAGCAACAAGCTGCAGAGAACCTGCAAGTGTGTTCGAGATATGGTTGCAGGCAAAGCAGGTGGCTGAACCTCAGAAAGGTCAGTGCATATTTTATTCCAGCGCAAAATACAACCTGAAAACCCCAAATGAAGGTAGATTTTGTTAACCAGTTTCTGAGTCCAGAGGATCAATGAGACAGATAGTCTGCCATATCTGTAAACACAGAAATTAAAAAAAAATTAAATTGTTTATCCTCCTCTTATTTTGAGGTCTCAGAATAGCACAGCTTCCTTTTCTCAATAATACAATAACACCCCTCCTTGCAACCAAAATATCAGAGGTGGAAACAACTGGCAGCTTTTTCTCCCTTCCCTCCATTATTATAACTCATTCACTTCCTCTGGGAATTCCAAAAGAGGAATGTTTTGCTACGATTGTGAAAAAGGGAGTTCCAGCTTGCTGCATGTGGGTCAGGGGGTCATCTCCCCTATCAGGAACAGCCCTGACACTGGGGGAGGAAGGGAGGAGGCAGAGAGGGGAGAAAGGGAGTTGGGGCCAAAGAGTTAGTTACTGGGGGCACAGATGCAAAATGATGTGTTGATCCTCACACTGAATCTGTGCAAGATGTTGGAATAAGAAAGAGCAAAACTAATAGAAACAGGTAATGGTCATCCAGAGGAACAAAAGGAGGTAAAAGCAGACAGGTGAGTTAAAGGGTCAGCCTAGGACAAGGGAGTATAACAGAGAAGTAAACGAGCTAAGCAGTTTCTGGAAAGTAGAGGGGAGAGAAAGAAAAAAGGCCTGCTGACTTTAACAGAAGTTTTACATTGATATGAAGGACAAATAAAAGATTCACTGAAAAATGATATCTTGAAGAGATGTCTTCTCAAAAACAAGTCTGCAGGTAGCTGAGTCAAAAAAAACAAGAGATGGAAGGTGCCATTGGAAAAGTTATAAATAAAACTATGGCACTGAGTAAACTGTCAGTCATTTGCCTAACTGGGGAGTGGGAGGCAACCCTACTTCAACATCACACAAAATCCCTGTGGGTATTTTTCCCTTTGAGCAATGAAAAGCTAACAAACAAAAATGTCAGCTTAATTCAGATTCAGGTTTGATTTTTTTGATCAGAAATGCTATTAATAAAGTATGCAAACACCGCAAAAGGTCTAAAAACTCTATGCTATGAGGCCAGAAATGAAATCTTTTGACTTTTTGACTCAACCCCAGAAGAAAACTTATTGTTGAAATTTCACCAAATTCTGTAAGAATTTTAGGCCTCAGAAAATGCCTTTGTGTAAGTGAGCAATTGTCTGAAGCAAAAATTAAAAATACATTTTCCAAAACTAAACCATGAGAAAACAAAACATTTTTCATCCTTACTGTTTACGAGGTGAACTCTGACACACATCATAAAATCCATTAAAAAAAAGAAAAGTTGGCTATGGATTTATGATCAAAGCTATTTGCACTGAAAATAAAAACACCAGTAAAAAGCAAACAAAACCAGTTTTAAAAGTGGCCACTGTGTCTTGCAGTCACTGACATTCCCTTCTCAATGGGCCCATAATTTAACAGCAATTTTCTTCTGAGGAAGACATAAAACATGAGCCATAATTGTTGCTCAAGACAGTATCCCCTTGACAGCAAGATACTGCTCAGCTTGAAATCTGGCACCAGCATGGGAGTTATGTGTTGCTGATTATCATTTACAGTTTAGTAATGAGAAAAAATGCTCAGCAGTAAAATTTCTAGTACGCGGTGTGTTTGAGACTGAAGGAATGAGAACGCTACTCCACATGTGTGAATGGAATAACCGATATGGAGATCTTTCCCCACATCTTTTCCCTCACATATATTCACTTTCCAATATGCAAGAAACATTTAGCTCTTAAGGGAATTCAATCATCAAATCCTGCTGAATGGTCTCAAAACGTTGATGCCTAATGTCCAGGGGATCCTTTGAAAATCCAGGACACCATTTGTGATAGACGGTACTATCCCACTGAAGTGCGGGGTTTACTCTGTAATAAATGATAAATGCTTTTGCTACCCCCACTTATGTTTTATATCTTGATCAGTATCTTATGCCAGAATTCACCAGTCTGTAATTGTCCTGGGGTATTACACTTGGCAAGAGTTTAATACTTCCTGTTCTTACACTATCGTCTTACACTGAGGTTCTGACTTTCAGAAAATAAAGAACATGCAGAAAAAACATTTGATCTCTATCCCTCTCATGAATCACCCACTCTTCTTAGAGGCAGTCTGTTTTCATTGTATTTGACCACTGAATTTTACTTAGGAGAGCACAGATTGTAAACCTGAGGATGATGCATTACAGAGATCATCGGTGACTTAACAAAGCCTCTGGTGGCTAAAAGCTTCAATATGAGTTTAAATTTCTCAATAACTTCATGCTTCAAATTTTTCTCAAATGAGGACAAAGACAATACATACTAAATAAAATTTAACACGTTCTTTGACCATTTCATACTGTCAAAGAAGCAGCCCACAGTCTGAAACTGCTATGCACTGCAAGTATGAATCACAGCATAACAGAGTTCAGGCTGCTCCAGAAAGGCAATGGCAGCTGAAGGCCATTCGATTCTGCAAAGCAGCAGAGTCACTTCAGCTGTTGACCACAGAGATCAAGGAATAACTAAAAGAAAGAAAGGCTGCTTTCAGCTAAAGAACAATTTTTGCATATAAGAGGGAAGAAATGTAAAACTACAGGATTGAAGCTCATTTTAATAGGAGTTTCATTATGACTCCAGTGAATGCCACATGATCTTAATTGAGAAATATCAATTAGTATGAATTGATACTTGTAATCCTTCCACTGTGGCTGAGAACTTGCTCTAAATGTAAGCATTTTGAGAATGGAAAACCCAGTACAGAATATTCCAGATGGAAACAGGAAAAAGAAAAAAAATATTTAATTGGAATCTGAATTCTAGTAGCTTATATTAGAAATATGCTAATATATGTTTACATTTCTCACAGGAAACCCATAAAGAAATGTGAAGGTAACCGTGAATCTTGCTGGCTAGGTTGTGGGAATCTATACAGACAGTTTTGCTGGGTCCTATTGAATTGTGTCATCAATACACATATGGACTGAACATCTGCCCAAGTATCCAACTAGCTGCGTGTGTGCATCTGTCTATCTATCTTATAAATCTAAATGGTCTACTGTTAAAGCAAACACTTTCCACTCAGGATTTCAGGGTTCTCCAGTTTCTAACACTAACAAAGAACTCAGTCTTACAGGATGCTCTGTGTTGTCAATTAATATTCAAGTGGGATTAATGTGTGGATAAAGAGAAGGGGTGTAGGTGGAAAATTATGTACATGCAGCCTCTGCCAAAGAAACAAGATAACTTTTCTGAATGTTACTTTTACTGTGATTCCTGCAGAAATTGTATGTATTGTAAGTAGTTAGCTGACTGACTGAACAGAACATTTTCCTTGAAAAACCTGAAGACCCCAAGTGAAAAGCTAGCTCCAATGAAGGTAATTCCAGTGCATCATAACTTCAATTACAGCTTTGGCATAAATGATTCGTTGTTAAAATTACATGGTCTTCTCCCAAAAGGCACCTATTTGAACACACAAAGCAGACCACTTTGCTGTTTTCGTAATTTTTAAAACTAACCGGTTCATTTTATCCAGGAGTAATTCACAGAGAAAACACCTTTCCCTGAAGTGATGTTATCATTTAATGTTTCCCAACCTTCAGTCTGTTGTCATTAACACGTGAACAACTGCGTCACTAGAAATGAATGAGTTAGAAAGGAAAACCTAATTACAAGAAAACCCTTTTCTTGCAATTTTTGCAAATAAATTTAATGAGAAAGGTGAAGTCAGTTATGTACAAGGGGAATGTGTTTTAAGATTTTCCCCTGGGAAAGAAACCTCAGTTTTCAGAGGTGTATGGTGGCCTCTAGTGGCTCCTGTCTTCAGAAAAAAATTTGACAGCTGCCATATTTAAAAAAAATACTTCTTGGGATGGTTTATTTCAAACATATTATGCTATGCTAAATGACATATTTATTAGCTCTGTATATTTGTAACTGCACATAAGTGCCAGACATTGTTAATCTTCTGGAAAGAAAGCTGCCAATAACAGAAATACATATGGTGGTGTATATATATATATATATATAGTATGATAGGTACATGTAAATCAGAGATAGGCTTGAATCCAACCCCTTAATTTAAACACCCCTATAAAAAGATAAGAAGATTAAGTTCAGCTCCAAAGATTTTCACTCCAGAATATCTGCACTGCAAATAGCTACATGATATACCTTCATTTTAACTTATTGCAATATAGAGAGTAGTTGAATGGAAAAAAATTGCTGGTGATGTGCCTCCAAGTCCAAAGTATAAATCCTCAAAATTTTTTATTTATTCTCGTCTAATGCTAGGGTTGCATTAAGCTTGTGACAGCCTTATGTCCTTTAATATTACATAACTTAAGAACTTTTACGGTTCAGATTTGGGGCAACCCCACAGTCACCTGCGTCCTGTGATGCTGGGCAGTAGACGAGTATCACAGACTGAGTCAGGTTACATAAGCTAGGTATGGTTTTGCCTTGCTTAACTGAAGGGAAAGGAATTTTCTTCACAGAACATGCCTGTCCAAATAGTCTTTATATAATGTGCAGTGGGAACTACCTCTTTACATATAATTCCCTCCTTTTTGCTTCTTATTGCAATTGGACAGTCTTACCAAAGGTAAAATCTTTGGTAACTGTGGGAAGTCAAAGAAGAAACAATCCTCAGTATAAATACAGACTGGGGGATGAGATATTAGAAAGCAGCCCTGAGGAAAGGGACTTGGGGGTGCTGATGGACGAGAAGCTGGACATGAGCAAGCAATGTGCTCTCGCAGCCCAGAAGGCCAATCACATCCTGGGCTGCATCAAAAGAAGTGTTGCCAGCAGATCCAGAGAGGTGATTCTGCCACTTTACTCTGCTCTGGTGAGACCTCACCTGGAGTACTGTGTGCAGGTCTGGAGCCCACAATATAGAAAGGACATGGACCTGATGGAGCGGGTCCAGAGGAGGGCCACCAAAATGATCAGGGGGCTGGAGCACCTCTCCTATGAGGACAGACTGAAGGAGCTGGGGTTGTTCAGCTTGGAGAAGAGGAGGCTCCGAGGAGACCTCATAGCAGCCTTCCAGTACCTGAGGGGGGCCTACAGGAAGGCTGGGGAGGGTCTGTTTACAAAGGCCTGCAGTGACAGGACGAGGGGCAATGGTTTTAAGTTGGAGAAGGGGAGATTTAGATTGGATATTAGGAAAAAATTCTTTACCATGAGGGTGGTGGAACACTGGAACAGGTTGCCCAGGGAGGTGGTTGAGGCCCCTTCCCTTGAGATATTCAAGGTGAAGCTCGACGAGGCCCTGGGCAACCTGGTCTAGTTGGGGGTGTCCCTGCTGACTGCGGGGAGGTCGGACTAGATGACCTTTGGAGGTCCCTTCCGGCCTGAACCAATCTATGAATCTATGAATCTATGAAAGCAGGTAGGATACCATTGGTCACTTTCCCCTCTGCCTGAAAGGATTCAGGCTGATTTCTCACAGCTCCCACAAGTGACTGAAAGCCCAGACTACCTTCTGTGGTAGCATGGAAGTGTTTCCTGTCCTTTCTGATGGATCTGATAGTTACTGAAATTCACCTTTGATGCCAGAATTGGTGTCAGAAAGGCACTCAATGCAATGCTGAATCTCATAGCCCCTACAGTCCGCTGTGGAGTTAGGACATGATGACAGGTATGCATTTCTAAAGCCTTATCAGCACCATAACACAACTAGGTCAAAGTCCCTGAATCACAGCACCACTAACATTTTTAGTATTGTTGGAATGTAAATGTTGCCCTAAAATTGGGATAAAGCCTTACTGTGCTAAAGTGACATTTACCCTGGCCCATTTAAGACATCTACAGTGTCTTTTATAGGTGATGCAGTCACTTGGAGAACCCACAGTCATCAATAGAGGGAAATGGGTTCAATTGAGTGGTTAGAGAATTTCTTAGGGATAAGCTGAACAGTACATGAGTGCAAGTGATCAATTAATTTGACTATTATTCAGTAATTCTCATCTTTCACTAGCAAACAGGATTTGAGACCTACAGGAGCAGACTACTGAGGCAGCTAGTCTGTGGACATATTATTAAATGGCCACAAACTTATTACTTCCATGAAGATGACACCTTGGTAGGCTGAAAAGTAATTGATGTTTTATTAATGCATCACTGTGAAATCTTAGTTTACCTAATGAAAAACAAGTAATTAATCTGAAATAAAGATGTTCAGTTTTATCCTTCTGGGTGTAGATCATTCTTTCTTTTTAAATTTGAGAATACTGAATCATACAATGCTCTCCTCTACCTCTTCTGCCAGCCTAAGAAGGGGTTTACACTGTTCTGTGTGGAAGAGCACTGCTGAACACGTTGCAGCATGTTTCCTCAGATGAAGATTTTTCTTATTCCTTAGCTATTTCGGTGCTCACCTCTATAAACCCATGAATGCTTGAGCACGTATCTTCTCTTTCAGTTATGCTGCCATATTGGCTATGCCGCTCTCTCTCAAATGCAGTTCTTTTGCATTTTATGCACTCTCAACTGAAAAAAAAAAATCATAGACTGCTGTTTAGAGTTACGAGGCATCACACGGGGCTGAGAAGAGACTGAGGTCATATGCTGGGTGGATGTGGACTCTCTACTGCAGAAGCAGAGTGCCCAGTAGTGCCCTCTGCACCATTATGTTGGGCAGTGGTCTCTTGCTGGAGAGTAACCATGAGGATTTAAGCTGTGCTTTTGTCTGGGCTTAACTCCGCTCAGGGCTGATTATCAGCAACTGCAGAAAGCCACATTCATTTCCTCTCATTCCCTAATGCTGAATACTTCATGTGTCAGGGATCCCCATATGAAGAACATATACATGCTGATTACATTGCAAGATCTTTTTTCTTTTTAGAGTGACTGACAATTATTTTTGTTTTAAAAGTTCTTGAGAGATTCCCAAGAAGATAATAAATAACATAACTGAACTGTATGATCATTATAATGCTGGGCAGCAAAACAGTGAAACAAATAGAGCTGCCTGAATGATGGGAAAATTTTTGTCCAAAATGGATCTTTTCGTTAAACATTATTATTGCAAATAACAATTTGAAAATTCTTCCTAGGCTTCAAAAGAGTTTCCTTATTGCTTCCTGCAGTTTGATGAAAACCAATTAATGCTCTGAAAATAACATGGTATGTCCTGAACTGACAGAGATACAGTGCTTTACAAGTAAGTAGACATTTAGTATGTTCAGAAAATTTCATCATTTGTCTAAAATACTGGTGTGTTTTTTAATTGATTGTATCTAAAGTGGGTTAGTATATGCTCTGCTATGTTAGAAAAGCTTTCTTACTGAATATTTAGCAGGTAAAATCATATTTGGTTATCTTGCTTGTTCCAACAACCATTACCACAACTTCAGAGTGGCAGCATGGAAATAACTAAAAATTTAATTTCATGGTAGAGTGGTTTCAATGGCATTTAACATATTACAAATAATTGTGAAACAACAAACAAGGAAATAAGGTGGGTCCACTGGGAAACTCCCATCTGCAGAGAGGCTGATGGAATCTCACACTCTGTGTGTGCTATGTGGCAGATCTTTTTACTGTCTTTTTACTAATCATGGTCTACTGGGAATGGGCAATCCCATATATTTCTGAAAGCTGGTGTTATCAGGAGACAGTTGCTAATGGCAATGGCATATAAAACCTAGAACACAATCAGAATAATCCCAGAAAGTTGCATGCTGTCCCTCAGTAATTTCTCCTTCCAAGTTTCATATCATTGTGGTCTACAGATATCCCAGATCTGGTCTCATACCCTAAACCTTGTGGGTCTTTCATATCTAGACAGGCAGAGCTTCCTCTCTTGCTTCTTTTCTTTACTTTCAGTCTTAATAATTTGGCATTCCATGCATGGAGCCCTCTCCTATTCATATCATGTGAAACACTCCTCCAAGTTCTTCCTTGAAAAAAGGGCCCTTCTGTTATCTACTACTAACTTCCTCTTCCAAATATCTCTCCAACAGTATGTTTGACCTTGCTATTTCAGGTATATACAGATATATCGGTATATACAGAAACACAGGAAATTTAAACATTTTACATAAAAGGTCAACAACTCACATATTTTTCCCACTATAAGTAAACCAGATGATCTGACTATTTAATATAAAAAGCCATTGTCTGTATGATCTCTAAAGGAAGAATTTAATTCATCAAGGTCTTTACTGCTAGATTTGGATCTTCCTAAGGGGTTGGAAAGTTTGATTACCTGGGATTAGTCAACAGAAATCACAAACCAGATTCCACTTTTGTCTTACTTGACTGAGTTGTATTCTGCTTATCTAAAAGCTGAGGAAAATTTATTATTACTACTTACTGTCTCCAGATTTGGAGAGATGAATGCTACTAGAGACTGGTAAGGCTCCATTGGTCACAGTCCTCCTAATAGCTGCCCTAATTAAAGCTTAATGCTCTCCAAAGCTGTAAGATTGAATGGTACAACTACATTTTGAAATTTTATGTAGATTAAGATTCTGAGAAATACTTTAGTCATTTTAACCTTAACCCACCAGCAGCTTTCTCTTGTTCAAAAGAAAGAATCTGCCTGATTCTTGGTTCCTGGTAAAACACACCACACTTCTGAGGCATGATTTACCACTTCTTTATGCTACATACTTACACTTAATTATGTTCATGTCACTAAAGTTGTCCCATTCATTTCAGGCCCTGAAATATGTCATTTTTTCCCCAGGGTTTTTCTGGTTTGATTTGGGTTTGTTTTGCTTCTCTAAAAAGATAACAGAAGAAGAGAATGAACTGGGATCTTCCATGGTAAATATTTGGACTTTTACCTTTAGAAAACAAGAGCTAAAGCAAATGATAATTTGTGGACCTTGGAATTTCAGCAGACTTTACCAAGGCAACAAAAATTAGCTGTTATTAAGTGAGTGAGGGCTGTATCCTTTACAGTGGCTGCCTGTCTGTTGGAGCTCTTTACTTCAAGATAAGAGTGCTTTGACTTTGCCTCTGGAAGCCCACCGGTGGCCATGGAGGTGCCCTGCCAGGCAGTCAGGCTGTTTGCTCGGCCTGTTTGCTGCCGATCTGAAAGCAGAAGAGAGGTCCAAGCACCATGATGTGGACTTGACTGCCCCCAGAGTCCCACGTCAAGCAGGTAAGCTACTGCATCTCTCCTGCCATCCCCTGCTCTTATTCCCACCTCCCATTCACACAAGTGGGTGAATGGGCCTTGAATTTTTGGAGAAAATAAACTTGAGAAGTCTGTTTATATCTGCTCAGTTCCATCACTTACAAGACGAAATGTCTTCCCTTCTGAGAGTGTTTCACTTGATATATATAACATCAATTATCTTTTTAGATGAATATTCTCCTAGAATCAGTCTTCGTGTCTGTCCATAGTCTGTATCAATTTCTCCATAAAAACGTCTTCCCAAAGAAATTCGCAGTCAAACTCCTAAGACCTGAACACTCTGCCGTGATTATCAATTGGCTGTTACAACAGAGAAATTCCCCAGTTATTCTGTAATATACACATTTTCTGGATATAAACATCTTTCAGATTTACACATACACTATGTCACCCTGCACCACATCATGAGGAAGGTCAGTAAATTATGTAAATATTTCAAAAATCTAGTGGTATCACCACAGGCCCTGATGTAGCTACCTGGAATTATTTGTAGAAACAGTTCCAAGGATGGTGTCCAAACTTTTTTAAGGTATGCAAGAAGGCAGGTTTTGAACATACCTTGCATGAAACTGACACCGCTTACTACATTACAGCTTCATATCTTTCAAATAAAAGATTGAAATTGATATGGGAAAGCTCAGATTCAGAAACTTACTGGCAATATATATTTGTACTGCATACTGAGGCATATAACTCAAACCTGGTCTCTTACAGTGTTTAGGAAAAGTGGAAAGTGTTTCTGGCATCCCTGAATGGAAATTCAATCATTGCTAGTGAGCTTAGTCAGAAAAATATCTTGCTCCAAAGTGTCTGGGTGTGCCCGCTCATACATGAATTCTCTACTTGCAAGTGTCCACATGTAAGTGTCTAATAACACAGACCTATAAATCCTGAAACACTGAAGACTTCTACGCAAATCAATTTTCCAGTGTTATTGCATGTTAAAAAGATAAACTTTAGAAAGTATGTATCAAAAAAACCTTTTTTTTTTGACCAATTTACCCAGTTTCTGTGGGCAAATTCACAACCAGGCTTTGTAACTTCCACAACCTGCACTCTGTAACTATTGTTTGTCCTATACCTAAAAATACAAGAGCAATGGTTTAAAAACAGGGAGAAAAGGGGAAATATTTAAACAAACATATACATTGAGGTTGTGATGGTTTATATCTATTCTGGTGGAGATGTTTTGTTCTGGGTTGGGTTTTTTCCTTGAAAACACTGTTAAGGCTTCCATAACACAATTAGTAAATGAAAACACAAAGCCTGTTTCTTCCCTGCTTTCCACTTTATGGAACCGTGACATAAAATGTACAGGCAGAAGGTGTCAGACACCACTTAATCACGATGGGAGCACAGTGAACTTCCTGCTGAGTGGCGTAATGACTATTCCAGGTGTGCATTAAAGGAGAATCAAATTAACATCAGTCCAAGATACTTATTTGAAATATCTCTGGAGAGTTTTTCTGTTAGCTATTTCTTTGTCTTTTTCTCCAAGTATCGTTAACACCTATGATATATTAGAGTATAGTTTATACATATAAAACTTTATCAGGCATTTTTAGAGAATTGGTGCCAGGTACATTTCTAAGATAATGCCATTTCCACTACTTTTAACAAAAGGGCATTGCCTTAGGTAGCTGTGGGCCATGGCCTACCCAGCTAGCACCAAATCACAGTCTGTCATAAATAATTTGCAATACAAATGATGCTGGGAAGAAAATTATAATCACTGTTGTCCACCACAAGTTGGAGCGCAAGGAAAATCCCATGGAGTCCATTCTTATCTATGTTGGATATATCACCTTCACAATTACTGAAGAAGTAAAATGGACTGCTCTTGCACATGGTCAGCTTCACTGGTTCTGAAAACCATGTGCTGGCCAAGATCATAGCAGATGCTGCCACAGGCAAAAAAAAATCTATGGCAAACAACTCCTGTGCATTACCATAATTCTCAGCTAAAGATATCACTTCATAAACAGTGAACCCCCAAAATACCGTATCCTATGGAAAATGCTTTGTGGAGTTGCCAGTATGGTCTTGGGAGGATTGTGCTCATGAAAATTCAAATTCAGCATCCTTAGAATGAAACTGGAATTTCAGAATTTAACTTAAAGAGAAACTCTGATTTGACATTATTTTATTTAAGTTCAGTAGAATCCAATTTGGGAAGAAAGAACTTAGGTTACATTTTTAGACAAGTATATACATATGTGTGTATGTAGATATATATCATTTATATATATATAATTACATTAATCCAACATCTGCCCCTGCTGTAACAAATGCACACAGTTGGGGTTTCCAATATGCTGATAGATAAAACACACCTGGTTTACTACATGGCTTGATTGCTCAAAATATATCTGTTTTTACCATGTGTTCATCATTATGCAATCTAAGCAAGTGTATGTTTCATTTACATATGACATTTTTGAGCATTAGTACTGAGAAGAACATGTTTATTTCTTCTTAAAAAAATTTTTATGACCTTTAGGGGGCATAGGTCCCTCTTTCATTCTCTCCCCTAGCTCTTAGCAGCGTATGGTTTCTTAAAAACCAAAACTGAAAACAAAACCCCTCCTGAGATGTTAGAGTCTGAAAGCTGCAAATGATTTTATGAGCCTTGTGCATTGATATGCCACAATTGGTGCTACATAACACCTCCACAGAGTAATAACAACCTCTTTCTGTCACTCTCTGTGAGGATGAAGAAAAACAATGAAAATCACTTTCTTCTTCTCAAAAAACACTGCCAAATATTTCTGATATATTTTCTATTAAAAATATTTAGATTCAACATCTGCTTTTTTTGAAGGTAATCTCATTATTTCTGGTTAATGTTAATTTTTATTGCACAGTCTGTAGGGCCAAATATGTCAGATGGTCCTATAACAACACAGAAGACATTTGAAAACAGAAGCCAGTTCTGACAAAGTGACACTATCTTTCTAAGCTTTCTTCTAGGTTAAATCTCACCCAAGCTCTGCCTAGGCCTAATCTAGCCTAGTTTGTATGATGTGCAATTCTGGCTTTTCCTGACAGATACCCTTATCTGTAGGGAACTAGAATTCCTAGGGTCTGCTTACCTGGGGTTTTTTTGTTAAATTTAACCTAGGTTCATCATTATCACCATTTTGTGAACTGACAGACTACTTTAAAAACGTGCTTTGTTCTCCTTGCAGCAGCCAGGCTCTGATACATTTAGCATGCCATCATATAGCCAGACATATCATGAAAGAATAGGAGTGCTGGAGAGAGCTTCAGGTGATACTGAGATCCATCTGCCTCCTCAAGCTGCTCCTAATTCACTCTTATCATATCTAACTTATTCTTAGAAATGACAAACTCTTTAGCCGCCCTCAGTAACCTACTCCAAAAGCTCACTATATTATTCACATGGCCTATAGAGGCATGGGAGTGGTCTGAAATAATCATTGGCAGATACAAAAAGTAGTAGGAAAACTGAGATGCAGGTACGGCCAAGTGCTCACCAGTAGTATGCACGAGGCTTGGAAATTGTATGCCTGTTCTCAGACCCTCTCCTTTGCCTTTCTGTATAGACACAGTCAAAAAAAAGCAGCTGGAACATCTTGCAGTTTTAGTCAAAAGATCGTCTTACAAAATACTGATCTGTCAGACCTCTGCCAGCAAGGCAGAACTCTGCTGGGTCCCCTTGTTCCAAGCCATCATCACATAACAGACTTCAGAGAAAACTGTGGTTTATAAAGAGTAAATGCATTTTACTTTGTTCCAGAAAGATGCTGAATAAAAATAGTGAAATAATTAATTATAATTAACTGCCAGAGTCTGAGGAAAAACTAACTTGAGGCTTCTGAAGCAGAAAGTAAAAACAACAACCAGAATGTTCATAAATAAAGCAAAACTTTGGAAAAAGAAAAGGTTAATCAAGTAAACTAATCTCTTTGTCCCTTTGAAACAAATAACTCTGCACTTACTGCTGCAGTAGCAAGACAAAGAGATGAGGAATGAACACAAATAAAAAGGAGGAACAAGAAAGAAAACATAAATGAACAACTTCTGTTGCTGCAATTCTCCTCAGTCCAGGCACTGTATCCAAACCTGAATCCAGCTTGGAAAAGAGATCAGTAAGCCAACAGGTCATTAAAAGAGAAGGAAGACACTTTAAATTCACACTGCTCATTTACGTTACTTTAAAGGTTTACTTTAACTGCTTCACATTCATACTAGATACAGTCTGAGCTGTGAATATAACCTTGCTGTTTACGGATGGAGATCTGTGCCAATCAACCCTGCAAAGGGTGTTTACTGAGTAATTTCTTTAATAGATTTGGACTTGGTCCTGAGACTGAAGGAGAAGAGTATTGGAAAAGACAGTGTGACTGCTGCCTTCTGGTGTTTTCTTTTTCTTTGCTTCTATTTCTTTCTTTTGCAAAGTATTGAAGAGTTTCCGAGTTTCCATATTTCTACTGTTTATATCTATGGAGTTTCTATTAAGAAATTTAGTAAAGGGACAGCATTTTCCTGAAAAAATCCATTCTCTGGTCTGATTTTTTTTCTTTTTTTTTCCTTCTTTCCCCCCTCCCCTCAATAAATAAAAAGGTTGTCTCTATGGTTGCAAACATAAATACAGACTCAAAATTTCTGGAAGTGTATTTTTTACCATTTTTTTATCCTTTTTTTCATATAGATGCCAAATCCATATGGAAATATTTCTAGAGGATCCCCCTCTAAAAGCAAAGCTGTTGAAGTCTTTCAGTTCCTTGTTGTATTTTGGGTGTTAGTGATGTCTTCATTTATTACAGGAGAATCCAAGAATCCTAAACTCAAATCTTAGCCAAGTAAAAAGACAACAATATAATTTTAATACATTGTATTCCACTCACAGATCATCTTTTTTACATCTATAGATACAGTCATGTGAATTTGGGTTTTAAAAACCTATCCAATTTCTATCTTTTGCTTTTCAGTAAAAATAATTTTAAAAAAATCCCACTAAGGTAATTTATTAGAAGGCAAAGAAGAATTTAGTAAAAAAAATAAAGGAAAAGAGTGGAAAAATGGATTATAAAACTATAAAAGAAACATGTCAGCAAGTGACAGAGAATTATTTTCTTGGTTATTTAGAATTTGTGGAGGAAAATTGCTAGAAAAATGTTGTGCATCTAGTAAGTCTTTGGTCCCAGCACTGGTGGTGTAAGAAGGCAGTCAGTTTATATCTTAGTAGTTTTCTCTTACTTCCCAGACAAATTCCAGATCCCTGGAAGTGTAGAGTCACACAAAGAACTGTTGAAACAGGCCAACCTTACTAAGAAAAATGATCTGTGACAGTTCTCCATGTTTTTGTAAGAGAGTTTGGTGTAGGCACATGATTTTCATGTATCAGCTGTGTATGTGGATAGGGGTTCCCATAGCTTTAGGGCTCAACCCACTTGGCAAAACTTGTAGTCACTGGTTAAGTGGGTGTTGCCATTTCTCCAAATTTAACAAAAATTTAATGTGAAAATATTCAAAACTGTAAAAAAAAAAACTGTTTAATTTTTATAAGAATCAATGGTGATATCTTTTCCAGGCAGATAATTCATCAGCGGGCCTAAGTCTTCCAGGAAAATTTATGCTGTCCAGTTTAAGTTCAAACCAGCTGCCTTCAGTTTTTCCAGAAGCTTCAGGGTGTTTTTAAACACCTTTTCAAGAGATAACACATCATCTACTTTCACTGCACTCACTGTATTTGTCAAGAAATAATTTACAGTAGTCAAGCATTTACAGGATACAGAAAAAGAGACAGAAGACAGTTGACATATCAGTCAGGAGAAGACAATGACATATTAAAAGAGGTTAAATCTATCATTTAGCAATGAAATATTTGTTTATTCAAATACTAAAACAAACAGAACAACCAAGTTGTATGGAAAACAAGCAATTTAGACACATACATATGTAGGAAGTTACTTCTGCATCCTTAATGAAATTATTATGTCCAAAGATCTTTTTAATAAAATACCTAATGTAAGTTTTAATTACGTCTTAAAGATTTTAGCTGATATATATGTAATACTTAACACAGCTATACCCAGAACATATGAAACCAGATAACTTTTAGAATGCTAAAATGGTCAAAAAGGGTTCTAGGATGGGAAAAGACTTTTTGGTTTTATATCCTCAATTTTCAGGAAAGGAAGACTACTGAAATCTAATTATACATAGCTGTGTCCCTGGGATGAATGCCAACTAGTGGCTCTGTCTCTCATCTTCTCCTTTGACTTTTAGGGCTTTGTAATTATGTCTGTGAAGAATTAGTAAGAAACCTGGCAATATCGGTTGTATGCTTTAAGCTAGACTTCTATTTATTTTCCCTCCAAAATGCTACCTCTGAATCATACCTGTCTTCTCACACTGCCATGGTGGTCCTGGGCTGGTAATAAAAAAAATAAAAATTGTAAGCTCTATTCTCATTTTATTTTGGCCTACTTCCCTACTCTTAACAATAAGTTAAGCAAAAACCCAAACATCTATATCCTTTATCCTTTCTCTCATATACTTTCTGAGACATTGATCCTTTTAAAAACAAAGAGAGAGAAGAGAAAAACCTCAGTTTAAAATTTTCAGAATAAAAAAATTTCTGTCTCCTGTAAAAAATCATTTTAATACAAAAAACTTCTTCAGGGTATCAAAGCACGTCATGCTGAAAAAAGTCAGTATATAAACACCCTAAGAAACAGTCTATAAAACAAGGTATTATGTTCATTGAGTATCACTCTAAGTAAAAATAATTTTAAACTAAGTCAGTACCAAACAGCAAAACTGGCATAAAGTCTGTCTAGCCACACACTTTTTAAATCTGGAATACAAAACTTCATTTTTCCTCAAAGAATAAAAACGTCAGTACAATTTTATTTAATCTGATATCAGTAGAGGTGCTGCTGGTCCCTTATCCCATACATCATAAGAGCAGCTGAAACTGCAACACAGCTTTGCAAAGAAAAGCATTAGTCTTTCTGTGTTTCTACAAACACCTACCATGACTCTTATTAAATGTAGGCTTAAAGAGCTGGAAGTGGCCTATATTTTTGGGAAAATAGTTTTTCTGCCTGTACTATAGGAGTATGATGTGCTTTCAGGAGAAACTAAAGCAGAAATGGGATTGCTAGGGAGTATATGCTCAAATATCCTAATATTCCATTGCCACAAGTAACGTGGATCATACAAAACCACAAGTAATACAAACCAAATGTAATATAGTCTAGAAGAACAGGAAAAGAGATAGGAAATAGGTAGTTGCATCAGCTGTGTTGTGAAGAAGCTCTGAGCTGGTGGTGGCCTGAGCCGGGGAATCCATGCGCCACAGCAGTGTTTTGGAAGCCGCGTTTTTTCATGTAGGCATATGAAGTGAAGGGTCTCTGCATGGATAATCCAAAACCCACATGATCTCACCCTAAGTAATGCAGACTTGACTATAATTTTGCCAATAATCATAGGCGTAATGATGGATTTCCTCCAGAGTATCTCAGGAAGGCCTAAGAAAGCTCTCAAGTTGAATCATCCTTGACCAGTGCTCTTATTTCCATCCTTAAAAATGTGGGTTTCAGGAAGGGTTAATTTTGAGTGAGTGTAACTGGGAGCATTTCGGTGTCTTCAGTTAAGTTCAGCACATTTACAAGAGCAGAGAACTGGTCACTGAACACGGATCTACACTCTTGTGCAGAGGGAAAATACACTTCACTAACATCTTTTTTTTAATATAGCATCCTTCCCCACCCATTATCTATGTAGCTGTAACTGAATTCACAAGGAATAATTCTTCTGTAAAACTAACACAGCTAAGACAATTAGAAAATGAAGACTCTGTTTCCAGAAAAATGATCATAAATAGAAGAGGGGAATTTTTGCAACATGACAGTTCAGAGATCCTGGATGGAGGTTCTTACAGCAATTCCCCAGGGAACCCTCTCAGAAAACCAACAAAACCCCTAGTCCTCAGAGGTAACTGTATGAAAATAGCTGGATTTTGAAGATTGTAAAGGTTCTCACTCCATTTGTTATTCTTATGAAAGCCTTGTTTCCTCTCTTTCCATTTCCCAAGTTTCAAGGAAGGGACACCAGAAGGTAAAGGAGTACACTGCATTCTACTAAAATACTGTTTTCAGGAAGATTTCATATAAAACAGGCAAAAACATACCATTAGCAACAATATCCTAACAATGGACGCTGCTATGCTTTCCTTCCCCTAGCTTTCCCCTTTATGTAGCCATGTTCATCTGCCAATCGGCTATTCAAAAGGGAAAATTCATTAGAATATGCTTTTTAATGCATCCAATGAGATCATATTCATTACTATTCTTGGTAGCTATTCCAGCAACATAAAGCAGACATCATGCTGTCTTACCCTTCTCTGTCATGCTTGGGGCCTTATTGTGTTATTAAAGCAGTGGAAAGTAGTAAAACCACACCTATGTTTATGGTCATATAAAATATTGATCTCTGCTGGATAAAGGTTTCCATTTTTAATGTATTACATAACATTCCTGACTTTAGTGGTGGAGTTTACAATTTAGGTTATTTGAATTTATTTATATTTTTCATATGAAAAGAGAGTTTCTCTTTGGTTTCTGTGAAAACAGCAAAACTGTTGAGACGTCTACATCTTCTGGACTCAATAAAGAGCCAAAATGTTCATTTAATAAAAAAGCAGCTTTCATTTCTTAACTGTTATATTGGTAAGCACAGTTCTCCTCAGTTCCTAGGTATAGGTAAGTACCTTATGTTCATTCTGGAAAAAGATACAGGCATGCACCATTTCCCAGGTGTCTGATTTCTGTAGAAAAGTACCTCAACATCTCAAAGTGATACCCAGGATCAGGGGCCCAAGATTATGAAGCACGCCAATGAGGTCATAGACTCACTCAAGTACATTTCTCATAAAAAGTATATCCTGGGGTTGGAAGACTTCAGCCCTGCTTTCTGACACTTTTTCCTCCTTTGATTTTTGTGACATTTTTTGCCTTTCACATTTGATCTGTTGATTTAAAGCTGGTACTTGATACATGTTAAGGACACGTTAAAAAAAAAGAAGGGAAGGGAAGGGAAGGGAAGGGAAGGGAAGGGAAGGGAAGGGAAGGGAAGGGAAGGGAAGGGAAGGGAAGGGAAGGGAAGGGAAGGGAAGGGAAGGGAAGGGAAGGGAAGGGAAGGGCAAGGATTTTTTAAAAAGGATTTTATTGCAATTAAATGCATTTTTTAAAAATAATTGCACAGCAATCCAGAAGGGAATTGAAAAAAAGGTAATGTTACTAGTGATTTTTGTTAATATTTTTAGCAGTCCTTCAGTCAAGGCAAAATAAATCAGGTTTTCTTGCTTATCAATAATTTTACTAAAAGACTCTTTACTCCTCTTTGGTTTTGGTTTTGTCTTTTCCTCGATCTTTTATTTCTCACAATCCTAAACAATATTCTCCTTCTTTTCTTATTCCTCTATCCCCCAAACTTCATTTTTTTTCTCTTGGCTTGCCTAAAGCAGGCACTAGCGGGAGAACTAATCATTAAGTGAAATGTCTGTAGATGTGAACTACCTGAAACAGTGTAAATCAAATTATCAGAGGCAGCAATGTACGTAAGAAATACAAACTAGATCAAGAGGGAAGTCGGCACAACTTTTGAAGAAAAACGTTATACAATGCTGCAATTAATAGCTATTTTGGAGCAGGTGGGATTATGAGATGCCGATGGCTTTTTGTGCTCTAAAATGCAGATTGTCAGAAAGCCTATGCTAAGTTTTCTCCAGTTCAGAAATGTTTTAAAAAGATATGAACGTCTGTATTGCAAACCTGGTGAAGTACTATGAGTAAGAGGCAATCTGCGTAGTAATGTTCGACTCAACTCAAAATTCAGCCTTTGGTCAGGCCCAGAGCCCAGCTTTTCTTAACACTGTTCAAGTACCTAGGGAAAAAGATCTTGCCTCTCTGTGCTTGCAGCTGAGAACACCTGTATTTCTTGATTCTCTCACATAGATTAAGGATGGAATGAGTTAAATAATCCCACTTGGCAACTGGACCATAGATGCAGAGAATCCAGTAAAGGCAATGATAAAAATCCTCATACTGTAAAGTATGTGCCCCTTGTAACTCATTCCTGATCTCCTGATCAAGCTTTTAAAGACTTTTTTGCACTAAAGGTTCCCATTCAGCCAACATCAGATGAACGTCAGGAATCAAATTATAAAAATGTCAAAAGAAATTACTGGTCTGTGACCCATGATTGAGTCTATTGATAATAGACAATGACAAGCAAGGACCTAAAGCTAATTTTTGTGGAGAGTTGGCCTCCTCTGTGTATACTATTTGTTTTCTCTGTTAGTTTTTCCATATTTACATGCTCCCTTCATGTGGCTTTCTCATCTGTACATTACGAGTGTAGGCTGTGAGCTCTGTAGGGTGAAGCTACCTTTATATGAAACATAGCAGAGTAGGGTCTAACCACGATTTTTAGCTGTACCACAAGGAAAATAAACATGATTAACAAAAAAAATTAATTTTATTGAACTTCTCTGACTCAAGCCCCAGGAAAATTACTTAATAGGCTATTCTGTTTACCAAATGTAGTATAACCACAGTTATATTTTTTTTGTCCTCTGACAAGTATATTCCTGCATATGCCAGTATTCTAGAAATACTATGAAAAAGGACAGGTATTTTGGATTTCTTCATGTTATTTTATGTGTTCAACCTAGGGGGATAAAAGGAATTTTTAAATCCTGCAATATATGTCTGGTTCTTTACATAAAACTAAACATCATATAACTGCATCTAAGGAATTTACAAGGCAAGTGGGAGTTTCAGAAACTTGTTCTGAGATAAAGCTGTCATGTTCGGCGAGAAAGATAGTTCAGTGCACACATATGTGGTGGAAATGGGATGGTACATCTGGAATATGTCCTCATGCTTATTACACTCTGAAATACCACTTTTGTACTGACCATGTTAAAAACTCTGTAACATCAAAGAATACTATGGAAGATCATTTCTCAGAAAGAATAGTTTACTGAATATGGAGCTTAAGTCCCAGAAAAAAAAAAAGCAAGATGAGAAAAGAAATTCACAATAGCTTGTAATGTACTTAGGTCACCTAAACATCCCTTCTGTTCAGAAATAACCCCTTTGAATAAGCTTGATTTGCCTATACTGACTATCTTTAGTCCCTTTCACTGTATATTCATTATAGTACTCATTTCTATTTTTTTGAAAACTGACATGGAAGAGTCTGGTAACAATATGTTTAATTTGCATTTCATATTTTTTACAGTACCCATCTTGCAGAACATGATTTTGGAAAAGAGGTTGGTGGAGAGCAGGTCAAAAGTGCTCTTGGACAGTCTTGAGCAACTCTAGCGCAATGGGGTCTCCTGGGGGGTGGTGGTAGTATAAATAATAATAAAATGCTAACAATTCTGCCTGTCAGGCTTCCTTCTTCAGGATATTACTGCAGTGCATCTGAATGTGCTTTGACCGGGCCAATGCTTTTTGCTTCCCTATTCTGGGAACTATTTGTTCCTTCCTAAATATTTGTGACTTTCCATTAAGACAGACATTAAACGATTGAACAGATTTAACCTTATTTTTGGTCAGCAAAAGTCAATGAATTGATGAAGATTTCTTTTTAATTCTTGGTTTCACAGAAGCTTCAAATCTGCCAAGAGAAAATACTATATGAAACTTTCCTTCTGAAATCTTGGGAAAGCCATGCCTTTAGTCATTCACCTAAGTGTTAAGAAACCATCCAGATGCGGTTGCAGTAAAATTTATAACCAGAACCTACCTTTAATTAAAACCTTACTGCAACAACAGAGAAACAGTGGGCTTTTCCATCCAGCCAAGTGGAATCTGCTCATTCTGGTTTATAATTCAATTTTTATAGTGCCCTTTTCAGAGGAGACTCTCTTCTCTTTCCTGTCTGTCTTCGATTATAGCTGGGCTGGTGCCACTATCACGGTCTGTGCGCCGCAAGACCAAATCTGAGTTTACGCAACAGAAAAGAGCTGGTCCAGCTCCTCAGTCACTCCAGACTTGCATCTGACAGCACTCTGGAAGCAAAAACCTTGCACAAACTGCCAATAAAAGCCAACCTTCCCAAATGCATTCCTTTAAAAGCCACTATTGTTCTCATTCATGACTGAACAGCTCAGCCTTCATTTCAAATGAAAAAAAGAAGTCCAGGCTGCGTTGAACAACTTCCAGACGTTTCCTCCAACCTCAGAGCACTTCAATCCTATCATAAGGCTTTCATGTGTGGTACCCCTGAAATGGGTATGGTTGTTATTCTGTCTGATAGGACAGAATCTCTCCAATTGATGTCAGCTCGATATTTCTTTAATCTTTTAAAAGAAACTTTCTGTATGTATTAACACGCAGAAATGGAAAGGCAGAGTAGTAAACACACGCGAGGCATAATTTTACTGGCAGACAAGTAGGTGATGGATTAAGTCTGGTGATGCTTCAGCTTCTTCAGTAATAAGCCATTTTTATTGTGATCCCACATTGTTTTTCTAAGTCACATTCTGGGCTTCAAAACAATGCAAATGGTTACAGTTTATTTTCATTTTACTCGATATTATGCTAGAAAAACAATCAGCTTCAGGAAGATGTCATGAATGGACATTTTTTTAACACAAAGACATCTAGATAGCCCTTTTCACCTGTACCTTGATTATGTTTCTTGATTTATCCTTTTACTATAATTACTACCTAAAAATATGCTACCAACTTACAGTGTGCTAGAAACAAAGAAGAAGGCATGGTACTTACCCAGGAAACATAGCAATCTAAAACACAGGGCAACTGGACAGTTAAATTGGTGAGCTATAAGGCAAACATCTGCCAAAATACCTATATATATGTATCTCTCAATAAATTTGTATTTTACTTCAGCTGTTTTCATATTTTGATACATTTATATTAGGAAAAGAAACATAAGGATATAGGTTATTCATATTATCTGATATAAATTTAGATTTGACACATATAAAGTAAAATAACACTGGGTTCTCTGCAGTGGACCAGCAGAGATAGAAATGCCCAATATCCATGGGCAGGTCAGACAGATTTTGGTGCTTTGCTTCCCATTGGAACAGGGAACAAAGCACTGAGGCCTCCCTCCACAGCACAAGGGCAAGATTAGGTCGATACAAATACAATAATCCAACCGTGTGAGTAGGAAAGCATTTACAGGAAAACACTAAGTTGAAGGGCATCTTCAGTCTTTCAATCCTGACTTCTGACGCTTAAGTACCTTTTACTATGAGGAAAACCTCCTTAAAAACCAGAAGCCTCTGCTATAGGTGAGTCCAGGCACAGTTTTTCATTAAGCATGGCCCATGGAGGATATAAAGAAAACAAGGTTCTATTGAGCACACTCCTGGACAGAATTAATGTCTCCGTGTAGGAGCACTGAAAGTCTCCTTCCACCTGCAGTGATTCAGACCCATGAAGCCAGGGTGGGAGTATGCAGTATGCCTCAGGCCCTCCAGTGAAGCTGTGCATAAAAATCACTTAAAGCTTACTCTAAGAGGAGACATGGATACATACAGTGAAAATGTGAATCTATAGCACACTGATTAGGATGTTCATCTGGGAGGCAGAAGAGCAGATATTGATTTATTTTTTGGATCAGGTTGCAAAGTCAAATCCATATCCCCAGCAAAGAGCATTCCTATGAAATGCACAGGAGATCCATAGCATTCTCCATAGCATTCTCCATAGCATCCATCCTCCTAAGCAGGAGATCCATTCAGCTGTGGATGGTGAGCTACTTGAGATACCTAGTAGTAAACATCAGCACTAAAAAGTTGGCTCACTGAGACATCATGCTCTCCCAAATCATCCGTGTTTGTCCCAGTGAACGGAGGACCTGTCCAGGCTATCTCTGGGATCTCTTTCAGCAGCTAGAATTAGCTGCTGAAACCAACTGTTTTTTACACAAAATGAAGGAACTAGCATCCCTGATATGTAATGGTCTAGTGGTTCAGCATGTATATGGGAAGCCATAAAGAAGATTAAACTTGCGGACCAGTTTTTCTTACATAGTGTAAGTAGCACTAATTACTGAGAAGGAGGGGATGTTCCTTTGGTACATCCACTGGAGAGAAGCTGATGTTGGTTCAAACCTTAACAAGCAAATAGGAAACTGAACTGAATCCTGCATATTGGGATGAATTTTCTCTCCACTGAAATATTGGGAAAGTGAGGAGCCTCTACTTTGGGCACAGTCTTATTTAGTCTAGATACTCAGAACACAGCTGTAAAACCAGTCTTTAGACATTACCTCGGGCTGTTGGTTGACAGCCAGCTGAATATAAGCCAGCAGTTTGCCCAGGTGGCCAAGAAGGCCATCCAGCATCCTGGTGATTGTCCCCCTGTACTTGGCACTTGTGAGGTAGCACCTTGAGTACTGCATTCAGTTTTGGGCCCCTCACACTGAGGTGCTGGAGCATGTCCAAAGAAGAGCAACAAAGCTGGTGAGGGGTCTAGAGAACAAGTCTTATGAGGAGTGGCTGAGGGGACTGGGGTTATGTAGCCTGGAGAAAAGGAGACTGAGGGGAGACCTTTTATTGCTCTCTACCACTGCCTGAAAGAAGGTTGTAGAGAGGAGGGGGGTGGTCTCTTCTCCCAAGTAACAAGTGGTAGGATGAGAAGAAATGTCCTCAAGGTGAGCCTGGGGAGATTTAGATTGGATATCAGGAAAAAATTCTTCTCTGAGAGGGCTACCAAGCATTGGAACAGGATTCCCAGGGAAGTGGTTGAGTCGCCATCCCTAGAAGTAGTTAAATGACATGTAGACATGGCACTTAGGAACATGGTTTAGTGGCAGACTTGGCAGTATTAGGTTAACCGTTGGACGCGATGATCTTGAAGGTCTTTTCCAACCTAAACGATACTATGATTCTATGATACAGATTACTGTGTCCTGCTGGGACAGTCATGGACTAAATGCACCTACAGTGGTTTGGCAGTGCAATTTACATGCCTATGAGATAAGGTGGCAGCTGAAGGAGAGTTTTGTGCACATCATGAGCACGTGATGCTGATGTAAATTTTTTCATGGTAAGGAGATGCAAGTTGGCTGGGAAAGTCTGTACTTAATTGGATGAATAAGATCTGCTATCCTAACCTCTCCAAAAGAATAATATAGTAAGGCATTGTCTCTCTCCATTTAAATTTAGCATGAGGAATCCTTATTGTTTTTATTTAGTGAATTAATAGTTACCTTAACCAAACATCCTCTTCCCTCTCGCTGTTTCCTTCCCTATTGCCTGTTTCACCTCTACATCTGGAAGGACGCATCCCTTGGTCCCACAGGACTGTCCACCAGGTCACAGTGCACTCAGTGAGTTCCCCTCACCCCAATTTGAATTGAATACACATATCTTTGAGGTGCCAGAAACCTAAAATACATGGACAATGCTAAATAAAGATTTGGCAACAGGAAGTGGGGGAGAGAGGGAGGAAGTCTGTCATGAAAAAACGAGCTGAGAAGCTATTCCCTCCATCCCTCTCCCTGCTGTCAGGAAGAAGGAGAGATGCTTAGAGTGGGTTTTATTCAAAACAAGACTTTCATCCCTTATATTACTAGAAACAGGTATCTGATAAATGCATTTCTCTAAGAACCCATTTCTCTTCCCTGCCTCTTGTGTCTAGGCTCTCCTCTAGGTACTAGAATGGAATAAAGTCCCTCTTTCTCTTTTTCCCTGCTCCTGTTCCTCCATGGACATATGTCCCCTGGCCACTCTCCTGTTGGAGCACCCTTCAGCAGCTCTGACTGAGGCTCCCAGGTCACCAGTATGTGTGTGGGACTGGCCTCTTTCAGAAAAAACCTGAACAGGGTTTTTCTGTTCATTGTATCAATTTCTGTTCACTGTATCAATTTTCATTGATACAGGGTCAGCCATTCTGCACACAAACCCCTCGAAGGTCCTAATGTGTTCAGCATGTGCAAGCTGATTAAGCTCTTACTACAGGGAAACATATAATCGTCTGGGTATAGTTGGAGGTAGTAAGAAGAGAAGTTATTAAACATGGTATGAGGGAGTTTATTAGGAGTAATAGGATGGAATTGAGAAAGCAAACACTTGAACATATGGAAAAACTGCCTGACAATGAGATCAACTCTAAGTATGAAAGGGTAGTGTAAGGAAGTGGTAGAAACCACATTTAAAATTAGATTTAACACAAGAAAATGTGCTGTGGGGAACATGCCTGCCCTGGCAGAGAGATGTGCCGACTGATGGAGTAAATCTTTTCTCTCTGTACCTAGCATTCCCGGATCTGAAAGCAGGTCCAACTACAATAGACCCAGACTACACATTTTGAGGCTTCATGCTACAATCAGCAGAAAAGTGCTATCTTCTTAATATAAGTTACAAGCTTCTGGAAATTGTAATGGAGCTGAAAGTCAGGGAGAAGATGAGGAAAACAAACAAAGCCGTTTTTGCACTGATAAAGGCCAAAGAGCTCCTTAGCAGGACTGTAATAATTATATATTTTCAGACTTGCCATCACCTGTGGTTTTGTCTAAAGATTTTATTATGCATCTAGTATTTTCTGGATGGAGAGGGGGCTGAAAGGAAAGTAAGATGTGTGATATTAAATAAAGAGTCCTCACAATTATGTCCAGGGTGTAGGAAGTGCAGGCAATGTGGTTTGCCTTTCTTGCTTTCAGTGCAAGGGGAAGAGAGCTGTCGGGAAAGTCTGGGTTGGTTGTTTTTACAGACACACGACTGTTGCTAAACATGGCACGTAGACACCACCGACTGGAAATACCCGCCCACCACCTACGTATTTATTGTGAAACCAAGGCAATAACAGAAGGCACCAGTGCTGCTGTTATCAAGTCAGCTGGGAACGCCAGAAATCCCCACTTCCTTTCAGCAGCTGGGCGACTCTGCAGCTCCAGCTAGGCAGAAAAATCTCAGTTTTCAGCTGATATGACAGTGCATATACGGGTCTAAGAAGGCTTGAATTAACTGTCAGACATTGCCTCAGGACACAAAGATGCATAGATTTTTCCATTCTCTTTTTTTTTTTGTAATCTCTCCACTTAATCCCACACAGCAGTTTCAGTGAAACCCAATAGGTCACTGGTGGGTTGCTTCTTATAACTCCTGTTTTCTTCCTGTGTAGACAGTCTCAAATGGAGGAGGTAAATCAGGTTTAAGTGTCTGGCATGCAAATACCAGAAAAGAGCAGAGCTTTGTATGGATATATTAATCGGCATATTGATTTTAGTGACTGAATATCCCTTTTAGGAAGTAGACATGAAAATGGATAAGGCTATAGCTGCAATTCAGTATTATTGGAGGGTATTCTAGTTTTAGGATTAGAGATTTATATTCTTGAAGAAAATATTTCTCTTGCTCTATTTTATGCTATGTTGCAGTTTTACACCCTCACATATGGACTCTGGGGGTGTCTTTGGCCTCTTGTGCAATTTTTATATACAAATCAAGAGTACTTCACTGTGTAAACACACACCCAAATGAGGCCAAATGGAACCATTTCTGTTCCCAACCACCTGCTCTGTCTCAGAGTCCCTACAAAGCAATTACATAGCTGAATATAATGTGTATGGAATTTGATGCTTTTTCATTACAAAATGTTGGCTAAGAAATTCTGAGTTTATATTTATCATCGTTACTTTTACGGACTTTGGCAGCATTACATGAGGAAATCAAGTAAGGTCAGTTTAATTATTTAATCCAAATGATATACATTTTCATCATGTGGTTTGTAGAAAATATTGTAAGTAAAATTCCGTGGGGAGTTGATGGACTACTTACTAATCAATATATCCAAAATGACAATGGCAGGTGGAAGCTAAAAAAGCATTCAGAAAATGGTCTTAAGAATTCTGAAACTGTGTAGCTTCACTGTTAAAAAACCCCAATAATACTTGCATTAAACTGAAACATTGTTGTTCCCGATAATATTTCTAATTAAATACATACATAGTCAAAAGAAAATCAGGAAATACTAGAAGTTTGTGTTTGCTCTTCTGTAAGTGAGAGAAAAGAGCAGGGTGTGTTTATCTCATTCTTTTGAGTTATGTGTTCAGTTGGCCTGTAATTGCAATGAATTTTTCTTCACTACCGTGCAATCTGAAATACTTTTCTATATCTATGTTCCAGATCTGGCCTCTGATGTAGGTGTCAAGATGTGAAATGAGTTGTTCTTAACCGTTGCGGAACATGTTCTTAGAAGGTTGTCAAGAGTTATCTCAGCTGTCCTGAAGTCTTTGGTGACTCAACTCCATCATATTTCTTGCTTTACATTTTAACATAGCTGTATGTGGGTGAAAGGTACATGGTGCCTTTTTTCTACTGTGCTACTGTGTCAGGCAGCATTACCAAGGGATCGGTTAGAGAAGAAAAAGGCTTTGGAGGTCAGGGTCTTGGATGGCAGGCTTAAATTAAACATTTAATTGAGTGACCCTCAGCAAGTCATTTCATTCTGCACATCAGTTTTCCCTTATGACTGTCATTTGCAATATCCAGGACACTGATATTTCTGGGTGGGTGGCACTGTTATTAATTATTTGCATGACTCATATCCAAGAGCCCCGGTCACAGAGTCAACCCATCTGCGTTGAACGCAGTACAAAACTGACAAACACATATATACAGATTGTAAAATCGTGTGTTAGGGACAAAGTAACAATAATCCATAATTCAAACAACATTAACATTAGCTGTCTTCCATGACTCTTGCACTAGAAAATCCTGAAGGAAGCAGAGCTTTGAAAACAAGACAAATAGATGAAACATCCACTAAAAATGACTTAGTCACAACGAGTTCCCTGCCCACCAGCAGATTGTTTTGAGAAGCTGCTATCTGGAATACTTGAGGCAAAACAGCTGTTTCCAGCTACTCTCCTCCACAGTGAGCTCTGCATAGAAGGCGTATGGACAGGATACATGCATAGGCAGCTAGTGCCTCTATGATGTCACCCTGAACCAATATATCATCTGAGTTTTGTTTTATTTCATAAGGCTTTTCTCATTAACCAAGCCAAATGTCATATTCTGTTATCCTAGTCTTTACCACAAAAGGATTATAGCTGTCTAGTTTATTAAAGTTCATTTTTTTTGCTAACAATGCCCACATTTCCCTCTTTTTACAGTATGATAAGACATTAATCTTGATTTTCTGTTAATCAGTCCAAGGGCTTTAACACTTCATACTTTATGCGTGGAAAGCAAAAGAAATGTCAGCATGATATAATTAAATTCTCTCTCATTGACCCTTAAAATCTTTAACAGCACCTCTTGCAGTCACATAATTACAGTAAATTGCAAGGAAAGCATCCAAATTCAGTCAGATCTCCTGAATAATAACTGCCTTCTGCATTCCTGAACCCACAGCTGTTAGCATTTCTGTCAAGATGTATTTAAAGAACTTTGAAAGAGTAGCAACTATATAAGCATAGCAATGCTAGGTAGAAAATCCTACTTACATCATTGGTGATTTGTTAGATATTGGAGACCTCACTGCAAAATGTTTCCATTTTCTGTTCAGAACGCAGTGTCTAGGATTTAATCAAAATAGTTTACTAGATATTGTCTCTGTGATCTACTTTCTCAGTAACCAAATCTACATAAACATGTATCAATTGCAAATGTTCCTGATTAGAGATATTCCAGTATCGATGTCCCAGACAACAAGTTTCAGAAAAATGAATGCCATCTCAGGCCTTTTAGAGGTAAGATTCAGAAACAGAGATATGAAAAATTAAATTTCAAAGCCATTTTTAAGACTGTCTGTCATTCGCACAGGCACAGAAAGAACATCAGGGTACTGATCGTCTGAGTCCTGAGACAGTCCACTGATTATGTCTGAGATAGTGCCACCTGATATTATGGTTGCAGACAAATTAAGATTTTTCTTTTTTGGTATTTGCTTCAGATAACAAACTCTCAGTTTGAATCTCTCTGCATATATAGGATTGCACGGACAATTTTGTATTCAAAAACCAAGGGTTTTGTTTACTCAAATGTTCTCGTTCACAATGCAGAACTTCCATACAGTGACAGCCAGGATCACCATACACACCAACATTTCCACCCTCCCAAATCATTATTTAAAATAACTCTGAGAAGCCGTTGGTTTGCCACCTGCGTCTTCTTCTGGTCCATTTCCTGGGTATTGATTTACCAGAAATTCCTTCCCTCTCTGAGTCCTCCATGCAGGATTGACCATGCACAACTAGTTCACTGAGCAAGTGAAGGGGAGGACCTGCATTTTAAGGGACCTAACTGCTGAGCGAGAGCAGCCACCCTTCTGATTCACACCAGCAAAGCTCTGTTCTCCATAAATTTTATTTCCCTAGACTTTTCCTGCTGATCAAAGTATCACCCAGTGATAATGCAGAGCAGAAATGGAGGTTTCTTGGCTGCTGCATGCAGACATGACAGCACTCAAGGTTAACAGATGTTTTTGCTTTATCAGAAAATGATCTCAGCTTCCACCCTCTAAATTTCTCATAGTAGAGGAAAATCAGACCAAATCAATGCAGCATATATTTGAGGAGTGGGAGGTAAGCTGCATTTCCTTTAACCTCGGCACCATCAGGAGCCCCAGCCAGCTCTGGCACCTCCATCTCCCCTTAGTGCTGTGAGCCTTTAGGATGGGCAAAAGCCATTTTCCTCTCCATCTTATTCCACAATGTGTTCAGGGCAGTTTTCAAAGCTGTTATATGCTTCCCCAGCCAGACATAGCAGCTGGGCCTGAGGCCAGGAGTCCGGCTCATTGTCCAGAAATGTGATTCTGATTTGGGCTTTGTGATGGGTGAGGGAGCTGCACTGAGCTTCCTCAAGGAAGAAAGGAGTTTGGCCAAACCCTTTGTAACACAATGCAAGTGTAAACCCCAGAGCTGGAGAACGTATAGCGATAGAAGGAGCTTTGGCCAGCCTCATTTATATCACTTGCAGCACTGCTATGACTTGCAGCTGTACCACGACTGTATTGCATGTAAATGCTAATAGATCATCACTGTGTTCACAACTGTGAAAGGGCACAGGAACCCTTTGACATATGACCAAGAGTATATGGTTCACACTGACCTCACAGCCGTTTGCCTCTACTTTGGAACAGGATTAAAAGTACACGGAGAGCAAGGAAAAGGGCTCCGTGCTGGTATCCTACTTGTGTGGAGCCCTTCCCCTTGGAAACTAACTGTGGAAGAGCAGAGAGGCATGCAAGCCTCCCTTCTATGAGCACTGGCTCTTTGCAGACTCGGTGGGATCTTAGGTGGATGGGGACAGTGGAATTCAGTAAAGCAGGCTGCCAAGGCTTGGCAACACAGCTTTAATTATTCGAGCTGTTTGCATTTTGTTTATTTTCTTGATTGTTATATGATTATATAAGCAATCTGGTTCTAATTATTTATTCCTTATCCTTTTAATTTCCTCAGGAAAGAAAGGAACAAAAGACATTTAATAAGCAAAGAGAGGAACCTGAAGTATTTCCAAGGTCTTCTGTCCTACAGCCTTAGGACTAGAGGAGAGTAAGTTACCCAGTGTACAATTACAAACTACAACTACTACAAAAGTAGTTAGGATGCTGAGAAAGCACAGATATGTGTTTTCTAATTAGATGGGTTTACATTCCATAGAAATAATCTCTGGTGCAGGGATGGATCCCAATACTCCCTACCAGGCTCCAAACCCCCGAGTTTTTCTTTCTTTCTCATCCATTCATACTAGATCCTTGCCCCTATAATATCACATTGCTTCAAGAAAAAGTGTAGTCAGGCGCTCTGTGAAATCAAAGCTCAGAAAGTAAATGTTGGTCTCTGAACGTCTGTTTCCATTTTTTTCAGTAAGTAATCACAGTAGCACCATTTCCTTGGGAGACTGTACTTGCAGAGTTACCTGTGCCAACCTGTAAAAGAGGATTTGAGGCTTTCATTCTCAATCAGACTGAGACATCTAATAAGTGTGTCCATGTGTGTCTGCCTAAGCTCAAGAAAGGAGAGGAAATTCAGCCTAATGACAGCAGCTTGCCTATTATTTCTAACAGGAGAATTTATTTGCCTTTTCAGATACACACCTAATTTTTGCCAGTTTTCCAGTCATTTGTACTACGTGAATAACCGCATGGCTCATTTTGCCACTTCTCCTAAAGCCAAGAAGAAACTGTTTAACTGCGCTGGACCTGTGAGCGGGCAGAGTGGCATTTTGGAGAATTGGGACTCTCTTTCCTCAGTCACAGAAATCTCTAGGAAATTCACAGCTCCATGTCTGCAGGTTCAGTCTTTTGTCAGAGGCATCCTCTCAGGAATCCCACTTACCTTTTCTCAAGCCATTGGGATCTTCCCTGACTTTGTAGGGTCCTAAAAAAAAAGATATTTCTTTGTAATTTGCCAGGATGAGACAGGATCTGGATATCGCTGCAGGTAGGATATGACATTTTATGCTCTAAAAAAAAAGGCCTTTATGTAGAGCCAGTACAAGATCTGGATTAATTTACACATTAAGAATCTAGATCACTCTTTCTAAGCTTATTCCATTGGATTTTTGAACCTCATTTAAAAATCTTTCAAATAATTGCCCTATAGCTTATGCGGCTCTTTGCTTAACTCCTCCTGACCCGTACTGATGCCACCAGACTACCATTCTGCAAACAAGGGAGCACAGCAGTTCTTTTGTAGGAAGCCCAGAAAAGGGATAGAGAGACTGAGCAGCCAGGAAACAGAGCAGAAGTTATTTTAGTACTCCCAGAAGGGTTTTGTTCAGCTAATAGCAAAAGCTTGTTCTTAGTAATTAGCTGAAAAGCCAGTTGCTTTCTTACCCCCTACTGTAATTTTTCTGGTGTTCTCTCCATCTCTGGCTACAGAAAAAGATTTGGTATTCCTGGGTCTAAATGATTTTCTCTTCTCTCCTGCTACAGGATTTCTACATAACTTTATCCCAAGAGTACTGAAAAACATAAATTTTCACATGGCAATCAAAGCTCTTAAGTACACAAATGTACTGCTATGCAAAGGTACCAGGCAGACACATTTACCTGTAGGAGACATAGCACAGGTAGCAATAATATAGAATCTCACTAAAAAAAATTACTACAGCTAATGAGATTAAGCTGTCTATTTATACTAGAAAACAAACTCAAACTTACAACTCTGGTGCTGCACAATGGATAGCTGATACCTAATAAGTATGCTCAGATTTTTACAGGAAAATCTGTGAGAGTGAAGGAGAGAAGGCTGTTGTAATGTATGCAACTACAATAATACAAACATTTATTTAAGTTATCCACAACATAATAAAATAGTATTCATTAAAAGTGATCAAAAGAGAGAGAACTGCAAGGAGAGGACAAACAACTGAGCACTTACAGCCTGCAGAGCAAAACAAACCTGGGGTTCCCAGCAGGGTAATTACCTTTGCTAAACTGACAGCTGCAGTCACCAGAAAGAGGAGCCCTGCCCGCTGAAGTGAACAGGATCACACTGCTGCGAAGTGTGGTGGGGTGAGATGGTCTCCCTGCAGGAGAAGGGGATTTCTCTGCAGACTGACCTACGCCATAAGAACAGGCCTGCTAAAAACACATTAAAAATATTTTCCCTTTCTAAGGAGGTTGCTTCTTCATCCAAGAAGAGGCAAATGAAATCTCTCCATTCGAGTCCTTTCAGCCTTGTTCCTTTTTAATTCATTTTGGCTTTGTGACAGCCTCCCTTTCCTTCCCCATGGCTCCTTCGCCTCTTCCCCCAGCAAGCTGTCAGGGCTCTGCTTTCTCTCTCTGGCTGCTATTTAACATCTCTGTGCAAACCCCAGACCACAGGCTCTACCCCACAAGTCTTCTCTTTT